>CM049375.1:28840227-29230227 GCA_026937815.1 Etheostoma perlongum
CTTTTCTGTCTCTTTTCCCTCTCAGTCGCTATGATGCTTTGCTAGCAGTGCAGCAGGCCCATGCACTATTTGTTCATATTTAGCGTAGAACCACTGTTATAACTCCCGGCCCCCCAGTTTGGGATCCACAGCCTCAAAGGAATATTTTTTGGGAAATACACTTTAGGGCTGCAACTACCAATTATTATTTTAATGACCAATTACTAGGTACTTTCTCGATCTATTGTTTGTTTTATGAAATGTCAGAACATTGAGGGAAAAAAACTCAGAAAAAAAAATCAGAACTTCCTAAAGCCCAACTCGACATCTTCATATGGCTAGCTTAGCTTAGTTTAGCTTAGCTTAGCATAAATACTGGAAACCACTAACCTGTCCCCATAAAAAACCCTTACCAGAACCTTTTTTGTAGCCTGCTAAATTACACATAATATTTTGTTTGTCTTATAATTATGGTGAAGCAACCAGTGGAGACTTCAGGAAGTCCGGCATCTAACCCATCCCCTTTTCTTTTACTTTTCTTTTTTTTACATATTAAGCAGAATATATACGGTATTATCTAGCTAACTGTACAGTTGATTTATCATTTTTATACCTTCTGGACAGAACCAGGCTAGCTAAGCTAAGCTAAGCTGTAGCTTCATATTGTACAGGCAACTTGTGACAAGAATAACCATTTTTCTCGAACTGTTCCTTTAATGCTATGTAAATGCTAGGATGGTGATGGCTTTGGTGGGACACTTTGAACAGATTTCACTATGGACCGACCAATACTGGTTTTTCAAAGCCGATACCGATTATTAGTAGTTAATGAAACGGATATTTGGAACCTACAGTGAGGAAAATAAGTAATTGAACACCCTGTTATTTTGCAAGTTCTCCCACTTAGAAATCATGGAGGGGTCTGAAATTGTCATCGTAGGTGCATGTCCACTGTGAGAGACATAATCTAAAAAAAAAATCCAGAAATCACAATGTATGATTTTTTTTTATTTATTCTATTTATTTGTATAATACAACTGCAAATAAGTATTTGAACACCTGTCTATCAGCTAGAATTCTGACCCTCAAAGACCTGTTAGTCTGCCTTCAAAATTATCCTAAATTAGATGTACCTGTTTGAGGTCGTTGGCTGCATAAAGACACCTGTCCACCCCATACAATCAGTAAGAATCCAACTACTAACATGGCCAAGACCAAAGAGCTGTCCAAAGCCACTAGAGACAAAATTGTACACCTCCACAAGGCTGGAGAGGGCTACGGAGAAATAGCCAAGCAGTTTGGTGAAAAAAGGTCCACTGTTGGAGCAATCATTAGAAAATGGAAGAAGCTAAACATGACTGTCAGTCTCCCTCGGACTGGGGCTCCATGCAAGATCTCACCTTGTGGGGTCTCAATGATCCTAAGAAAGGGGAGAAATCAGCCCAGAACTCCACCGGAGGAGCTGGTCAATGACCTGAAAAAAGCTGGGACCACAGTTTCCAAGGTTACTGTTGGTAATACACTAAGACGTCATGGTTTGAAATCATGCATGGCACGGAAGGTTCCCCTGCTTAAACCAGCACATGTCAAGGCCCGTCTTAAGTTTGCCAATGACCATTTGGATGATCCGGAGGAGTCATGGGAGAAAATCATGTGGTCAGATGAGACCAAAATAGAACTTTTTGGTCATAATTCCACTAACCGTGTTTGGAGGAAGAAGAATGATGAGTACCATCCCAAGAACACCATCCCTACTGTGAAGCATGGGGGTGGTAGCATCATGCTTTGGGGGTGTTTTTCTGCACATGGGACAGGGCGACTGCACTGTATTAAGGAGAGGATGACCGGGGCCAGGTATTGCGAGATTTTGGGGAACAACCTCCTTCCCTCAGTTAGAGCATTGAAGATGGGTCGAGGCTGGGTCTTCCAACATGACAATGACCCGAAGCACACAGCCAGGATAACCAAGGAGTGGCTCTGGAAGAAGCATATCAAGGTTCGGGCGTGGCCTAGCCAGTCTCCAGACCTAAACCCAATAGAGAATCTTTGGAGGGAGCTCAAACTCCATGTTTCTAAGCGACAGCCCAGAAACCTGACTGATCTAGAGAAGATCTGTGTGGAGGAGTGGGCCAAAATCCCTTCTGCAGTGTGTGCAAACCTGGTGAAAAACTACAGGAAACGTTTGACCTCTGGAATTGCAAACAAAGGCTACTGTACCAAATATTAACATTGATTTTCTCAGGTTTTCAAATACTTATTTGCAGCTGTATCATACAAACAAATAGTTTAAAAAAAAAGCATACATTGTGATTTCTGGATTATTATTTTTTTTAGATTATGTCTCTCACAGTGGACATGCACCTAAGATGACAATTTCAGACCCCTCCATGATTTCTTAGTGGGAGAACTAGCAGATACTTATTTTCCTCACTGTATATGCATTTACAGTGAAAATGAAAATATTTTAGTTAAAATGGGTCAACATAATACTCAGTAACAGATAGTCAGATAGTGTCGTGAGCGTGACATTAAGTCAGTCTGTGGTGAGTGAAACCGAAACAGATAGGCCGACAAAGAGCTGTAGCTGTTTTTTTAATTCATTCGCTTCATTGGTTATCAAGCAAATAAAACGCCGATAGAGATTAAAATAACATGATGATGGGTCTATCAGCCCCAGTGTTTTTTGAGCCCATCTCTTCCTCCAGTCTGGTTTCTGTACTCACCACCCGGCGCGGTTTGTTCTTCTCCTGTAGATGTTCAACTGCATCACAGAGCTAGTGCTAAGAGCCAAGAAGGAGGTGCTCGCCAAGCAGCAGCAGCAGCAACAGAACGACGTGGTCAAACTCACCCGGAACAGTAAACGGAAGAAAAAGTGCTGCTAGCAAACTCAAAGCCATCCACAAAAAAAGGCCGGTGGCGTCTTTTTTTTCCCTCTTCACACATGCATATACACAAGCTGGGACTCAGAGCATCTAAATTAAAGAGCAGATAAAGATTTAATAAATATACGGTGAAAAAAATAAAGTCCCCTTTGGACAAACTAATCATGAAGACTTCAAAACAAGTGTACAGATTTTATTAGACGTCAGATCAAGTTTTATTTGGAATTCAGCAGACGGGCACTATTGACCCGAGGTCCTCCTTTGTTTAAGGATCTGCAAGCTGACAAGTGAACACCTTAATGCTCCGATTTGTCTCCACACAACCCCCACCCACACTCTATCTCAGCCCTCCTTCTCATTCCACTGCACACGGGACATTCAGAGTTACGTCAGACTCTGCGCCTGAGGAGGAGGAGGGTTTCACCTTGTTCTGGATTTATTTTTCTTTCTCAATTTTTTTCTTTGTTTTTTTTGGGGGAGGGGCTGTTTGGTTGGGAGGTGTTTCATTTTTCTGAGTAAGAGTGGAGGTCACCACCTCTCGACGGTTTCAGCATTTCAGACACCTGTGTTACCACAGCTCACGCCAAGAGATCATGAACTGCTAGATCTTTTTTTTTTATTTGACTTGTTGCAAGGGGGGAGGGGGGGACCCCACAGATGATGATGTTGATGATGATGATTGGTAGATGACCTATAGTAACTAATCCATGGACAGAACTGGTGACTTCTTAATTTTTTCTATATTTTGCCAAGCTTTCCCACCCGCTCCCCTCTAACCCCCAATAGTGCTGAGCCAACAGTCATTTTTTATTTTTATTTTTTTTTAAGTGCGGCAGAGCAGTTGAACCCCCCCCCGGAGCTCTGGGACATCCAGCTCTGAAAGCACCATTCACCGCAGTCTTACTACTGCTTTCAGAGGTTGCTTTTTGAATCTTTTCCTCAGTATTTAAAAAAATAAAATAAAATAAAAAATAAACTGATACTGCCAATATTATGGAAAAAAAACATATTAGGAGCTCAGTGGCGCCTCTCATTTGCCCTGGTGCCATAGTGACCCCTGGTAGGCCATGAGGCAGGGGGAATCAGGGCATGAGGGGACCCTTCTGCAGCCACTGGCCTCCTCCTCCCCCCCCCGCACCTCCCCACCCCCCCAAACCACCCACAGCTCCGGACTCACCTCCTGCATTCGGTCCATCAAGGGGCTCTTACTCTGGAAACTGGCTTCTTGTTGTCGTCGCGGTGATCTCCAATCCATAGAAAACTGTGTATTTTTTTATTTTTGCCCTTGCATGTAACACTTTGCTTGAAGGGGTATGTAAAAGGTTATGCCAGACTAGAATTTAGACTGTCAAAAGATTTACTGTATTTTCTCAGCTTGCAGAATATTTTCAACATGTTTCAAAGTCTGATGTCATGTTTGTCTTTGTTTTCCTCTGTCTCAACCTACCTGTTCAATGAAAGTGTTACCGCACAGTGTTATTTTTTTTTTCTTTTCTTTGTGGTCTTCGCGATGAGAGTGTGGCAGACAGTGGGACTGATGATGTAAGAACAAAACAAGGATGAACTGCAGCGCTGGATCCCAGTGTGTCCGTGGCCCTGAGCTCCTCTCCCTCTCCACATGCGCCGCCAGGGTTTGTCAAGAGGCCGAAGCATCGTACAATGTCTATAACTGACATATTTTTTATCTTTATTTTTGAATTGGGAGAGTAATAAATGGAAAGAGCTATAGATATTGGCTGAGCTTCTGTTGGAAACATTTAGTTTTCAGACTCTGGGCAGACTCCGGGCAGCCAGTTAGGGATCCTGATACGAGAAGTCACGGTTGCCTCCAGGACCTAGATATGGTGTCAAATTTCACACTTTGATTTCTATTCATTATGTGTATGTATATATAAATATATTTGTGTGTTTATATTCAGTATAGAACATACACACATAATTGGCACACCAAACTTTGCATGTGTTAACATGCCCTGTGTGCTATGGTTGCAATACACTCGTCAGCTGTGGTTTACTGTACACTGGAGAAAAAGAGATGTTTTCCCTACATGAATTTAATCAGTAATAAATGTTTTAAAGGAATAAATATTTGACACATAATGACTGATCTCATGTGTAAGTGATTTTGAGACTTGGTCTTAACTTCATTTTAAACCTGTCTTTTTGTTTATTTTATTTTTTTTGCTTTTTGTGAATAAAATTGTATGTGAGGAAGTGTGCACTGGTCTTGCTGCTGTCTGTCTCAGTGTTGCACAGGGAATCAATCGGAATCATGTTCCAGGAGAGGAATTCCAGTTTACACACCTTCGCAACACGTTTGAAAAAGAAACAAATTAAATCAGTCTGTTTTTGTCTTTCATTGTCGTCCCTTGCTTTCACCACTTACGGCGTAACTCCCGCCAGAATGCAACCTTGGGTATTTTTGTGAATGTACCCGAGTCGTTTAAAAGAATGGAAGTGCCACTTTTACGATTTATCATATTCTTGTTTTTTGTTAAATGATCTTTTGAATGGGAGTGCTAGGGGTGCTACTATGATAGCATCAAAATCAACATTTTAACACTAAGAAGGCTCGACACATGAAGCTTTGCTCAAAGTATCACCAGGGGCTCTACACATGAACACAAGCATTGAGAACATTGTTTGTGTACACAGTTTACTAAAAAGAAAGGTTAGACTCACTTTAGCAGTTGTTATTTACGCTATCCGCATCTTGTCGGTCAAAAATAAGTGATCTCCAATTGCGAATGAACAGACTCCATGGTAGATAATGTCATTTTTATACGAGGCTTTCAACTACAAGGTCAATATTGTTTTCATTTACGACAAAACAACAAAGTATCCGTGCATTTATATGGAACTAAGCTTTAGGAGGTTTCCATCTTTACTCTCCTCCCTCGACTATTTTGGACTGGCGAGATGGACGGCACCCGAAGAACAACAGCTACAGTGAGTTGTTAAAACCTCTTTTCAGTAAACTCTGTGTACACAAACAATGTTCTCAATGCTGGAGTTCATGTGTATAGCCCCTGGTGATACTTTGAGTAAAGTTTAATGCATTTTGGCGAGAGTTGCGCTTTAAAACGGGGTTTCCGCAGGGTCTTAAAAAGTCTCACATTTCTAAATCAAAATTTTAGGCCTTAAAAAGTCTAAATTCGCTAAAGTGCTGTGTTCTAGGTCTTACATTTTCCTATGTCCATGCAACGCTGCCTCTAATGCTTATTGAAATACATTTTTTTAAATTCCATGGTGTTGTCACTACCTGATGTTAGTCGAGTGAAGCTGTGAGTAACTTTGCAACGTGTAGCCTACAATATGCTAACGAGAGACTTCTGTGATGTCAATCCAGTCAAAATGGACCTACTTAACCAAGTTCACTGCTAGTTACAAGTTAGCATCAAACACAACAAAAGGCTGTCACATGAATGGCGTTTTGAGCTAACGTTAGCAGTCAAACAGCATAGATAGCTAAAACGTTTTTGAAATGATTTCCATCTTCTGTTATTGTTTGTAATGAGAAAAGTTTAGTAGTTCATGGATTTCACAAATTTCAGTATGACATGTTATGCTGTAAACCGTTTAATTCTGAGCATGCGCGACTCAAATCTGCACTCGACTTACATCGGGTAGTGACACTGTTGTTGTTCTCTGTAGTCCAAATATGATTTGGTGAATAGTATGTAACTTTTATTAAATTTGAATACATTTATTTACTTTTGCCACTCTGCATTTGGTTGTACTTTAATGTCGTGATATAGGTTTTGAATTTCTTTCATAATGGTCTTATAAAGGTCTTTAAAAAGTCTTTGATTAGTTGAAACCTGCAGAAACCCTGTTTTCCACATGTCACTGCTAACCTGCTTTGTTGGATGGAAAGGCAGGGCAGGGTTTACATTGTTAGTACTGCAGAGTATCATTTCAAAATGTTTGTTACAAAAACAAGACTTTATTTTAATTTTTTTAAATCTTTAGTTTGGGGAATATAAACATGCTGAGTGAACACATGAAGAGGGAATCTACAATTCAACAGACGTTGGATTTGGTCTTGATTATTTTATGTTTTTAGTTAAATTAGCCTTTGGGTTGTTTTAAGGTGCCATTTAGGTTGATTTTAGAAAGAAATTGCATCAAATCTGTTCAATTCTTTGTGCCTTCTTTCTGTTTCCCAGTTACTTGTTAGTGCAGCCTATCTAGGCTAGGACACTCCTGAGAAAGAGATGTTTAATATCAATAAGGCGTTTTCCGGTCAAATAAAACATCCTTTTAGCTCTTTAACTCATCAGGAAGACTCGTCCAATCAATGGTTTTTACTTTTGGGAACGTTTGTTACTAAAACAAGGCCATTTTATCTTTAGTTTGGGGTATATAAACATGCTGGGTGAACAGATGAACAGGGGGTTGTAGAAGAATCTACAGTTCAACAGACATTTTGATTTGTCAAACAGGTGTAACTAATAACATGAATTGCTAGAGCAGAGCCATCGTTATTGTCCGTAATTGTAGGCCCAGTTTAATATGCAATTTCATTTTATACAATGTATGTAGTAGGGGGTCCCTTCTCTGTTTGTCTTTAAGTTAAGGGGTCCTTTAAACCAGTACATGTAATTGTCGGTGGCTCTTTTTGGTATGTAGGCTATGTCTACATTTCTCTCTTTAGAACACATGTAAAGACAGAATCATCCTCTGATTTGGATGAGAAAGGGTTTTTGGTTACAGGTTTCCTGGCAATTCATCCAGTAGTATCCTCAAAAACACAAATATCAAGGTGGCGCTAGAGGAAAAATAGAGGATCAACAAAATCAGTAGGATTCATCACCTGGGAGCCATGAACGTCCACCCAGTACAGGGCTAACCTACGGAAGAGAGTTTTTGACTTTTTCTCAGAATTCTAACTAAAATTTAGAACTCAATTTTTTTCACATGAGCCTAAACCTTCACTTAGTGGCGCTAGAGGAAAAGTCCGCAGGGCTCCAAGGATATCTGCACCAGATTCCATTGCCATTCCATTTGATAGTTGTTGAGCTATTTCAGTGAAGTGCAACTGAAATTATCATTAATGAAGCCACACTACTAGCATGGCTGCAAAAATATCTTAAAAGGTATGCATTTTTTATAAATATTAATTTTATTTAAACCTATTAGACTTTTGTATAAGAAATCCTTTGTGTTAATGCATTTTAATGACCAGCTGAGACAAGTTTGCTCATGTTGTGATCTTATACAGTATTGTTGGTCTGAGCTTCTTAAGGCTGCTCATTCAGTTTGTTTCTTTTTGTAATTCTGTATTATAAAATCTTTGGTGGGTCCCTTCTATCTGCTATTGTTTTTTTCTTTGCAGAAGATAGTGTTCTCATATTTCAGCGGGGAAGTTAGAAGCATCCTTAGCTTATTTACAACACGCCCCAACTGTGAGAACCACAGAAGGGAAGCAACTGTATTTCAAAGCCAGGGTCAGGGTAGACAGGAAGATTGTAAAGTATTTATTTGTACAAAAAAATCCCCCAAAATGCTAAGAAAATTGCATGATAAATATTTTGAATAGTTTGAAGCATTCTGAAAACAGTGCCATTAGTCAGTGGTGAATGGAAGTACTCACACAGAGCACAATGAGCTCACCGAAAGCAATAAATTCCAAAACAACATCCAACCAAGTGGAGACAAGCAACACAAACACACTCGAGGGCATGTCCGTCTGTCACTGCAACACACACTCAACCCACAGCGGCAGCATCAGGATGTTTACCACTCCGACACACAGCAGGCGGCATTTGAAAAATGCTTTCAATTAAAAAAATTCATCAGTACAGTCTACAGTGTCGGAGTGACAGTCTTCAACAAGACAAAAAGTCAAACAAGAAACAAACAGTAACCAGAACATAATGTGGACAGAACCAAATATGTTACAATGTAAAAAATTGACATGAAGTGAGACAAATTACAGTCTGGTTATATTACAGCAGGAGAGACTGGTGTTTAATCCAAGTGTCTTCCCTCGCCTGAAAACATGGACGTGAAGTTTCAGTGTTTGAATCCAACCACTCTCACGCTTTCCCTCAGACAGGAGCCGTCAAAGAACTTTCTAATAAGGCACCCTTTATAAAGAGTAAAGAGATTCACTAATGCCTGGAAGCTTCTGGAGTATGGCTTGGTGATATGACATATCTCGTCAAACAATTTAAAAATATGATACTATCGTATGTATTTTTGAAAATATATTTTCTATAGCAATGTAAAAAACAGCGTTCATTACAATGTTTGCGTTTGGACGTTTTGATCCTTGCATGTTATGTTCAATCAATCATCATCAAATGAGAAAATACTCCGTAATACGTACTTTTCATTTAATTCACAAACGAGGATACAAAGTAGGCTTTACCATGTGGGTATTTCATATGGACTTTTTAAATGTTGACGTACCAGAAAACCAGCTATATCGTGATATATATCAAGATATGAAATGACTTATAAGGGAAAAGAAGATTTTAGCCATATTGCCCAGCTCTATTCTAAAGTCAGATCTAAAATTGCTAAATTTTCTGTTGCTTTTATTAATTCTTTGCTGTAACCGGATGCTCTATCTTCTGACTGCCAATGTTTTGAGGTATTTCAGAATGTTTTTAATCTGCTTTTTACTGCATTATTTTGGATTGGTCTGGATTATTTCATATTTTAAGATAGATCTTTTGGGTTGTTTTAAGGTGCCATTTTAGTAAATTTTAGAAAGAAATTGTTGTCTGTTTAATTTTCTTTCTGTTTCCCAGTTACTTGTTAATAGTGCTGCCTATCTTGGCTAGGACACTCCTGAGAAAGATTTTTTTAATATCAATAAGACTTTTCCAAATTAAATAAAACAACCTTTTATTGCATTTTTTTTAACTCATCAGAAAGACTCCTCCAATCAATGGTTTGACCTCTGACCTCCTGGAACCGGTCTGCAGAGCATTTGGACCAAAAGTAATTTCTTAATTTATTTACAAATGCAGACTTTTGTCTAGAATATTGTAAGTACCCTTAATTAATGACTTGTTAATATTTATATTTACAGATGAATTGCTAACGTATGCTGTTGGTTTTTTGGAAAATAAGGCAATCTTGATTCTTTATTAATGATTTATATGCTAAGCTAACTGGTTGCTGGCTTTAGCATGGTATATAACAGGCAGACATCACAGTGTTTTAGATTTTCTCATCTACAATTTATTACCAATTAAAAAAAAGATTAATTACAAATTAGAACGGTTTATAAAGGGTGACTGATCAGAAAGTGGTCCTGATGTTGCATTTCATGCGGCACTCTTGGATTAATAATTGAGATTCCTTATGCTTCTTGGGGTTTTCCTGGTGTTATGCATCCTATTGGTGAACAATTTGGGTAAAACTTAGAAGCGCTCATGAATCTCTTGCCAGCTCTACTACATGGCACACTCCAACAGTCAAATAGACATACGTATGAGTGATATGTCCAACTCACCAGTGGAATTCCCGTTCACTGTTAGGACACGCATGATAAGACAAACAGCCTAGAAATGACAACGAACAGGTATATTTCTCTCTAAAAAGATTTTCATTCAAAAAGGTATGCATTATTTTCTTATAAATATAACAATTTCGTCCAAACCTATTCGACTTTTTATAAAAAAAAAAAATCACTCTTTGGGTTGATCCTTCCCAACAACCAGCTGAGATGACAAGACATCTGCATAGATTTGCACATCTGCATTAGACATGAGTTCAAACACAGACAGACATGAGCCATCACTGTGACACACAGTAAGTCATCCATGATCGCAGGTACTGTATTACTTATGGTGTCACAGATAATGGCACCTACAACGGAAGCTCTGCAGCTAGGAAAACAAAGTGCCAATGAAGTGTTTAAGCAATGAGAATGGAGGTAGACCTTTTCTATTAGTGTTGAACCAAAGCAGCTCCGGTGTGGACTGCTGCAGAGGAGGTTCAATTCAACAGGTTATTGTTGATGTGGTTTGATTGGCATTCTACATAGTTCCTCCCTTAATGTGTAAACATTTAGAAAATTTGGTCAGCTTGGAAGATGATTGACATCACAAGGACAATGTTGGACAGGGCCTTTTTGAAATTTTTTTTTTTTTATAATTAAAATATAAGGTTAAGTGTGGAAAACTGATACCACCCATATATACGATATCACTATCTTCAGTCACCCAAAGGTTTATTCAGATGTTGGAGATGAGCATTAAGGCTTCATAGAGTTCACCGCAGACTATAACCCTCACTCAATTTGAGAATCCTCTTTCCCTGGTCAAGCTTGACCCTGTTTGACCTCAGTATAAAACTAATGTTACTAAATGGTACCATGGTGATATGTGTAATTACTTTTGGGGAAGTCTTGCATTGCTAGACCCTAGAAACGTGTTCTGGTTTATTGGCATTTCTTTAAACCAATCACAGTCGTCTTGGGCCGTCGCTAAGCGATGGACTGAGCCAGCGTGCAGCTGCAAAACAGACTCGGGAAAAGAACTTTTTCTGGTGGAACATGTGTACGTTCAAAAGTTGTTTTAGTCGTGCAACAGAAAACTCAGATAGGACAGATAGTCTAGCTAGCTGTCTGGTTTTATCCTGCAGAGATCTGAGGAGCAGTTAAAGCGCAACTCTTGCCAAAATGCAACCTAGGGTCTTTTTGTGAATGTACCCGAGTCAAACTTTCATTTAGCATAATTAGGACGGAAATGCCACTTTAAAGATTTACCGTATTCTTGTTTTTTGTGAAATAGTCTTTTGAAGAGTGCTAGGGGTGCTACTATGATAGCATCAAAATCAACATTTTAACACCAAGAAGGCTCGACACAACATGAGGCTTAAAGTATCACCAGGGGCTCTACACATGAACACAAGCATTGAGAACATTGTTTGTGTTCACAGAGTTTACTAAAAAGAAAGGTTAGACTCACTTTAGCAGTTGTTATTTACGCTATCCGCCATCTTGTCGGTCAAAAAAGTGTCGATCTCCGAATGCAAATGAACAGACTCCATGGTAGATGATGTCATTCTTATATGAGGCTCCTTTTTCAACTACAAGGTCAATATTGTTTTTTGCTAATAACAAAACAACAAATTATCCGTGCATTTTTATGGAACTAAGCTTTTAGGAGCTTTCCATCTTTACTCTCCTCCTACGTAACATTTGGAGAGCGACACTTTTTTTAGTAAACTCTACACAAACAATGTTTGCAATGCTCAAATTCATGTGTAGAGCCCCTGGTGATGTTGTGTTGAGCCTTCTTTGTGTTTTAAAAATAGCTATTTTGATGTAATCATAGTGTCCCTAGCTCTCCCATAAAAACAAAAATACGGTAAATCCTAAAAATGGCGCTTCCGTCCTAAATATGCTTTTAACCGAAAAAGTTACGCTTTAACCATCCTCATAAATCAAGTTTAAAATTACAACACAAAGAATGTAGGATCCAGTGTGATAGTGACTAAAAGTCTCTGCTTCTGCTGCTTTGAATTTTAACATTCATTCATCAAAGCTGCACAAATTGATTATTTTTAGGCTCAAGGAACTAGCTGCAAAGACATATGCATATGCTCCCCTTTTTAACATTGTTTAGCAAATGTTAGCCACCAGTTGTTCACCTTAGCAATAATTGGGAGTCGTGTTTCTTGCCACCCAACATGTTCTAAGGCCAATATTTACAATATTCTTCTACTGGGGCTGTTTTACTCTCTATCCAATCTATCTGCCTTTTTAGCAGCTAAATGCTCCATAATTTCCAGCTGGATGCTTGCTGTAGCCGTCGGCCGTTTGGTGCTGAGCAGGTAGAGTGCAGTCAGTTTATTAGAGCTTTTTTGCTGAAAACAGCTGACTGCTGCCAACAAAAAGGGGGAAACCGTAAAGGTTGTAAAACCAAAACAATGAGATAAAAAAAGGTCACTGCATAGAGCTGAACTGCAGAGTTGGGCGATAATTCACTGAGGGTTTGACTATGAGTGGCTCTTTTCACACTACACATTGTTTATAGAAATATATTCAGCTTTAGTATATCTATTGCAAGTCCCCAAACTTGAAAATGTAATACTAAATCATTTATGTAACCCTTTAACGTTTATTTTATTTCTCACTCTGATTTGAAGTTTAGGCCTGGGGCAATACGCTCACCTACATTGCAGTCAATTAGAAAATAAGCACTCTTTTTCATTTGTTTTGTCAGATATACAGCAAACTATGATCCTGATGCGTTAAGCTCTGTTGCCTCATGTTGTAAACATCCCCTAAACAAATGAATAAACCTGAGAGATCCCATGTGGGCTGGCTGCAGCATCATATTCTGATGTACAGCTTTGTCCTGCTAGCCACATATTTTCCTACAATCCTGCAATGTCCCACACATCCACCTGTTCCCCAGACTGCTTGGCCTGATAACTGGGATGCATAAAGTAACAGTTTGTACATAGTGTTCCCCCTCTACAGAGTTGGCAGTGGGCTAGTAGAGATGGTTGTAGGCACTACAAGGAAACCTTCCTCTTTGGAGGTAAACTTTGTGACCCTGTTCATGTTCTGTAAGACTGATTTCTATGAGAGGGGCTGAAGCCAAAGCCTCTGGGGAAGTACTATTCTTAGTCAGTCTCTCTTAGTCAGCAGTCACCAAGTAATCAGCAAAGATAAGAGTAATGGGACAGATAAAGTGCAAAATGCCCCCCCCCATCCAAACCTCAGTGTGTGCCACTGCCCATCTTTGACTGTGTTGTTACCCCGATACTGTGATGTCACTCCCTCCTTGTCCCTGGCCTCGTCTGTCTCTGTCTGCTGTGCTCCAATGAGGCTCAGTTCTTTTTGAAAAAAGAGAAAAGTCTCTTGTCCCGGTCAGAGATGCGGTGAGCTCGTCTGGAGGACTGGCCGCCATGGGCCCTGGACGACCCTGGCAGGGAGGTAGGGGCCGAGCGCCACTCGTCCTGGTACTTGTCCATCAACTGCTGGTCAATCACTCTGTGCATATCATCCTAAAGCCATGGGCACAGACGTGGATGAGAGAAAGACAGGAGAGAAATGTTACGTGGGGTGGTATAGGAAGTTCTAAGGAGATCGGAATCATTGATCAAGTTACCTGTTAGATATTGATTAGCGACACCACAATCACCTTTTGTCTCTGATCAATTGTTGTTTACTTACAGCTGCTTGGCCTCAGATTTGCAGTGTGATAATTTGATTTAAAAAATAAATGTTATTTAGAAATATGTGCAAAAAGAAGCATAAAACATAAAAAAATGGATATCCAGGAACTATATTTATGTTATTTTTATACTGTGCCGAAGTTCTTTACAACGTGCTTCTCATTCACCCATTTAAACACACACACACACACACACACACTGATGACAGTGCGCTACCACGTAAGGTGCTAGCCTGACCATCGGTGTTCAGTGCGGACGTGGGCAGGATTGAACCTTCAACCAATATAATTACACGAGCACAAACCAGTTGAAGCACAGTCAGCTTGGACCTTTCATTCAGCTTTTCAGCTCTCCTGGAGTTTTATGGCCATTAAGAAGTTTGTCAAAAGAGTCTTTGTCCTCTCAGATTAATTCCTTTGAATAGCTTATAGAACCTAAGGAGGTAAAACATATTCAGTAATTCACAAGAAAATGCCAAATTAGAGCAAAGTCCGCCAAAAAAAACACAATTTTGCGTTGCAGATATTTTTTTTTCTCTCTTTCCTATCCTGTTGGACAAAATACTTTGACTTATTCAATGGATGGTAGAGAGATAAAGCCACCAGGGGGCTCCAACAAGTTGTACATTAAATCAGGTTAGCAACAATTGTGATGTGAGACTAAAACACGTACATAGAATATGAAAACACACTTTTTTTAATGTATTTTTTTTACTTGGGATGCCACCTAATACAGAGGTGTCAAGTAACTAATTACAAATACTTTGTTACCGTACTTAAGTAGAAAGTGTGGGTATCTATATACTTTACTGGAGTAATTATTTTAGAGCAGACTTTTTACTGCTACTCCTTACATTTTCATGCAATTATCTGTACTTTCTACTCATTCCAAAAATAGCCCCGTTACTCCTATTTCAGTTCGGCTTGTTTTCATTCCGGCTTGCCATTGTTCAAAAGAAAAAACCTATCCAGATAAACCGTGCCATCTGGATAGAGTGAATTTGATTGTGGTTGAATGAGAAGTATAAACATATACCATTCCGACACCCTATTGGTTTGAACGCGATCCATCGCACCTGCCTATGACACAAATCACATCACACTCCAGCAAAGCAGTAATCTCAATAGCAAACGTATGTAGCCTACTAAGATGTCCGTGGCAGAGACTTAAGAGAACCAGCCAATCCTTCTACATCCCTTTCGAATGCGCTGCAAGATCTGCACACCCAAGTACCACAAGCTAATTGTTTTCAAAACTTGCTGTTTAACTTGAAAAAGTTTTTTTCCCTTACATTACTTTTATACTTTAAGTAGTTTTGAAAACAGTACTTCTACATTTTTACTTGAATAAAAAGCTTGAGTTGATACTTCTACAGAAGAAATTTTCAAACCCTATTATTTATATTTCTACTTGAATAACGAACGTGAATACTTTTGACACCTCTGACCAAATATTACTTAGCAGTAGCATTACTATAACTAAACACCACCCTAGTTTATGATGGATTGGAAATACAGGGGTGTTGTTGGTGTCTGTGTTCTCATCACTCAACAGGTAAGCTGACCAGTGGACCAATCTCTTAAAACCCTTTACATAATACAGGTGTATGGAGAGAGCGAGAGAGAACGAGAGAGAGAGAGAGAGAGAGAGAGAGAGAGAGAGAGGGTGGTGTTTGGATGGTTCTCTGTGGTGGTGAATGGGTTCAGAGAGAAAGGGAGCTGGGATGGGCATCTCTCCTGAGTCAGGTAACCTTGGCATGGAATGGCTCAGCATAGTTGGGTTAGTGCAGAGTGAAACGGCGAGATGGCGCGGCTCAGGCTCACCTCTAAGGCAGGAGGGGGGGGTACCACAGGGGAGAAATGGTGGTACGGAAGCTGAGAAAGGCCACTAGATCAGAAACCACAAGAGCCAAACAGTAAAGAGCCCTGAGGAGGCAAACTGTGGGCAGGGAGAAGAGAGAGGAAAGAGCTGCTAGTTACAGATGAGGGAGGGGAGGAAGGGAACACACACACACACACACACACACACTAGAGTGCGGATCGGGCCGGATTTTTCTGTCCGAGCCCGGCCCGCGTCCGACAGAGCAGTAACCGAACCCGACCCGAGCCCGACAGGCATTAAGATATTTCTGTCCGAGCCCGACCCGAGCCCGACACAGTTAAAGCGCATCAATGCACCGCTGACTTTCCTTCGTTTTCAATAGTTTTAAAATCTCCTGCGGCCAACTTCTTTTTAACATCTTCCATCGTTGCGCTGCCACATGGAGCTTAATACGCACGTCTTTCGTTGTCACAGCACACAGGAAGACGGATGTTAGGGTAATATTTGACATTTATTTTAAGCTGTTTTAAATTCAAAATGTTCAATGCCTTATCGCGCTGATGTGACCGAGCCCGACCCGAACCCGAGCATCCTTTCTAAAAATCTGTCGAACCCGGCCCGACCCGTCGGGTACCGTCGGGTCCCGTCGGGCTCGGGTCGGGTATCCATCCTCTAACACACACACACACACACACACACACACACACACACACACACACACCTCAGGCTACATATCATTGTTGTTGGGCAGTAACTTTGTATCTTCATATTTTGTCATTACAATTTTTTTTTTTATATATCAATGCTATTGGTCCCCCTTTCCATCTGTCTGTGTGTTTTACAAATATTTAAACAGCGATGAGGCGATTTTGCCTGACTTTGTCTGAGGTAAATCCCTCAATAAAATGTTTTCAAATTAGCTTGTTTTTAATTTCCTGAAAAACGACGGCTTTGGACATACAATGTTTTCACCCAACAGCGACGATATGTAATATGTTTCCTTATGGACACCCATTAAAGACAGACAACTGACATGCACCCTCTGAAGTTACAGTAATGGAGTGGTTAAGTGTACTTTATCTGCACAGATTCTATAAGTGTTAAAACAATAATCACAAGTTACAGGGAATGGAAGGAAAATGGACAAACTGTTCTAATAGTGTAATTTCATTTACATTTCATTCATATACAGTACAATATATAATATTATATAATAGTCTGCTAACTAATTTCATCTCAAATTGGATGAACAAAAATAATCCAAAAACTACATTTACAAACAGCTTTATTTATGTAATAACCTTTAAATAGCTGATGCAAAATGCTACAAAAGGACAATTGTGATTTTACCAATATTATCGCTTGTGACCTTTGACCCACCTGCCAAGCCTCCAGCTGCTGCGACAGGTTGAGCTTCTGCTGGATGGCGTCCAGGAGCTGGCTATTCAGAGACATGATGTCTATTTTACACTTGGCCAGCTCCATCTCCACTGCTTTCTTCCTGCAGGACGCACAGACAGAGCAACTAGTGACATCATACTATGGTGATGAATGTATGTCACTGCCTGATGTGAGTCGAGGGCAAAGTTGAGTCGCGCATGGTCAGATTTAAACGGTTTACGGCGGTTTAACGTGTCATACTGAACTTTGTGAAATCCATTAACTAATAAATCTTTCTCATTACAAACACTAACAGAAGATGGGAATCATTTCAAAAACGTTGTAGCTATCTATAACTGTTTAATTGCTAATGTTAGCTCAAAACGCCATTCCACTGACAAGCTTTGTTGTGTTTGATGTAAAATAATTTAAAGGAAGAGTTCGTCATTTTGGTAAATGTGCTTATTCAATTACTTGCAGAGAGTTGGGCCTGGCCCACAACAGATGTTGATAATGGAAGAGACCCCACACATTGTGAGCTAACCATGGAGCTAACTAATGCTCTGTTTGCATTGTAGACATTAGCTCTGTTAGAGCTCCCCGTTTATTCCACCCTCTTTCTCCCTTCATGATCCACTGATAAGCGGTATGAGCTCTGTATGCCTTGATGTTCCTCACTCACAACAGGATATTGGATGGTAAATATTGAACATATTATATTATATATATTATATGCGATTTGAAATCAGTGTGATCAATAAACACTCTTAACATAAAAACGACAGGAAAATCTGGCAATATAATCTTTAGAACCATAAAAAATTCAGGTCTTGGACCATTGTTGGGAGGGGGAATAAGGCCCAAAATGTGCTTTATTTTTGTGTGAAGTATACCCCGCATTAGATAAGAAGATTGGTAAACAAGGCTACATTCAGCAGACAGTTAACTTAGCTGACTATAAAGATTGGAGGCATGGGGACACAGCTAGCCTTATCAGAATTAAAAAAAGTCAGTCACTGCTCCCAGCCAAGAAATATTCCAGCACATAACCCTCATCTTGTTTCTACACTTTGGTTTTTGTACAGACAAGACATAACATGTTAAAGAGTGATCTTTAGGCAGATTTTGTTAGCTTTGGGCAGAGGCATTCCAGCATTTTCCCAGCTTAGTCATATTTCTCTATCTATAATCTTGATCTATCTTATCCCTGTGTATGTGTGTGTAGTGTTGAAGTGATGAAAAAGAACTGTTTTCAGTTATGATAACATTATGCAAAAGAAAGACATTTCTGATAACTGAGAATAAGTGAACACCTTAAAGCAGCCAAAAATTAAGACTAAAACCATTATATTTGGAGGTAAAACCAAAAATATAAGACCTGTTATCGGATGCCTTTGTTTCCTCTTCCAAATAAGTTTGATTAACTTAGAGTTTTGTTTAAATTAAAGCCGATCAGATTCAGTGTTCATTACTGTTGTTTGTTACCCAGTCAAACGTTTAAGGGATGTAACTTTATCCCCAGATTTCAGCAACTTGAGTACAATATTAATATTACAAATAAGAACATAGCCAAACTATAAAACACAAGACCCATGTTAAATATGATTCTTTAAACCTGACATTATATTGATGAAGAGTCGCCTGTGAGAATCTGCATATGTGCATATGTGATGTGATCCTACTTGGTTATGGCGTCGTCTCTGTCTCTGATAGCAGTCTGGAGCTGCTCGCTGGGTTCTAGGACTTCAGCCATTGTCCTCATCCGCTCGTTGTCCTCCCGGAGAGAGCACATCTCTACAGAGAGCATCGCCATCTGCAGGTCACATGGGAGAATGACAGATGTGTGAGACGCAGGACTCATAAATTCGAGATTGCATCCAGTCTCTGAAGTTCACATCATACAGAGGGGTGCTCATGTGTGACACTGATGTTCAGTTGTCCAGTCCACCAGGAAAACAGCTGACCCATGTGTGTGTGCATGTGTGAGTGCGTGCATGTGTGTGGAGCTTCTTCTGTTTAAATCACGCAAGATGGCACTTTAAACCCACAGGAGAGAGTGAGCTGTCCTGGCAGAAAGAAGAAAAGGTTGAAGAAATGTGCTACTTTACAAACAACATGCATCAAATAAACAGTGGCACACAAACTGTAGGGCAGTGGTGGAAGATGTATTCAGATCCTTTACTTCAGTAAAAGTACTAATACCACACTGTAAAATACTCTGTTACAAGTAAAGTACAAGTCCTGGATTGGAAATGTTATTTTAGTAAAAGTATGGGTCAGGACAATGTACTTTAAAGTAAAGGGTTTAGAAACTAAAAATGGTCCTAACAGTTGTGTTTTGCTTAACGGTTTAATCATTTCAGCTGGACTTGTAGGCCGTTATATTGTTGGCTAGTTTAATGTGTTTTGTGTGCAAAAGTCTTAACTTGTAAAATAACTAAAGATGTCAGATTAATATAGTTGAGTAAATTTTTTCTCTGCGATAGAAGAATTTAACATAGGGGTGTGTACTTATGCCCCCTGTATTTTAAGGAGGAACATTTATATAATACATTATTCATTCACAAAGAAAATTGGTGTCCTTAAAGGTTGGATTTTTTCTTATTTTTAAATTAAGACATTAAGATCAATTTCCAAAGATGATTTTTTTATTCCTCTTTTTAGTCAACTTAAACAGGGGTTTCTATACTCATGAGCATGTTATCCCATGTGCAGTTATGTTACTGAAGGCGGTACCTGATTGTGCAGCTGCAGCACCTTATCTTCAGTGCTGCTTGTTTTGTCCTGCTCGGCTTCGTACAGCTCTCTGACTTCCCTCAGCTCCTCTCCTAGCTTCCTCGTCTGCTCCTCCAGACCCTCCTCATCACCACGCGGCGAGCACTTTCAACACACACACCACTTCACAACTCACTGTATGTACAGTATATGGGCTGTTACCACCCACGTTATTATTGAAAATATGCCTGCAGAGGCTCCACTGTGTCAAAGTATTATTGAGTTAGCTGTCTTTAAAATATCTTTGTTTCAGCCAGACTGAGAAATACAGAGAGAGTTGTGTGGACCTGATAGTCTTAATTAACCTTGTAGCAACTCATCTGGCAATGGCTTGAATGTAACAGAAGTTTATTTCTGCAATATCAAAAAGTTACGCACAGTGAACAATCTATTTACAAAACAGTTTTGAGCCTGAGATATCATCTGAGAAAAATAAGTGCAATTCCAACAATATGTCTCAGCTTTCAACTGTATTCTGGTCAATATGGGAAAGGAAATGAGTCTAATAGTGGGGAAGAATATTACATTGTTGGAGGACTGAAAGGTGCTGTGAACACACCAAGAACACTGGCTTCCAGTTTACCTCTTGGAAGAAATAGAAACTGGTCCATTTCTTCTCGCCAAAAAACCTGCCACTCTATTTCCACTAGTCTCCTAATTGACAGACATTTCCCTCCGCTGGTTCCTGCACTAACAGTAGCCTATGCTTGACGTTTGTAACCTGCAGGTAAGCATGTGGGATATATAATAGTGTATCGACATAGGACCTGCTACTCTTATTAGGACAGTACAACCCCCAGTGGAAAAATGGGAATTTTGAAAAATTGGAATTAATGAAAAGGTTACAAGCGGCCGAAATGGGTTTCCTCAGGAGGGAGGCTCACGTCTCCCTTAGAGATAGGGTGAGAAGCTCAGTCATCTGGGAGGAACTCGGAGTAGAGCCGCTGCTCCTTTGCGTTGAAAGGAGCCAGTTGAGGTGGTTTGGGCATCTCCCTAGGGAGGTGTTCCAGGCACGTCCAGCTGGAAGGAGGCCTCGGGGAAGACCCAGGACTAGTTGGAGGGATTATATCTCTACACTGGCCTTGGAATGCCTCGGGATCCCCCAGTCAGAGCTGGCTAATGTGGCTCTGCAAGTTCTACACTTGACTGATCTAAATAGTACTAACCTGTTGTCCTTTGCTCCTTTTAGTATTAGTCTGCAATTCTACAGCATTGAAATTATTTGAAAAAAAAAACCCCAAGGGTAAATATTTCCTACAATGTCTAGGGCCATTGTCTCTGTTTTCCCTAATATAATACCAAATTAGGCAGTGTGTGGTTCATTACCGTGGACTCGTTGCCATCCAGCAGATTCTGTGTGAGCCTCCGTAGCTCTAGCAGGCTGGTGTGGAGGCTCCCAGTAGGCACATCCTTGGCTGAGGACGTCTCCGAGGACTCGTCCATGGAAGAGTCAGTGGACAATGCCGAATCCGTGACGTCGTTTCCCCGGAGATGGGAGCAGAGTGAGCGAACTTCACAGTAGGCCTCCCATAGCTGAAGACGCAGCTAAACAGATGAGCAGGGGGAAGAGTGTTTAGAAAAGTACAGCAAGTGGCCAGGTTAGCTCAACTGGTAGAGCAGGCACACGCATATAGGAGGTTTACTCCTCGACGCAGCGGCCGCGGGTTAGACTCCGACCTGCGGCCATTTGCTGCATGTCATTCCCCCTCTCTCTCCCCTTTCATATCTTCAGCTGTCCGGTGGAAATAAAGGCCTTAAAATGCCCAAAAACATTATCTTAAAAAAAGAAACATTAAGCAAAGAGTTTTAAAAAAAAAAAGTTTTAGAGGTCTTTTCAATCAAATACAATACTGCAGTAACCAGAGCCAGATACTGCCAACTCCAAATGGACACTTTGTTATTTGGTAAATAAACAAGATTACGTTTGACTGCCATGTGATTATTATGCTAATTTATTTAAATAGGTATGTTTGTGTTAGGGTTTGTTGTTTAGCCCTTGTTTTCCCCTCCCTGCTGTTCTCTCTGTCCTCCCTGTGTGTTGTGTGGGTGTGTCTTCTCCTGGATCGTCACCACCTGCTGTGCATCGCACCTGTGCCTCATCACCGCCTGCATCACACCTGTTAATCATCACTCATCACCCTGGCTGTTATAAACCCTGGTTCAACTCTTCAACCAATCAGTTTACCTCACTCAGTATATTGTGTCGGCCACTCATTTGGGTTTTCCGTCTGTATGTTGTTATTGTTGCTTAAGACCTCTTCTCCATCTACCACAGTTTCGCTTGTGTTCGTTACCTACCTACCTACCTGCCTGCCTGCCTGCCTGCCTGCCTGCCATTACTTAAGACTCTCCTGCCTGTTGCTCCTGTCCACCAGCCTGCCTGTCCGCCCTGACAACTCCCCAGCACACTATCATCTGGCTCATCTATAAACCGGACTTCACCGCACCTCCTACCTGTTTGATTCTTCTTGTGTTTACACAATAAAACTCTGCCTATTCACTTAAACTGTGGATGTCCGCATCTGTATCCTCTCCCCGTGTACCATAACAGTTTGTATTTTAATGCATATAATTTAGGCTTATTTAAAGAGAGAAACTTGTGTAAAAACTCAAAAGCATCCCACAAAAGTAGCAGGCCTAGTGTATGGTTAGCTAAAATACATAACTGAAAATAAATTTTCGTTTTTTACTTTACTGTATTTCTTTTAAAACAATATAATATAAGTTTAAATGAATTGTTAGATTGGGAAAAAAAATATATGTATTTTGACTTTTTCCTCTGAAGTCTGATTTATGGTACTCCCGGAGGTTCCACACAGAGCTTTCACCATAGCCTACATAGGTGGCCTGAAGTTTATACTTGTGCATTGATGTGTGCATCGATCTCTTTTAGAGAGTAGCATGGCCGGCATATGTGTGTGTGGTAGAGCGAGTGAGAGAGAGACGGTGATTAGCTTTGGAGGGAGTACCGACTCTAGAGGCATTGTGAGAGAAACAAAGTGTCTCCCCTGTGCTTTCTGACCATGGTGAGGAAGCTGTAGCAGGAAAAGTTAACTGTCTCATTGATTTCATGTTGTTTATGGAGAAGGACAACCAAGAAATGAGTTGGGGGAAATGCAACGCTACTAAGCCATGGCTGAGTGACGTGTCACCTTGATGTGTGACATTTTATTAGAGATGCATGTAAGGCTATGGCGTAGGGTTTGTATCTCCACGTACCTATGGTGTTGATTTAATGCAGATGCCTAAATTGGCCTTTACCGGACCAAGGAATGTGCCTAGAATGCCTATGCCTAGATTGGGGCCACACAGTAATTACCTGCTCTCGCTCCTGCTCCTGCTCCTCCTGCTCCATGCTCTGTTCTATCTCACACAGCAGGCTGGACGGGTGCGGGGTGAGGCCATGGAGGCTGTGCTCCTCCGTCAGCTCCTCCAGCCGAGCAGCCAGC
This sequence comes from Etheostoma perlongum, assembly GCA_026937815.1. Classification (NCBI taxonomy): domain Eukaryota; kingdom Metazoa; phylum Chordata; class Actinopteri; order Perciformes; family Percidae; genus Etheostoma; species Etheostoma perlongum. The sequence continues at coordinate 28,863,665 of CM049375.1, forward strand.
TGCCTGTGGGATATCTGAACCTCCTGAAGCTCCAGCTGGCTCTGTCGTAACTGGACACACACCAGAGGAGGCAGAGCTGTGACTTAACAGTGCAAAGTATAAAGGAAGCACCTGTAGAAGTCTGATGGGTCGACTCCTTGCAGTGTGTCATCACTAAAACAGCTCTGTAGAAGAACATTTACACACAGTGTCTACAGAGGTAGTAGCTATTCCTTAAATATTCCATATCTAACAGAGCTTTGTCCATGTGTCTGTACCTGTAGGTCCTTCGTGTGAGACTGCCTCTCCAACACCAGCGTCCTCTCTCGGAGGTCCTCCACTGTATTCTGCAGCAGCTCATTCTCTTCCAGCATGGCGTTCACGCGGCGCTCCAGCTCCATCTTCCTCTCCGACAGCATCTTAATCTAACGTGTCAAACAGCACCAGTTAGTTACTGCGCCGCTGAAAAATAGGCATTAATTGTTGAAACTGAGGATTGTTTCGATTACCTAGTGGATAGCGGACAGATGGGCAGTTAAATGTGGTATTTTTCCTGACTCTGAGGCAAGCTGGGGTCTTACACAAGATTAAAAAGTACTCCCACTGGCCTAAAGAATGTCTGTTGCCTAGCACGTGTGTAGGCGTTAGTTGCCACCCTTGTCTTCAGGAATGTCTTGGTGGCGTCTCCACAAAAATTTATATCTTACCATGCATTTGTAACAGCTACTGAAGGCTAGCATTGCAGCAACACATGTTCCTTATGAATTGTGTCCCTTTGTAGCTGCCTGAGCAGCTTTCCCCATTAAACAAATATCAGTTCTTCATTTTCATCCCTCCTGCTTTTGACCTATATCTGGTAACCTACTTAACAATGTGGAGGCTTACATGTCGATCTGTTGTTTTTATTATCATATGAGCATCCACATTGCCAGGTTCTGGATATTTTGGGGCCGCTATAGCCTCTGTCTTCACACATAAAGGGCCAAAAGCCGTTAGTCATCAGCACATGTCATACAAAAGCAAAGCGTTGGAAAAGTGGGAGCACCCAGACATTGCAGTATCTCAGCTAAATATAGAGCGGTTGCCTTTTCTCCCAATTATAGCACAGGCTCTGCAGTCTGGGTGTTTTCTGCCTGACTTTGAAGTGAAGCTACGGGGGAAAACTGATTTGTTGTTGTGTTCTAACAGTACCTTTATTTATGACTTCTCTGGCTGATATCATACATGACACAGCTGACATCACAACACAACTCAAGCTCTGACAACCAAGCATGTTTTTCATGCTTGGTCTCATGAAACAGGGATTGCCAAAAAGATTTGGAAATGTCAAAATAGCTACATACTTTAGGTGACAACATAAGTTTTTGAATATTGTACGGCTTTAAATGTAAAATGCTGAGATGTTTGTCTTAAGTTTTAAGTATTTTAATTAGCATGAGATTCAATAATCTACCCTATGTAATAACAGTACTTTGGCCTATCGTAAACTCATTTAATTGGTTAAAGGAGATGCAACTGTAGATTCAAAAGAAAACAATGGTGCAATCCTTGTTTCTATTATTTTACAAGACGTTACATGCAGCATGCAGTCTGACCGACAGACAGCGTTCGGTAACCACTCACTTCTAGCCCTTGCTGCTCCAACCAAGAGGGAAGGAGGGGGAAGGGAAGAGGAATGGGTGAGGAGAGAGATAAATATAAAGATTACAGAAAGAGAAGAAAAGTAGTTTGAGAGTAATCCCACTCCTGACCTGACAGAATAAACACTGCATGGTGGGTGAGAGGAGAAAACCAACCAATAGTAAAGTTTCCCTTTACTGGGATTGCATTCCACTTATTATTTACCACAAACACTGACTTTAAAGCGAAGCCATGTACCTTTTCCCAAAGAGCAGTAAACATAATAAAATAGCAACACAAGTCAAAAAAAAGAGTCATAATAAGATAACTGCCTTGGTAAAGTCAGCTACCCAGTAATATCTATCTAAAGTTTGCTAACGTGAGCTAACATTAGCCACCCTTAGCTACTGGTCATACCAGACTGAGTAACCCCTGCAAAAACTCCTGAGAATATTAAATTAATAGTTATTACTAAAGAATTTAACTATTAAAGGTCCATTTCATGCTCATTTTCAGGTTCATACTTGTATTTTGGGTTTCTACTAGAACATGTTTACATGCTTTAATGTTTATAAAAACACATTCATTTTCTTATACTGTCAGTCTGAATATACCTGTATTGACCCTCTGTCTAAAACGCTCAGTTTTACCACCTGTCACTTTAAGCAACCCTCCCAAATAAGACCTGTCTGCTCTTATTGGTCAGCGTTCCCAGGTCTTCTGCATTTGCGCTCTAGGAGTCTTTTTACTGTCATTGCAGCTGGGGAATGACTGTAACGGAACTGTAGCAGCACTTTGTACCTATTTATAGTATAGTTATTACATCACAACAGCATGGAATTCCTGGCGGTTCGATTAAAAGCTCAGTTTCTGAATATGGGCTGTGTGCATTTCTGGATTGAGCATTTTGATAATTTCACAGTATTTATATTTGTAACACGTTAACCAGCTTTATAAAAAGACATTTATGACAATATGGGACTATTAAAACTTCTTTCAAAAGCATAGTCTTGCTTAAACTTTCCTTTGGATCCGCCGTCACCATAGGCACTCTTCTAGCTGAGTACAAATAACTGCAAACAGCAACATTATTTTTGAAATCAAAAGTACCTAGCTGAACTTTTAAACTGTTTTCTTTTCTTTTTTTTAAGCTTTTGGTGTGTGACTGCTGAAGCTGTGTGCACTCCGAAAATTACAATTTTATTATATAAATAGAAAGGGGAAAATGGTGCCAATAGCAGCTCACCTCAGCCTGTAGAGTCTCTAGTCGAGTCATGTGCTGGCTTGTAGACATACTCTTCTCCCTGAAGTCGTCCCGTAATGAATGGACCTGAGTGGACAACTGTCTTTCCACCTCTGCAGCCTGGATGGAGACAAACAGACAGGTCAGTAAGACACATTTAGACTCCACAAAAAACTGACACAATGCAAGATGACCACCATGACAGTTCACTAGTTTATATCCACAACATTCCACTTCCAGGATTGCTCCGATGTTGCCGGAAATTCCACCAGATGACACTCCTTTCGGCCGGATGTCCGTTACCTTCCGCTTTCTCTGTATTGGAATTTTAAACTCTGGTCTATGTCTATGTTAGAGGACTATGGTTACCTGCTCCTCAGATCTCTGCAAGGTAAATCCAGACAGCTAGCTAGACTATCTGTCCAATCTGAGTTTTCTGTTGCACGACTAAAACAACTTACACATGTGCCACCAAAACAAGTTCACAACATTGTGGAGGAAGGTCTGGCCATGTGAGACTTAACTGACACTGCCTCAAGTGACATCACTTGAGGACTTTTTTCAGACTTTACGCAGCTCCCTCTGGAGAAACTAAACTCTTTTTCATATATGCAGTAGATCTGTAAAATTGGTTGTGTTCTCCTTTAATTAGTGTTTATGTTGATGCTGACATAACAACATATTGTTAAAGTGTTATATAATAATTGCTCAGTATAATTAAAAAGATTGCATAGCAGCTCTTTATCAAGATACTCATTGTCTGATAGCAAGTCTAAGCACACAGATTTGATTCACTAGTAAGTACTCAGTGTTACTGACTGATAAGAGTGACTTGTAAACTAGCCCTCCCCAGTCTATTCCTGTAAATGGTGCCTTTAATAGCTGTTCCTGTGAAAGCCCAATTTTAGATGTCATAACCTTTAAATAGTCAATGCTCATTTGTCTATTTTTCAATGCTCAATGCTCATTATTTGTGCAATCCAGCCCAGCTGCAGACTCAGTATATCAGTTATCTTAGCGTCACTTATTGGACAGGTGCCACACAGTGCCTGGCTGAGCTTCATTAGGATAGAGGTGCACTCAGGAAGCTACTGTTAATTATCATTGCCATGGCAGCAGCAAAGTCCTTAAAACCACTCACTACTTACAGCTCACTGAGGAGACTAAACATATAAACATATAGTAAAAATGTCAAAAACATGTAGGAAATGGAACAAATATTTGAGTTCAAAGCATCATATTTTTATTATTCTGTTTTCTCTATTAAAAGACAAACCAGAACTGCACTGGGTGCCGAGTGGAAATTGAGATGACTAATATCCTTCTGAAGTACAGCCTCTAGGTGGCACTACACACTGTTGCCTCCTTCCAAGAAGCTCAAAGAGAGATGTGAGGAAGCTCAACAGCTGGTCAAGGTGGTTGGAGTCTGTGTGTGTGTTCTGGAGCACCACTCTCTGAACCGTAACTCATAATGCAGCACTCTAGATGTAACCCTGTGTGATTCCTACAATAGAATGTGTTAAAAACAGAATAAAAGAACATCAATACACTTCAAAATGTTCTCAGAAGTTGTCGTATATCTGCAAAGTGCTTTTAAGTACAATAACATAAAAGAATTACACACCTCCCAGTGTTGATTTCAGAAAGGACTACACACAGCACTAAAGCTGTAGTATATGACCATAGCATAATAATGAAATTACTTGTTTTGTATAATGACCATAAAGATAGTGGTTAAATTATTTCCACAAACTTGGAAAAGTAAATCTCTTCCCTGTATATCGATTAGAGCTGGATTAAATAAGGCTGCCAATAGTTTATGCGAATCATTGTAGTTATTATACCTTGAACTTATTGCCTCTAACACCTGGAAAGGCAGGGAAGCGCTGTGTGAGTCATGTTCTACGACTTGCTTTCAAATCCATCCAGCCCTGCCTCATTCAAGAAATGCTTCTGACGATGCAACTGCACTCTGTCCCTGCAACCTGGATCATGGACGACCTCAGTGGCAGGCCACAGTGTGTCAGATTGGACAACTGTGCCTCTGAAGTGGTGATAGGCAACACCAGCGCACCTCAGGGAACTGTACTGGCATTATTCCTCTTCCCTCTTTACACCTCAGACTTCTGGTTCAACTTTGGTTCTGACTCCTCCATTGTTGGATTCATCAGCAAAAACAACAAGGAGGAGTACAGAGGATTGATAGAGAGCGTCATCACATCGCCTGAAGCCAAATATCAGTAAGACCAAAGAGCTGGTGGTGGTTGATTAGCGTCCAGGGGGAAGGAAGTGGAGAGAATAAACTTATACGAGGACCTTTGCATCCAAGACTGGACTGAACTCTCAACACTGATATCAACTTTAGGAAATGATAGAACAGACTGTTCTTCCTAAGGAGACTCAGAGATCTTTCAGAGTGTGCAACAGGCTCGTGGAGATTTTGTTTGCTCTTCTCTTGTGCTGCAGTGTGCTGAGTAATGGCAGCAAGGCTGGTGAGGCCAGCAGACTGAACAAGCTGGTAAGGAAGGCCAGCTCAATGGTCGGGCTGGAACGGGACAGTCTGGAGTATAGGTCACCTCTCTGACTCACACAGTCACCTCTCCCTATTCATTGCCTCTCCGTTGGACTGATTTATATGCTTGTCTTTTTAATATATTATACTAGATACTTTTATTATTCATTAATGTTATACTATAATATAGTATTATTCCATACTCAACTGTTTCACTATATTAAGCTATACTATACCATATTACATTTGATATTCTAAGTTATACTGCTGTACTTTACTATATTATATTATGTTAAACTATATTGCTAACTGTGTTATTCTTATTATTACATTGCACATTATCTTATCTCCCATACTCTACTCTCCTCCAGTAGTTTACACATTTTTTTTACATAAAGGGCCCTCCAAAAAATTGGACCATGGACCCCCATTTAATAAGATTTTGTCCCAGGGTCCTCCCATCTGATTGGATTTTTGCTTTTAAGCCGCCCCTGTCATTCTTACTGTTGTGTTTTTATCAGGTCCCCCTTCCCATCTTTCCTCTCTCTGTGTTTTCTTGGTCCTGGGACGCGTTCTTCTGTCTCAGCATATTGTTTGTAATTTGAAATGTTCCAAATAAAAATATTTGTTCGCAAAAAATACGAAAAACAAAATACAGAAAAAACTTTTTGTGCATGTTATAGGTTTACAAAGTGAAAAAGCCCAAAGTCCACCCCAAAGGTACTTACAATCTCCAACAGAAAACGCTGTTCACCAACTGATCCAAACATCTGTATTTTAGTCCAGGCTTTACTTCGGTGACAAACGTGCGTCACTTTGTAACACACATTATAATGTTGCTTAGCTGCTATCGTGGCACGCCCTCATACTCTGCTTCTGACTGGCTAGTAGTCCTCACCTAGGTACTGCGCATGTGCGACTCCCAACAAAGAAGTGAGGTGCCTCACTCTGTAGCTAAAACAGAGCTCAACACACAGGGGGAAAAAGGAGCTACTGCAATGTACAGTACTAAATATGGTGTTTGTTGAAAATTAAACCATGTAAAACCATTCTTGTACAACCTCAAAATACAATTATAAACCAGAAAATGTGCATATTATGATCACTTTAAATACAAAGAAAAAAAGTTCTCAAAAATAAATGTTGTCCAGTGTATTGTCTGTTTTCCTTCAAGGTCAAGCCATTTTAAAATTCAGGCAAACATTGAGGCAGAAGAGCCCAAATAACTAGACAATGATCTAAAGTCTCTGTTATGATAGCCAGATGTGAGATTCTAAGTACCAGCTGTCAGCTGCATGATCTTGTCTCCTCTGTGTGGAAATCAGCTGTACAGTTAGTGAAGGCCAGTGCAGGTCAGAGTGGTAAAGTGACATGTGACCCACTGGCCCTATATGCTGTAAGATTGAGATCATGTCGAAAAAACCAAAGAGTTTACTACAGACCGCCTGATTTACAGAGACTCACTTTATCTGCACATCAATTCCTCAGATCCCAGATCAATCATTATCAGCATGGCATGAACTAGAGGGGCATATCAGACTGCTGTGACAGAATCCAGGGCAGAAAAGTAGGGCTTAGCAGAGAGATACGCTTCTTTACAGCATCTTTACTTTGACCTTTATGTGAATTTTCAATGTGAATATTGAAAAGTATAGATCACTCCTGTTGATTCAGTTGCTGGCTGTCTGTGGCTATGTAACATGATCTAACAAATGTGACTGCAGGTGCATCACAGGGCTTTGGTGACGCAAACTAGCATCAAACTAGCCGTGTCCTCGTGCCATTCTGTAAAGCACATTCCCATGGTAACAACACATGGAGTTTCAATTTGCATGTCACTCTGGTTGGCATAGCAACCAGGGAAAAGTGGGATTGGTGGAGATGTGGTCTCAAAGCTTCTGGTATTTTCCTTAGTCACTTTCACAGAGCTCTGCCTTGTCTAGACTTATGGAGGATGGGCAATCCCAAACGGTTGCATAACAAATACAGAGAGCGAAAACTAGTGCCAATCAGACAGCTGATCCTGAGAGCAACAGCCACCTTGGGCTGATGGAAGGCAGACGTTATGCGCTCCAGTGACTGAACAAAGCTGATGGCTGGACAGATGCCCAGGGGCTGTGTTCAACTCTGGTTAGAGGTTGTAAAAGGAGGTGTGAAACTGAATCCTTTGCAGAGTGTGATGTGGACATACTGTACTGATGAGACCAGACACAACATAGAATGCATACATTCTGCCTTTGTCATTATAAATATTACACCTAGCTTCTTGGTTTCTGTCGCCTCCCATGTCGGCACGTTCACGTGATACAAGCCTTCTGTGACCGCGCACCCCATTGAATGTAATGGACGTTTATTAATATCAAAACGTTACACACTAAAGCTTTAATTTGTTTGTTAAAAAAATGGAATCACTCCTCAAATGCACAAGGCTGTCCACTGCTCCTGATACTTAGGATGGGTTAAATGCAGGGATTGAATTTCACTACATTGTACAGTTTGATTGTCTGTGACAAATAATTAAGTTTTTTCTTCTTCTTCATTAACATAACCAAAATTGATGAGTCACTGGAGGCTGCTTTCAACATTTAATTAAGTACATTCTAGAGGTTGAGGAAAGTAGAATTTATCATGGCCATAAAACATGCAGTTAGACACATATACTGGAGTCAGTGCACCAACCAGCCTTTTCTGATCATGTGTGGTAATGTAATTAGAGAAAGGTCCCTTCCTGTTGGCTCACTCTGATCAGATAAGCTTGAGGAGATTGGCTGTTCTCGCCATCAAGACCCATACAGACCAGCACACACCTCCTGGGCTCTAGTCCTGGATCAATGGGAACCTATTTTCTCTGGGTGTATTGAATAAGATAAAGTTTTATCACCCGGTATTGGAATATTCACTCACAAATGCACACACCCACACCCAAAGTGGAATAACCGCAATAACCTGTGTCCGGCCAGGATAAAACGTGACAAACATTTTTAGATCTTCTTTGTCCAAATATCTTAGTAACCTGCTGTTATTAATTAAGTCGAGCATGGAGCGGAGTTGTTTTGGTTCCTGACTGAATGCATATGGCAAGGCTATTAGCAGAGATTATAGCCTAATCCCCTCAGCGCTGTATTTTACCCTGTGACTGACATCACTTCCTACGCCTTCTCAAGGTCATCCCACTGCAGACACAGGCAATGCACGTTTTTTATTATTTTAATCTTTGGCTGCAAGGTTTGCTTTAGAAATATATATAATAATTTATATATAATATTATGGAAATAAATAAATTAATAGCTGATTTAAAATAAAACAAACAAATAAAATGTAAAATAATTGAATATGTCTTTATGTCTACTTGTCGTCATTTCTGATGATTTATCAAATGTATGTATTCATTTCTTTGCTCATTGATTATTAATCCATAGCCATGATGAACACAGTATGCGTACTGTCGTGTAGCAATATCAGCCCCAAGCAAGTTTATCTGACCCCCCTGTTTGTGTATTATTGTAAACCCAGAGGCTGTGGATGCAGTTGGCCTTGTCCTCAATAGGTGTCTATTGTCCGATTACCCCTATACCGCCAGTGTGATTTGTAGCAGGCATTCCATACGGTAGTAACATGTGCTGTTCTTACAGGAAGCAACATATGGCCCAGTTTAGATCATAATAAGACTATTCCGATTAAAGAGTTAACTATCATGTGAAATAGGGAGGGCAGGTGAAAACAGCAGGCCTCCACTGACCTCAATTCTGCAGGGTTTCCTCAGGGTAGTTTTACATTCCCTCCATTCACTCAGAGCTGTAAACAGTTAACATTACTTAGTCACAGCCCAGTGCCTAATAATGAGCACTGACAGCAAAGATAGAGAGAAGAAAGCAAGAAGGACAGAGAGAAGGAGAAGGATAAAATGAGAGAAAAAGTGAGCACTGTGGCTGACCTCGTTTATTCTATTACCCAGCAGGTTTCCTCTGCATGCCCAATTCTTTGAATCGTGGATCTGGATCGATGCAGTCAATTAAGTCTCATACATTTCACTGAGTCACTAAGGCCGCAATATATGCCCCCCCCCTAAAACATAATATACCACTTTCAGGGAATAACTTTATAGATTCCCACACTCAGGTTTCAATTAAATTAAATGCAGTTTAATTATGCTAAGTGCTTGCTCTTGCTTAGATCCATAGCGACTGGCCAGTCCAGGGCAGTCCTTGATTGCAATGTGATGATGGTGTTGGGGCAAGATGGGGCAGGATACTAATTTAATCTGATTAAGATGAGAGGACAGCTGCTCTGCACAGCGTTGAGTTGGGGGTTAAAATCAACCACACAGAGCCTTCTCCTCCCTGAACAGTGTGTGGCTGGCAGCAGATCCTATCTTCTCCCAGGAAGGGAAACAACACAGCGTCAGCGTCACCATAGACACAAGTGCTGACGGGGATATCAAAGCACCTGTACATGCATGTCAACCTTTGTATGCACAGCTCTAGGGCATCCTGAAATAGCCTTGGCACCTACTGTTAGCCTACCTGGCAGCTGAACATACTCTGATGCCTCTGTTTACAGCCCTTACTCAAAGTTGTTATAATAGTCTTACAGGTGTTTACTGTATATCAGCATAGTGTAGTCCAGCTCTTGGAAAGCAAGCTCATTCCTGTATCATCAATTGTAAAGTGTGTTGGAGTGATATGTAGTTTCTCAACCACACAGTTTGGGAAATATGACATAATGTATAGTGACAATGTTGAAACGAAGCATCATGAATTGGTTAAAAGCGGTAAAAATGTGTATAGATTACAACCGTTTGAGGTAAAAATAAAACTAGAGATTTGCGATGTAATTTATTAAACAGCCTAGGGTGTAATCTACTTTTGATTTTTTAGATGTTGCTACGTCATCTTAGTTGTATAAGACGTTGTTTTATACAATTTTAGTTCAGTTGCACAGTTCTGTTTGAAAAGAGGACACATTATGTTGTTTTGCACAGTTTAAATAAATAAATGAGAATCTTTCAGTCATTTGTCTGCAGCTCATTCTGTTAAAAAACATGAGAAAATCGTATCGTCGTATTGTAAATATTGTGAATCGTACTGAATTGTGAGATGTATTGTTACATCCCTACCACAGAAGGGACAGAACGTGGATAAATTTAAAAGAAAACAAAGGGTATAATCCAGGCCAATCATACAATTGTCTCAGACTATAGTCTCAAAGATTCCCAAAAAGTTATATAGTTAAATAAACTACAGTTGTTCCAATACCGATGTCAGTATCAGTATCTGATACAGCCTAAAATGGGTCAGTATTAGCAAGTATGCAAGCCTATGCACCAATCTGATACCACTTAACTAAGCCCGAAAGAAAATATAATATAGTATATAAATATACTATTAAATAGTTTATTATGTTCTCATTGTAACAAACTACTATGTTCTATGGCATTCATTCTCTGTATGTATTTGTTCATGTTTTACAAAGGGTTAAACCTGAGCCCGGCCATATAACAATGATAGCAATCATATCACATCCATACAGGGATAGTAGTATACAGCTGTCAAAATAATAAACAAGATTATATATATTTTAAATCCACTGTTATCGGATTGGTACTCAGTATCGGCCAATACGCAAGTTCAGGTATCTACATCGGTGTCGGGAAGGACAAAATGGAATCTGAACTTCTCTAAAATAAACACTGCTCTTACGTTGTCTTATTTCAAATTTACACTGAAGGCTTCACAAAGATGCCGTTTATTGCAGAGCTGTATTGTTACACTGAAGTGACCACTCTGTATGGATAAAGACGAGTGTCTTGTTTTGTGTATATAGAGCAGACTGAGGTGTTGTACTAAACTCCTTAGAAAGGCATTAATCAACTGTAGCTACAAACTCTAGCACTCTTAGCTCCATCAATCTGCATCTACTGCCAATCTCAGTTTCTCCTGACGTGTGTACAGTAATTCACATTAACAAGGATGTAGCTTCAAGTCCTCATGACAACCCTGAGCACTGCTAGATGAATGTGTGATTTTATCTATTTGTCTATCAATCAATCTGTCCATCTCAATATCTCACAAAGGACATTTCCACTCTGCTTGTCATATTTACTGCACTCAATTTACCTGCCAATATACAGAGTGCTATTGCATAAGTGTGCAGTCCACTCATTCTAAATTATTCAACATAAGACCCGAAAGCGCCACTTTTATTTTGATGAGTTAGCATAACTCAGGTGAAGTTAGAGGGAGCCAGACTGAATGGAGGTAGATGATGATCATCCTGAGGGATGATGAAACTTCACTTGGATGAGCATCTTATGTGATGTCAACCAGGCAGACATCAACTGGACTAAGTGGCCCGGAGGCCAGGTCAGTTTGACATACTGTACACACACACACACACACACACACACACACACACACAAACACACTGAGTGGGATGCTGCTAAAAGCAGCATTAGGACCATGTGACTCAGTGACTTAAAGCCCAGACTAATTAAAGCATACATGCAAATTGGTCCAGCCCTCCTGAAGCAGCACAACTGAAGCACACACACGCACACACACACACACACACACACACTGCTGCTCACCCTACTGAGTTGCTCCAGCAGTCTATGGTTCTGTTCGGAGAGCTCGCTGATGGACTTGGTCTTGTCTCTGTCAGCCTCTCTCAGCTGGACCTGATGCCGCTCCAGCTCACCCTGCAGCTGCTGGACGTCCGTCTCCAGTTCGGCAACACGGCCCTCCCACTCCCCCTCTCGACTTTCCAGACGCCTACGCAACTCATGCTTCTCCTGCTCCAAGTGCTGCATGTGGACAAGGGGGGAGAGGGTGGTATGGTTAAACCTTAATTTGCTTGGATCTGATGTACAGTATTTCCCTTACTTAAGAACATAAGCACCAATGAAATTATTGAAGGTGGGACAAATTCAGATACTTCACAAAGATGCTGTTGCTGCACCAGACTGAGAAAGTATGTACTCAATCCTTGGAAAAATGTCACTGTACAAAAAGTAAAAAAAAAGTTAAGGATCAAGGATCAGGTTGTTTTCGAGGGCCAAAATTGCAGTTCCCACCTCTTTTACCATCTATGCAAAGTCAAACTTATTTTCATTGTGGTGCTGATGATGTCACTTTGTCATTACTATACATTTAGCATTACAGTAATATGAAAACATATGACGTTAAGTAAGACAAACAAGTGCAAAAAAGTTGCAAGAACTGCAACTACGATTGCCTAAAATGAAAGCATTGGTTTAATCTGGTGCAAGGATATAATAGTATATAGTGTTATATAGTTATATAGTTTTGAACTGAACGAGTTGTGTCCTTAGCTCCGGTAGTGACAGTTCAGATAATAGGATGCTTTTTTCTTTTTTCTAGAGGGCAATGAATTGTGGACTGATGCACTGCATCACCAGCGGTTGCCAGAGTTGGGATGGGGGTTGTTGTCATGGCTATGCCCAAGGCATCTGTTTGATCTGTATCTGCCACAATTTTCATGTATGAGTATTTTCCCAGACAAAAGCAGAGATCAAAGATAATCAAAACAACCTCAGAAAACAACATCAAGCTCTGTTAAAATACGGTATCAAAAACTGTAACAACATCAATAATAAGAAGAATTTGATATTAAGAGGCAGCTTATTTCTCTGAGCTGCTACATGAATATGAATAGGGATCAAAGGGCTGAACAGATGTACAGTAGATACAGAAGGCCCTGGACAGCCACAGGATTAGTCTTTGTGTTTTTTCTCAGGCCACGTGTTGGCTTGTGTGAAGGATTCTGAAAATAACAAGAACAAAACCTGATAGGTGAAATAACTCAGAACATGTTACACCTTTTTCAGCTTGGCTGTTGGTTACTGTAATGACAGAGACAGTGTAGTTGACTTTGTCATTAGATTAGAATGACCCACAAGTTTCAATTCACACTATGTAACCAGTCCCAGCTTATAGCACATTAGATACAATACTGCGCTACCAAGAGAATCATGCAAGGTGAAACCCTCTATCTTTGGCAGCTTGAATGAGGAGCTCTACAGGCAGCATTTGTTATCATCCTCTTGAGTTTGTTTACATTGTGAAGGCTCAAACTTGATTAAATGATTAGGCATTTTGAGGACAAACCAGTAAAAACTTCTATTTTATTTTCTTCCCTTAGTTTACCTCTAATTTCTCGTTGAGATCTTTGTGCATTTTCTCATATTGCTTGGTCAAGTCTTGGTTTCTCTCCAGCAGCGCTTTGCCGAGTTTAGCAGCTAAAACCAAGTCTTTTTCCTTTTGACGGAAGAGCGACAGCAAGTCTGCGTTATGCCCCACCGGAGGCGTCTCTAGGTCCGACAGCTCCTCCTCGTCGTCCCGGTCCCCGGTAAGCATGGCCAGTTCCTCCTCCAAGGCCATGCCGAGGCCTCCGGACCCGGCGTGCGGCAGCGGGTGGCTCTGATAGCCGCCGGGCTCATGAGCGGCAGGGCTGTCCCGGGGCTCCATGCAGTCGCTGTCCAGCTCTTGTGGTGCTGAAACCACGGCGGACGTCTGCAGGTCTAGGCAAAAAGTGGACATCGCCTCCCTGCGGAGAAGAAGCCGACAGATAAGAGCCGACTGATTTTACTCCGGATGAACCCACCCTGCTCTGACAGGGTTGTGCTGACCGGACCAGCTTGTAATCGACAGTTCATCCATCCTTCTAGCAATTTCGAACAGGATCCAGTTATATTGCAAACTGCTGTCTTCCTAGTTTCCTCGTCCCTCTCTCCTAGTTAAGCTACCAGCCGCGACTCTGGCTGAGATTGAATCCCAGAAAACACCGCCTCCTCTGTAGCTCACTGGCTGTTTGCTATTGGACACACACAATGTTTTATCCCGGTATAAACCGCCTTGATAATCTCTGCGCAGCGGTCGGTGGGTCAGGGTCCATCCCGCTTCGGGATCCTGGTTCTCCCATAATGATCGGCCTGTTACACCGGAGGCATTTGCCAGCCAAACAGATGAGCGCGATCCCGATGCCTCCTCAACCGCTTTCCAGTCTTGAATGCGCGTTCCCGCCACAGTGACGCCTGCTACAACCTGTTACAAACGGCCAGCCCATTGGCTGAAAATGATAGCGCCATATTTTGGTGCTTCTCGCACATATCCAGTAAATGAGCACGTGAAGAGCTGAGGACTGTTTCCTCAAGTGATGCTCCATCTGTATCGTCAGAAATGATAAAACAAGAACAACATGTGATGTTTGTAAAACCCCATGAATTTACATTTTACATAAACTGATGCACCTAATGAAAAATATGACAATGTTTTTTTTCCTAAGCCTATATAAATAACAACCCGTTTAAACTGTTAGAGAAAACTATGATGATGGTAACATTTGGTTTCTACTCAATGTAGGTTAACTGTAACGTTAAGCTAATTTTCCAGATACAAAGGGTTACGTCACCGCTATCCATCGAACGATATATGTCCACAATGTAGCTAGGCTTAATAAGGTTGTTAAAAATGTAACTTAACGCTAATATTTCAGCTTTTACGGTAATTAAATTTCATTTTATATTTAAATAGAAATTTTAGGCTACTCTTTGGGAATGGGTGAAGGTTTACCTATTAACGTTACTTAAAAATGCATGCAACAGCGGTCACTTACGCTAGCTCGTCCGTCAATTAAACTTCCATATGAGTCTTACAGGCCGCAACAGTTTGACCATTCAGGTGGTAACTGTAGACTACTTAACGCCTGCTACAGCTGCACGTTAGCAAGCTAATGCAATGCTAGCCTTTAAGCTAGCTATAGTTGTTAAAATCAAATTCAGCCTTATGTAGCCTTACATTAATTAAGTGGGTTTCAGCGACTCAGCTTTTCAGACTAAACTGACGACATGTTGTCATTCCGACCGTTCCAAGTACGGTTAGTTTTTTCCCCCCCAATTTCTATGTTAGCAAGTTGTGTGTGGGTTGTCAATTAGCCCGGACTAACGTACAATTATGTTAAAAACCGCTAAAGTTAATGCGTCACGCATAGACATAGCAATGTCTATGGCGCCGTCATGCACTTATTGTATAGGTTTGTTGTCTTCAAAATACAGTCCACATGCTAGTAGTGAAAAGTAATTGATGTACTAAAATACACTAACGTTGCAGTACCGCAATTACTGCAATTTAAGGTAGACAACAATAACTTTATTTGAATATTTTAATTGTGCTGACTTCATTGCATTTATTGTAGGTTTTACCAATATAGATTAATTAAAATATACTCAATTGATAAAAAGTGTAATGGGAATTGATTTGTAGTTGTTTGCATCCATGGCAAGCTGTACACGTGATATGAGAAATGTCTCACTGGCCTCAACAGTTAGTTATCCCTCATCTTCACAGATCCATCAGGCAAAAGTTCTATTTTCCAGGCTAATTTGAAAAGCATGTGACTAATATAAGTTATTTTGCTTCAAGTTGTTTTCAAAGATGGAGGTGGTAGTATCTAGTCCCAAGAAGAGGCTAAAATATTAAATTAAGAACTCGGATCAAAATTGTCCATCAGCTGGACCTCACTCATGGAATGTTTGGAATTACAGGGTCAAGACAATAGACAAATCAAATTGGGTGTCAAAATGTTGCTAATTGATGTGTGTATTTTCCACAGAGGGAAAAAGTCAGGTGAAATAAACCAAACTGAAAAATCTTGGCAAACTACTTTATGAGGCTAGGGTCATGGGATAAAGTAAGGGTTACTATTACAGTTAGGATTAGATTAAGGAATTAACTCAGTAAAGGCCCTCACACAATACATCAACATGTGTGCATGGATGTATTATAAGCCCATGTGTGTATCTGTGTGTATGAGTGGGGGGTGAAGGGGTTGAGATGAGGTTAGGATATTAGGGGGCGGGGCATTGGTGATGAATGATTGCAAACAAAGCCTCTTGAGCTGGTAAAGTGAAGGCACAAAAGAAGTGGGTCACAGCCTGCTGGTCCACTGTCGCCTAGCTTTGGGTGGCAAGGGGGGGCACGCACTAGCTAGTTAATGGGTGATTTCCTCAGAGCACATCAAAACCTTGCTGCTTTGATAAACCGCTAAGTAGAGTAAATTTAGCAGCCCACATTATCCTTATTAGTGTAATGCTGCTGGTGTTAACTTGATTGCAAATACAAGGAAAAACAACAACAATAAAAACAACAACCTTTGTGCTATTAAAATTATTACATCCATTACAGCCCTGATCAGTCAATGAAGTAAATTGCTTTCACGTTATTATTAACATTTTTATTTCAAACCATATTTACAATAACAACTGTCTAACACAGCACTCATAAACACGGTTGAACCACAGTGAAATACAATACAAATCTCATCAGTGAGCTTACAAATGAATAAAGTTTAATGTAAAAACATAACAAATATACAAATAATGAGGACAGCAATATGTCACATCACATAAGTTTGTTTTGTAGATAAAATAATTTTTTGTTATTGTAGGATAGAAGATTGCATGACACTTATTGTCAATAAGTAGACATCCATCTACCACATTGTCTTGCCTCTCTGGATGGAAATAAACAAACTCACCCTCATTGCTCTTTATTATAGACTATGGCTCCCTCTGTGGAAATAAATGTGAAATTACATTCCCATTCCCCAAAGTGATGGGTAAACAATCAACAGCCTACTTACACTGAACAGCTCTGCACAGATCTGAAAATAATTATGGGTTTGCTGTCTTAAAACAATCAATGCTATAAAATGCATCAAAATATATTAATGAATGCCAATTATTTTGGTTGCAACATTTGTTAGTGGACATTATTCATGGTAATGATTTGCAAAAAAAAATAAGAGTCTGTCTAAATATCCACAGTGGTAACTCAGTTTACACAGCTGCAGTATTTACAACCAATCACAGATATTTTACCCTCAGTGAACAACAATAGCCTTCTGTCTGTGATGACTTATAAAGCTTTGTTGTAAATTTGTTTACATCTCATCCCCTTTCCACATTGCCCTATGCTAGCCATGCCATTTACCAAATGAGTAAGCAACCATAAATTAGCCTTTGTGAATGTAACTCCTTTGATAGTGGCAGTTTACAGCGAGTATGTAAAGAAGTGTCTTCCTAGTACTTAGTGTTCTGTGCTTACGTAACATCAACCCTTAGTCATACTGGCCTGCCTGTTTTTAATGCAAGCTTTGGGTGCCTGTTATGTAACAAAACCAGGCTCCTCAAACCTCGTTAATGCAGTATTTCTCTCTGATAGCACCAACCTCATACGATCATGACAGAACTAGCTATTTCAATGTTTTGCCAGTGGATGGCAGTGTTTTTACACAAATTCTTCTTCTAGCTGACTTGGAAAGATTGTGGCACCTACTGAAGAGGTACTGCTCTGTTTGATCATGTAAGTTCGCCCCTGATGATAGCTGCCATTGCTATGCTGTTTAGTATGTACTTTATTTCTATTTACCATTATTTTGCAGGAACACCAAAAACTTTCCAATATTAACAATACTGTGTATGCACACCGCAGACACATTTATACCAATACCACACATACAATACCTTGTTGCTAGGTAACTTCAGTGTGATGTCTCTGCCTCAACCCAATACTCCAAAGCCCTTGAAAATAAATGCAACCCTTTTGATGTCATTAAATCACAATCATTAGGATAATCCAATACATATGAACAGTTTTTAGTAGTTTACATATATTACTTTCACTTGCGACTTATTATTGTAACGTATCCTTAATGTGGCAAAGGACAATACATAAAAATCTAAAAACTTTTAGAAAATCATTCTAAAAATCATTTTTTTAATCTTAGGAGCAGTACATGCATACATGTAGGTTGATACTTTGAATAATTAACAACCATTAAGCCTTATAAGTGACTGCTGCTTCTGTTCTTCGTCTGCCACTGATTACAGTAACACTGATTAATTGCACAGTACTGTGCTTTCACCTTTGAAGCATTTCGTCCCTTCTGCTGCGCTGATGTAGTACTGCTTGCCAGGTTAGGTTCTGCCATCTGTTACTGTACGTGTAATCTGTCACTGTGTGTATGAGTGTAGTTTGCAAGACAGCATCACTATGACGTGTCACTTGGCTTACATGAGCATAACAACAAGAAAGTTGAGGTGAGCCTGAATTAGTGTATCAGACACTGGGGACCTTGTTAGGTTGTGACATGCCTTGTACTATACTTCTGTTTACCCTGGTATAGTGTGCTTTGTTACATTGTTATCTGTGTACATTCTGTTACAGTTCTGTAAGAGATCATTTTGATACAGTGCACTATGCATGTTAAGCATGAAAAGTGTGACACAGCGGCTCATAACTCTAGCTTTTATCTGAAAAAATGTTTCTCATAGTCTACTATGTTACAAAGCTAAAACCAACCTGGGCTAATTGAATAAAAAACACAGCTGCTAGTGGCTAACCCCTACTTGTAACATTAATCCCCCTGCCTTGCTTTCCCTACGCGTTGCGTTTAACGTGAGAACGACTAACTTGCCTAGACGAGTGCATGTCCTCCCAACTTCTAGAGAAGTTTGTGCTGTGTTAAACTGACTCACCCAGAAACTGCAAGGTTTCACGTCTGAAGATAGCTGCTAATTCAGGTTTTTAGAAGATGTAATTACAAAAGTTTGTGTTGTGGGAAACAGGAATGTCTTTCAGGGCCTTTGTAGTAGTAGCGTTCCCTGTGTGAAAAACGTGTGGTTTTTGCAACTAGTCATAACAGCTATCAAATTAAAAACCTTGCAATAAGTGCCTCCTTGAGCACAAAAGTGCTACTTATAAAAATGTCCACCTTTATATTGACTTCTTCAAGCAAGAACCTGCATCTCTTCTTAATTGTTCTTGTTTACTTGCAGATGCAAGCAGAATTTTACTGTAATAACATCCATGTCCTACCAGTTATTAGATTGCATTGATTCTGCTCATTCAGAGGAGGTAAAGTAGGGGTCATTGTGTTTAATCACTAATGAGCTGCACAATTGAAGGATACATTAGTAACTGACATGAACGTACAGTAGTTTGCAACTGTTGGGAGCTGCCTGTTAACGCAGTGTGTCAAGCAGCATACATTAGTGGGATTAGTGACGGCTGCTGCAGTACAGGAAGAAAGAGTTGGGACAGAGAAGAGAGGGAGAGGGTGGGAGCTCCCACTCACTCTTTACAGTATGTGATCACCCGTCTGCTGCATTACTCTACAAAGCCATTCCTCTATATTCCTCCACTCCCTCCATCTCTTCTCCGCTCTATCTCTCTGTAAGCAGCATTCTCCAATTGCGCTCACTGCCTCACAGCTTTCTGCCGTGCCACAGCACATCTCTCTCTCCCCTCTGCTCCTCTCTCTCCCCAGAGAGGATGACATCCCTGAATTTGATGAACCAGCGAAGCTCTCATTCTGGCTGGTGGCTTCCGAGGGAGACCCCACATGAACGGGCTTACTGGACGAGGAGGTGCCGCGTCTAAGGAGCTTTGTAGAAAAGCTGTCAGCTGTTGCAGTCTCTGAGTAAGTGCTATACTATTTTACTTACTTGCTTACGGCTCCTATTAAAGATAAGGAAGGGGAATTAGGGGGATGACGACTTGGTCAAGGAAAGAATCTTCGCTATACATCTCCGGACTGCTAGAGTGCATTGTTATTTCCCTCTTGTCAGCATGATGGATCTATAACCTGAGTGACTGACACTACAGCTGAGGATGTATGGAGTGATGGGATAGCATTGGTAGCACTGAGCTTATGCAGCAGCTGTATCTTGTCTATCAGGAGAGAGGGCTACCTTTGGTCACGACACTGAAATGCTGTGTTTTTATTTGCCTGTCTCTCTTCGTTGCTGTGTTTACTGTAGCATACACTCATACAGATGGTTATCACTCCCTGGGCTGGCGTTGAAATTCTAACTGTTTGTACATGGTCACAATGAGACCAATGCATGCTTTCTTTTCAGAAATTGGATTAATGTATACCAAGACTGAGGAAGTTTCAGACAAAGTTGATCTGAATGTCTATTATGCAGGGATTTTCCAAATAATCTCAATCTTCCAGTTGGTAAGGTGCTGTAGGAGTTGAGATTGAGATTCATTCTAGAAAGAAAGCTGGAATTACAAAGTCAGTTAGAAAAGTATGATAAGATGAAGAGTGTGGTTGGAGGAAAATGTCTCTATGGTAACAGCAGGTTTTGTCAAGGGTAGAGGACAGGGAAAGGAAGCATGGTGCTTCAGCTGGATCACAAATTACAGCACTAACAAGACTTTTTAGGCAGAACAAATAGAATAATAATAAATAGATTGTGGGACAGACAGAAAGGTATGGCCAGATAGATGATGGTAGTTGCCTATACAGTATAAAGTAGTTTCATGTACACTAACCGGATAATGATATTCATGCTTAGCGTGGAGCGTGCTTTATAAATTGCCTAGAATATGTATACTTATTATGTAACTGGTTAAAATATTGCGAAGAGGACTGTGCAGTCACATATGTTGGTGTTTATTTTAGTCTGTGTTTACCTGTTTTTGGAAGACAACCTAATTGGTGGTACATGGAACAGAGGAAACAAGAGATACCTGTGCGTAGTCAAAACTCTCTGCAGAACAAATCTGTCAATGTTAATGTGAGTTGTGATGAGAGAGAGAGAGAGTGGGGAAAGCTCTACTGCTCCATATCCTCAAGTGTCATTTTCCCAAAAGCCTTCTTCAGAAGCCCACACTGATCCTCTTGTCATTTGGATTTGGGATATGATGACGGACTGGATTTTTGAAGTACTTCCCCAAGTGCTCGGCATACTTTTATAGATTGTGATATTCTGTCTGTCTGTCAATTCAATTAAATTCAATTTTATTTATAGTATCAATTCATAACAAGCGTTATCTCGCGACACTTTACAGATAGAGCAGGTCTAGACCACACTCCAGAATTTACAAGGACCCAACAGTTCTAGTAGTTTCCTACAGAGCAAGCAACAGTCATGCAACTGTCATGGTTAATGCATCAGTGCCAGAGCATTCAGGTGCAGGTATGTAGCTCTGGTGGCCCCAGTAAAAACTGAAAGTGTTTTAATGCCATATTTAACCCATCTAGTTATGTATTACAATCAACAAGCAACATTTTCATTAATACCAGCCAATTAGTGATAAAGGCTAAAGGCTAATTGTAGCTTTCGTTGACTGGGTTAACACCTCCTTCTCTGCAACATGTTCCACTGGTTGCCTGCAACAATTTTAACATGACAACATATTTTCCTACAACTGGCTGCTTGGTGAACCGCGGGGGTGTGCAATTGCCAATACTAGTTTTTTTTTTTTTACCATTTCAGTGTAGGGTTTTCCTTTTTTAAGCTCATGTAACAAAATGCACTAGGCCTATGAATAAGCCTCCAAAAATGTATAGCGTTGTAAATTCTGGAGTGTGGTCTAGACCTATTCTATCTGTAAAGTGTCTCGAGATAACTCTTGTTATGAATTGATACTATAAATAAAATTGAATTGAAAATTGAATTGAATATCAAGCACAGATTCTATAGATGGGGCTGCATTTACAGATGCTCAGGTTAACCTTTAGCATTGTTCTGATACCGGTACCAATATCAGAAATGTGTCTGATACTCCCTAAAATGCTGGTATCGGTATCAGCAAGTACGCTAGTCCCAAGCACCGATCCAATACCCCATCCTTTAGCAATGAAAAACTACTTTAAAGAAGTTTATTGATGCTCTGATTCTGTTATGGCTTAAAGAAAGTACCATTCAATATCTGTATGTATTTGTTTTACAAAGGGTTTAAGTGTATATACTGTATGTATATATCTCTCTTGAGGCTAACATCTCTATTAGCCTTCCCTAATCTTTAAAGACTGGTGTCAGGAACAGGAAACCTAGGAGCTGGGAATCCATGTTTGAATCAGAGAACTGCTACAATGGCAGAAACCTGAAGTGCTCTATCTTTCTTGCATAACTGAGCTATTACTAATTTATTGTTGTCATGACAATTGGCAAAAAGTATGTGGAGAAGATGGGCTGAAAGATCAAACTAGAGGGGGGTAGATGGGTAAAGGACTGTGAGCTTGAGAAGAATCTGTGCCACTTCAGCGTTGCAACAGGTCTGTAATTCACTGCTGCCTACAGCCCATACAGTAGCACTGGCCCCTGGTCACCCTGTAGACTGAATGTAGACCAACACCATGACTGGGATGCCACCTCTCTCCACTCTCCTCCTCTTCAACAACTCTGACTCACAGATCAGCAAAAACTATTCAACCCACTAAAATGAGCTCCTCTACTTATGTTGCAAGCCAACGTTTCTCTGTGTTAATGTTCTGTTGTTGATGAGCTCTCATAAAAAAGACAACAGTATTTATGGAACAGTTCTGATTACTGGCACTGTATTATATTCCTTGCCTACCAAATGTAGGAACATTTTCTGGATTGAAACACGATTATGAAGAATTGGGCAATGTTCAGCAAGCACAGATAGGCCGGCTCAGTGGTCAAACTGTCTTTCCTGTAGTTGTAATGAGCTTTTATTAAGTATAGTTATTTGTAATTGCTTTCAGGGCTATAATTATTGCAGAGGAGGGGCCCAGCTGCACAGTCTGTTAGCTCAGCTCATTATGGGTAGTCAGCTTGCACTTGAGTCTGGGAGGAAGACAGCCAGATCTGAGTCCCATCTGGTGCCTCAAGCTAGGATGGCACACTGTAACCACCAACTTTACCACTGGCTGGCTGTTGTGGAAGTTCTCTACCCAGTATACAACACTAAATCATGCAGTGTTGTTAGCTTCGGAGCACATATCGATATATAAGATTTATTAGTGAGTCTGAAAGCCACCAAAAGACATGAACCAGGCCTTCTACACCTTGCTATGCCCTGCTATGCCCTGCTACGCCCTACCTCACCCTACTATGCCCTGCTTCACCCTGCTCCGCCCGGCTATGCCCTGAACTGCAACAACTATTATTTCTAGTCATAGTTACTATAATTGCCGTTGTTCATCATGCCCCAGTCGGCACTGGCAGATGCCTGTCCACCAAGCCTGGGTCTGTCTGAGGTTTCTCCCTAACAGGAAGTTTTTCCTTGCCACTGTGGCACTAAATGCTTGGTCTTGAGGGAATTATTGGAATTGTTGGGTCTTTGTAAAGTTTGGTCTTGACCTACTCTATCTGTAAAGTGTCTTGAGATAACTCTTGTTATGATTTGACACTATAAATACGTAAATTTAATTAAATAGAAAATAAGATTCTCTAACTACCTTGCCATCTGTTATATTTATATTTATTTTGTTTAATATTTGTAATATTTGTTTTTGACATCTCATCCAAACCAGAGAGACATTAATGTAATGTGCTTACAGGCTGAAGATCAGCAGGTTGCTAGAGAAACCTCAGCCAACACTTTTGCTCATCTTTGCATCATCACTCATGACAAGCCACCTGCTCCTGCATCATGTTATGCCAATGAAACTGGAATACCAGGCAGCAGGCTGATGCATATTCTGTGTAGCCTGCTGTGGTACTGAACAGCTCACCCCTCAAATGACCCTTGAAGCATAATGATTATATCAGTGACTTTTCTGGGCAAATATTAGCATGCACTAGAGTCATCTCTAGAGACTCATCCGTTCTTCATCTGCAATGTCTGCTTAGCTTTGTTTTTTGAATGAAAATGCTACTGAATGTGATCTACTGGTAAGCAATATAATGGTTATGTCCTGCTGGTCCTAGACAGTGTGCACAATGGAGCACAGTCAACAAACAGAAACAATATAACAACAGACAATATACAGTACGTGAATATTTACTAGGGCTGGGTATCGTATTCATTTTTTTTATACTGCTACCGATACCAATAACGTGACGTTGATACCAGTTCCTAAACAATGTTTTTTTGGATACCAGTTTTATAAAAATTAATTTTAACAAAAAATAAATTACAACATCACACATTACGAAACAAATCTTTTTATTTATTTTTTCAGCTGCTAGTACATGAGCCCTGACTCTGTGCATATGTTTTTCCTGCCTGCCTCTAGGACTTGTAACATGAGACAGCCAATTACCAGCATTATCAGATCTTGGTAGAAGCATGCTGCATGCTTATTGGCTCACCGATGCTGATGAGACTCCTTAGGTATTGAAATTTGGTATTGAATGATGAGGAATTTTTTTTATACTCAATACTATAAAGGCAATTTGTTCTGTGCCTAAAAGGTATTGAATTCGGTACCGAGCCCTACTGTTTACAATCATGTAGTAAAACCCCACCGCAATCCACAAGCACCCTCATGTTAGCTGAGCTAAAGTTGAGCATGTTACCGTAGGGAGGAGTGGGAGATGAGCCTCTGATTAATATAGAAATTTTCTCTTTGTTGCTCACTCCTCTGCCTTCCTCTTGATCACAAAAGCTGCCAAATATATCCAGTGGTGGTAAAAGAGGCTGTTGTGTGAACACAGGCAAGCTATTTATAGTCTCTGTTAAGCCAGAATATGAGCACATGTTTCGTCATATCGGTATGGATCTCCTGTGAACAGCATACTTTATATGCTAGTCATCTTTGTGATCATGTTGCTGTATACATGGAATAATTGTGCTTGATTTCAGCGCTTGATTTCTAATTGCTCTTCTTGGAATTAGAATCATTATTACAATTTGGTTGTTAATAAGGGCCCATTTGCTTGATTACCTATGAGTAAAAAGTGGAAGATATCTTGATTGCAATACTCCCAACTGTGATGTATAGATATCTTGATATCCCCTGTTCCCTTGTATAATAGGTAAACATTTAGATATATAACTTCTATAGCACCCTGTGACTTTTATGATGAGTGTCAGAGCATATACGGAAGGTTAATTATTCCAATTGACAGTCTGAAATAAGTGCAATCTATACATTATGGTTAAGACAGGTAAGTGTTTTACATAAGAGCATTGAGTCAGCCCTTCAGTTTTTAAGAGAGGTTGTGCATAAAGACTGTTTGCCATCATGTTTCTCTCCCTCTTCCCTATCCCTATCCCTCTCTTCACGCTCTCCTCTCCTACAGATTAGTGACTGCATCAATCAACTCTCTAAATACGACTGTCTCCTTTGGAAAAGCATCATTTAAAACACAAAACAGCCAGACTTGCTGGACACATGTCACAGGTATTACTCTTCACATGGTAAGAGTTTGTTTCCAGAATAAGCTAAATCATCCATCTGTTTGTTAGTTTGCCTATAGACTTTAGCCAAGCTGGAGTGTGTGTGTATGTGTGTGTGTGTGTGTGTGTGTGTGTGTGTGTGTGTGTGTGTGTGTGTGTGTGTGTGTGTGTGTGTGTGTGTGTGTGTGTTCATGTATCTTAGTGTTCCACATGACTTTGACTATCTGTGAAAACAGGGCTGTCCTTGTGGCATATTCATATTCATTTTAAATCATGGTATAAAATCACAAGTGAATATAGCTTATAAGCAAAACGACAGCTAAGAAAAATATACTAATAATGCTGCTGAAGTGCTTAACATGATTTTTTCCATGCAATGGAAAAACTGTGAAAAGAGAAGTTAATCTAAATGATGAAACACCTAAATCCATAAACTCTAAGTTTATAATGTATAAACTATGTTTACCTTTTTACAAAACATTTTTTTATTTCCATAATTGATTAAAAAAGGAAAACTATACCTTTTCTTTAATAATGTAACCTTAATGTCGATGTTTGTATATAAGAAGTGTTAATACAAATAATCTTTTGGTGGATTCGTTCTACCGGATGGTTAGTGGGATTCAAACATGACGTATTGCCTATATTTCTTGTAATTGTAACAAAATACTAAAAGTAAAATTCAGAATGTGGTTCAATATATTCAACCCAGCATCTTGTAATGTCAAAAAATGTGGGCAGCAACAGCTGAATCACTTCCATCTCCATCCCACCATAAAGCCTAAATTTAGATCCAACAAACGCAAACTTTGCTGACCTATTATTGTAAGATTTCAATTAAGTCTGTATGACACAAAACCTAACCTCTTTGTGTGAAATAAAATTCAATGCCATAACGTCACCTTCATGTGCTTATGCAAGAAGGATGAAGATACTGAATAACTGTCCAGTTGCAATGCATTGCATCCCACAATAAAGTGCAAAAATCCACAGACAGTTGTAAGAGGAAATGTAGTTTCTTACTACCAGCCTATTTTATAGTCCATCATTAGCTAATATTATTATCAATGACTGTACAACATCTGTCTCCTAAATGTGTTGGAAATGGGACATCTTTTTGAAAAGTATTGAGTAATTCTTTGCAGTAAGGTTTAATTCAAGTACAATGTTGAGCCATTGCTGATACTGGCTTCAGCCCCATGCTGTGATGCCATGTTGTTGTGAGCATGTGTCTGCATCACAGTCTATGGTCTGCATACTGACTGTGTGTTAGTACCACCATGCACTAAGTACTGTGACTGTGCATCCATGGCTGTTCTGCTAGCCCTGCTGTTTCTCTGGTTTACAATGCTCCCCAGGCCCCGTAATGCCGTAATGGCACATCTAATTGTATCATCAGTCGCTACCAATGACATGTGCAACCAAACAAGTGCAGTCTTTTATAATTGCGCACACACATACACAAACACAAAAAAACATGGATCTCCATCTATCCATGCTATGTTCTTGTTTCCAGGTTGAACAGGAGATCTCCCTTGGCCAGAGGAAGATGTCTGATCTTGAGTTGGTGCTGCAGCAGAAGGATATAGAGTTGAAGGCCTCAGAGACCCAGAGGAACATCCTAGAACAGGACCTGGCAACCTACATCACAGAATGCAGTGTGAGTAGCCCTGTTGCTACTACAGTGGAAACACATGGACCAAACATGCGTATGTGTGTGCGCGTGTGTGTCTGTGTGTGTGTGTGTGTGTGTGTGTGTGTGTGTGTGTGTGTGTGTGTGTGTGTGTGTGTGTGTGTGTGTGTGTGTGTCTGTGTGTGTGTACATTTACAGGAGGCCACTGCAATAGGGGCAATGTGCTTTTATTATTGCATTAGAATTATTAACAAAATATGGACAACACATTAAAAACACCTCTCAGCAACAATCAAATTATAAATTCAACAGCACAGCCGCCAAAATGACCATACAGTGGAATCAACACCTATTATTGTGTTACTACCATTTACTGCACACTTACACTTATATTAACTGATCTATTATTATTTATTTTTATACTTTATTGATCCCCAAGGGGGAAATTTACACTTTCCCCCTTGTTAGAACACACATTACACACAGGCCTGAAATACACAGACATGCGCAGGTTCTATACATGCACAAATGGAGAGATGTCAGAGTGTGGGGCTACGACTGTCCACACGGGGACTTGAACCTATTAGACTGTATTAGTTTTAGCTGGGTATCACCTTATGTATGTCTTGGTTTCAGAGTCTAAAGCGCAGTTTGGAACAGGCTAGAATGGAGGTGTCACAGGAGGACGACAAAGCGCTGCAGCTCCTCCATGACATCCGGGAGCAGAGCAACAAGCTTCAAGAGATCAAAGAGCAGGTAGGACGGCATCTTCGGTGTCATCTTCACACAGTAGGTCAGTGTGGGATGAAATATAAACTATTCACTACTAATGCTGTTGGCTCAAAACTGAATCAAGGAAGACAAATTCCTGATTCCTGAACTATCTAGCATTACAATCACTTAAGATGGCATTCAAGTTTTGTTCATTGTACAATTCTTAAGAGTTTGTTGTGGACAGAAAACAAATGAAATGATCTCTCTTCAGGAGCAGATTTGTTTGTTTTTGACTCAGTACTCTCACTTCTTGGATGGATATTTGCAGTGATGGCTATACTGTACTATAGCTCTAATTCACAAAGCAGAAATGTCAAAAGAATGATCCTTTAGAAAAGAAGGAGGTTACTGTAATAGTATTGCATTATGGCAGTTAGATGAAACATGTCATGTCACCAAGTATGAGTGGGTGGGTTGTGAGCGTTAATTAGACACATGAGGCACACAATGTTGGAGTCCTACCACTCTCTCTACGGGTGCAGTGAGTATATAACATGAAGCACCTACAGCTTGTTCAGAAATACCTAACGTTGCAGTGCCCTATTTAAATGGTTGTGTGATTGTCAACACTTTTTTTTTTAAATCCTTGAACCTTTTTACAACAATATAATGATGCGGTTCATCTTCTACAGTGTGTCACTATACCATGTGGCGGTGAAGACTTTAAATGTTTGAGGAATTTAGGGGGGGGTATTTCTCTGTATAAAGTATCAAGACTGTCTCATGTGTATGTTGGGTCAAGTCAGCGTGAATCTCTTTGGAATCAGAAATACTGTTAATGATGAAAAAGACAGTGGAGATTTACTGTATTACACAGCCCTTGATTACTCAAATCAAATATGATGAGTTTGCAGTGTGTGTGTGTGTGTGTGTTTTTGCATGCATGGCAGCACCACATGACCGAGTGTTGCCAACTGTGAGAATAAAGCTGTTACAAGAGTGACAGTTTAGGACAACAGAGAGAGAGCGTGGAGAATCATCTTTCTGGCATTATGCACCATTTTGTTTTTGAAAAAGGTAATAGAAAAGCAATCCGTTTTTCCCCAGCCTACACTAGTGCTGGGTACCAAGCACTGGAAACATTGTGCAATGGTTGCCATGGTGATGAGAGCCATATACCTACGAGTGAAGAGAGCACTGATGCAGTGGGCAGGCTGTCGTGATGAGGTGCTGGGGCTTGAGCTCATACTGCTTGAGAAACAGAACATTGCTTAATATACTGTACCACCCTGAAATCAGTGCTCTGTGTTAAAGGAATGCACCCTGTCCTGAAGAGAGCTTTTACTATCTCTTATCTTAAAGGTCCCATGACATGGTGCTCTTTGGATGCTTTTATATAGGCCTTAGTGGTCCCTAATACCATATCTGAAAATTCCGCCTTGGTGCAGAATTACAGCCACTAGAGCCAGTCCCACAATGAGCTTTCCTTAGTATGTGCCATTTATGAGTCTGTAGCTTTTGAGGAGGAGGGCTTCCTCCATCAAGCTTTGTTTTTACGTGTGCGTGACAGCGTGCAGTGGGAATCCGTAGATGGTGCGCGAGCTACGAGCATGAGCGGAGATATTTATGCTTAACGCGTTGTTTGTTGCAATATTCTACGAAACGCCAGGAGGTGTACAAAGGTGGCAAGGAGTGGTTTAGTGTGCTTACTTAGAAAAGTCGGTAATAAAACACAAGTTAGGCGGACAAAATAAAGAAACATTAGAAGATTGAAAGATTGAAAAATGTCCTGAATCAATAGTCCACAATAAAAAACAAAAAGCGTGCAAATCATTGGTCCCGCCAGTGTTCCTTCAACAATCCACTACTTCCTCTTGGCAACTACATGAGGAGAAGCCACTGATGGCACACTATACACAAACCCCCACTCACCATGTCAATTGACTTTGAAACCCCCCAGGCATCCGACACTTCCCTAACCCTCAATAACAAGACATCTGCATTGGTTGCAGTTTATTTATAAATGTATACTTTCCAATTTAGTTATCTAAAACAGCTTATGTAAATGTACTGTATTTATCTTCTCTAGTCTTAACAACTACTCAAAGCGCTTTTACATCATACAGGACACATTCACCATTCACACACTGTCACATTCATACACTGTGGCCGAGGCTGCCGTACAAGGTGCCACCTGCTCATCAGATAAACATGCACACACATTCACACTCTGATGCGCAGCACCGGGGGCTTTTCAGTGTCTTGCCCAAGGACACTTCGACATGGGACTGCAGGGCCAGGGATTGAACCACCAACCTTCCAATTGGCAGGCAACCACTCTACCGCTGAGCCACAGCTGCCCACTTATGGTACCTTTTTCCTCTACCTACTACTTGAGACACGCCACACAGCTTTTTTTTCTGTCCCTGCTATATCTTTCGCTACAGCTAAGAAAGCATTTAGATTTAAAGCCCCCTCAGATTGGAATAACCTACCTGTAGCCATTCAATCCATTCTATCTCTCCTATTATAGTACCGTCTGTACCTGTCCACAATCCTCTACAACACAATGTTAACACTTCTAATATTATTATTAATATCCAGTTTCATTCTTGCTCTGCCTCAAACTTGATTATAACTGTCTGATTATAATGTTTGTTTTAGTTTTTGTCTGTTTTTGTTTGGTTAACTGTTGTGTCTAATTATGATTGGACTGTATATTTATTTATTATTAAGGGCCCCCTCGAAAATGAGATGCTGTATCTCAAGGGGTGTCCCGCTATCGCCACTGTCCCAGAGGCTGGCTACGGCAGTGGTATCCAATCAGCTGATTTGCTTTGTCTTGCCAGTCCCGGTTCTCTGTCAGTGTGTTCCTCGTTTTAGCCATCAGTTTTTTCTTCTTTTTCTCCTTCTTGCCATTGTGTTTCTCCTTCCTTTCTGTTCACTGCGCCACAGGTAACTCACATTAATACTAATTAAGCACAGGGGTGAAGGAAGGTCAAGTAATGGCACACAGCACAAATACCAAATAAAATAAAAGCTACAAAACACTACAAAATAAAAGCATGCCAGGTCCAAAGCAACACAATAAAATAAACAATGCAAACAGAAATTTAATCAATAATTAAAGCAAAGCATGTACATTAACATGCAAAACAGATGACAAATCAGGCATAAATAAAACGAAAACATACTGCACAAACCCACAAAAAACTCTGCCATGTGAGACAAACTAAATAATCTGTGAATAGCGATCATACATACATACATAGCGATTTTCAGCAAAAAGCTTCTTCTTTAAACTAGTGTGGTGGCTTAAATTTAAGGTCATTTGACTCCCTATGGTCTGTACATAAACAATCATACAGATGGTTGTACAGGCAAATCTGCACGGCCACTCTTCCAAGCCATCTCCAAATAAAGGTCAACATTTGTTTGCCAGGCACAAGTTACGGTTGAACACTGTCAGTGAAATATTCATAACATTCCCCCATCAGGATAATTGTCAGAAAGTTTAAGTAAAGATGTGTGTTACTCTGTGCTCCTCATAATTGTATTTGCATAACTGTGAGGAATAAAAAAACCTTCTCAAAGCAATCCTTCTATGAATAAGTAATGATTGAACAAAAAAAGAGTATAGTCTGTATCTTCAAATTGATAATGATAGTTAGTTTGCGGCTCATGCATATTATTTAGCTCTGTGTTCCTATTGGTGCCTCTCAGCAGGGGTATTAATGCCAGCTAAATCCAGCATTTCATCTCGAAAAGCATCTGTCTCCCACGCTCATAGTCATATGACTGCAGTGTTTATCATTTCCATGCAGAATCCTTGTGGTGTTGGATCAACAAACAGTAGAGATTTGGGACAGATTGATTTTCAAATTGGTGCCAAAGCCATTCAGACCTGCAAACATATGCAAAGAGAAATTTCACCAAAAAAAAACTAAACAACCACCACACAGTTTCTGTCTTGGTTGTGTGAGTAATATAAGCTTAGAAGTCAATGACACTTTATGGGCCCTCATTGTATATACATGCACAATCAAGTGCAGTGGATTTATAGGAAAAAGAAAATGAATGCAGGCAGAGTTGGTAACTATTTCCCAAATAGGGCAACACTTTTTTATATATGGTTTCAAATGGTCTTTACACTTCAACAACAGTAATTAATTTATGGGCTCTGAAAAAGGAGAAAAAAGATTTGTCATTCAAAAATGTACACCAATCATTGCCTACGGTCCGCTTGGTATGAACCAATGAAATGCCTCCTTGTCCCGCTGTGCGTCCTCTACCCATCCCGAGTTTGAGCTCAGTGCACATTGCAAACAGTAGTCATGTTTGTTTTAAACATTTGGTATGTAAATATATATATAGAATGCTGTTTTATTCAATATTAAATACATTAATACATAAATACATAAATAAATGAATGCATACATGAATACATAAATAAATATTCCTTTGAAATACATTATGAAATAAATAAATGAGGCATTAAATACATAAATAATTAAATAAAAGTAAATATTCATATAAAAAGGAATCATCGGTTAAATAAATATATTAAAGGTTTTACTTTTAATTATTTCATGGTACTTTTATTTCTTAAGTCCACGTTTATTTATATCAAGAGACTTTATCTCCTTATACCACATTTATTTATTTCCCTCTCAATTTATTTCCAGTTCTTATATGCAAATAGGGGCGTGGCTATCTCTCACATTCAGCACAGAGCCGTGGATCGGCAGCTCCCGGGGCTTTGTACCTTGTGCACAGGCACCTATTCTGGGGTAACTGAACCACCAACCAGCGCTGACCAGACGGAGCAACACGACCATCAGTCTGTACCCACAGTCACCTATATTCTGGGGTATAACTGGGGTAAATTCTGGGGTTCAGTTTAAAGTAAATTAGAGCAGTCATTTGCCCGCTAGCTCACTTAACAACGCCTCAGCTAATGTTGTGTCAGAGGATGTCTAAGACAGGTTCTGGTTCTGTCAACCTGCAGTGGGTACATAGCAACAGGGACTGCCCATTTCTGCTAATCTCCATTTTTCTGACTTCTTAATAACCTGAAAATCCTTTTGGTCCTACCGCCCACTAGTCCGACGTCCCTTTGTTTTAAAAAAACAAAACCTCTGCTCCATCATCCCATTGTTACGCCCATAAAGGCTTTTGTGGATCACTGGAACTAAATAGAGAGGGAAATAAATAAATGTGGCATCAGGAAATAAAAATAAAAGCTAATATTTTGTCAGTAGCAACCTACACCTGTCATCTGTCAAATACAGTTGCATTAGGGAGTCACGTGATTGGCTGGACAGAGATGGAGTTCTAAAGTGTAGCTCCTTGTCTAACTTTGCCAAATAGTTGTTTTATATGGTTCCAAATCTGATATTCTACCACGCTCAATAGAGTTACTTAAAGCAGAATGGCAAACAATAGCAGAGTACAACGCAGCGACACTGATGCTATTGCAGAGACAATACTGGAGAAACAGAAAAGCTACTTCAAACCACGTTTTTCTCAGATTGAACAGGTGGGGATTGACAATGATGAGAAGTTGACTGCTATCCATGCTCAACTAGCATCTCTGACTGCAGGCCTTGGCTCTATCAGATCGGACTTTGAACAACCTATAAAGCAGCTCAAGTATTCTTGGCCACGCTTTTCAAGAGATGGAGGTGAAGCTAGTAGACATGGAGGACAGAAACCGAAGGTGCAATATACACATTGTCGGGTTGAAAGAGAGGTTAGAAGGTTCTAATGCTATTCAGTATCACTCTCGTTCCTTGCCTAAGTGTTTTTTTTAATATAGCAGACGTTCAGATCGAGATTATGAGAGCCCACCAAATTTACAGTGATAGCCCAAAGAACAATACCACTACTAATCGCACATTAATTTTCAATGTGCTTCACTAATCAATCAGGCAGGCAAATCTCATCTCACCGTTGGGGGCAGGTCCTTTGTGTTAAGGCCCCTCCTTACCTGGTTTGACCCAGATACGTCTGTTTGTTGGCGTACTGTCCTTTATAAAGTCCTATGTTAAAACCATGGTCACTCCATTATGTTCTTTCTGCCAATATCTCTAATAAACAGTGTCAGCCCCATTATGGCTCATCTTATCAAAACTTCAACATTGATTGAAAAATATTATTGTGTAGCATGTAATTGGCATACATTTTCTCTATTGTTCAACAATACAGCACTCCTGATTGGTGGGAGGCCTATACCAGCCCCACAGCGTGAACAAAGGGGAGTTCATTATCTAAAAGACATTTTTAATGAGGTTGGCTGGTTATCCTATTCTGACTTACAAAACGCATTCAGTCTACCATGTTCCTCATTTTTCTTTTACCTTCAATTAAGATCAGCACTCCAGGCATACAGTGTCCCTTGGCAGAGCTCTTTGCCCATCCATCCTATCTGGAAACTATTTACTGAGCAGCCAAAAACCTGTGGCATGGTACCAGGCTCTATCATTTTTTTTATATCTGGTCGCTTCGACCTTCCTTTTGAGAGGGTCTGGGAATGCAATTGCCCAGACCTGAGCATTGATTTTAACTGGCATGATGAATGGTCTCCAGGGTGAAAATCCTTTGTTGTTTGACCCATCCACCACCCCGACCAACCTCCCAGCATGGCTTTTCAATACTACTCGCTACCATAGTTGTTCTCTGATTATGAAATAGGCTTCCCATTGAAAGACATTACTTCAAATTTCTTTTCTTCAATCAACACACCAAAATAACGACATTAACTTAACCCGTACACAAATCAATAGATTAAATAACGTGACCATTTCACAAACTGCCATGAGACTGGGCTGTCTGGAACTGAAAACTTTGAGTTTCCCATCTCAGGGTAAATTAACTCAGATATCAGGGATAGACTCAGAGTTTGTTAAACCTCCTTCCTGAATGATAGAATGTTGAAAACATTTCCTTCCTCTAAAACATTTGCTAAACTAATCATGCATTATTTACATCCATGTTTGCTTGCAGTCCTCTTAATCTTTGCCATCAACTGTCAGTTGACAGCACAGTAATACAATTTTATTTTTTATTTCTATGGTTGACAGTTTGCCCAGCCTTGCCCCCGTTACTGTTGCTATGCTTTCCCAGAGCATTTATGCAGTTTATAATGATAATTGTGGCAGATTCGCAACATGACATAATAATAATTTATATAATGATATTGTGTCCGAACAACTGAGGCTAAAGCCAAGGTAAAATGTCAACCCCCTCACCAGTTAATAATCGATGTAAAAGACATGAAACAGAGAAACAGAATCATTCTTGTATAGCAGTGTAGAGCTGGTAAGCCCCAGTATTATATAGTAAGTATGATATGACTGTGAATTTACATTTTTCCTTATTTCATTCTGACGTAACACGGTTTGGCTGCTTATCTTATTTACCAAATCTGAGGCTGGGGTTTAAAAAATAATCAGCAGAACTGTAAAGTATTTAGAATGTCCAGTAAATGGGCTAAAATATTGCAAAGTCACAGGTATGGTTCTTTAACATTTAATTTTCATGTGCGTAACAAATAATAAAATAATAATTTACATAAAATGTGTGAATAATGAATGTTGTAATAGGTGAAATTGTCACATTTAGCCTTCTGTTTGTTGCCAGTGTGTCATCCATTTAGCAATAGTTGTTTATATGGAAAGAAAATAACTAGGCAGCAGTGTTATATTTAAGGGCTAGTGTTCTGTATTGGAGGGAAAGAATAAAAAAGTGAATATCTTTGAGTGGAACTCTGAAACAGTAGTGTGCCCATTTACCAGCCTTAAACTTGAGGCTGATCGGTATTTTTGATATATTCATTGACATTTCAAGGTCTGAGAAGAAAATGTTTGTATCAAACTCCATTTCAGCTGTCCTGCATCCAGGCAACTCTATTGCCTAATATACAGTAATAGCACCCTCACCAAGAGTTAAACTGTTTACGATTTGCAGTCTGTTTTTTTCGGACTGATGCAACTGTCAATAAAGATAGTAAGCAGCCCTATAATAGCTTATACACAGAAAATTACTGTCTTGATGGTCTTTCTCAGTCTTTAGGAGGTATTAAATCTGTAAATCAGCAGTAAAAAGAATTATAGTGTTGTTCACTTTACACTCAATTGCATTTAGTTTTATGTCTTTTCTGGTCTCTTGGAAATGTTTTTCGTATTAATAAATGAGCCACAATGGCTAAATACCAGCTCAAGTGACTCATGTATGTTTGCAACAGAACCTAAATGAGCCAAGGACAGAACATGTATTGCACACTGGTTTTCTGTAATAAAATAATACCGTCATTCAGCGGTCCACAAGCCCTTAGCTGTTTTACGTCATATTGAAACCTGAATTCCCTTGTCTTCAATTTCCTTATACTGAGTCATTGTTTCGCCGAAAACTACTGAAATCCTTTCCAGCTTTTATTCACTTGGGAAGTGACAACAAGATGAAAGGTAGTACTCAGGAGATCCAGTCGGTCCTCAGTGATGGAAGCTGTCAACCTGCTCTTGTAGAACCAAATGAATCAGTGGATGGTAGGCACATAGGTACTTTTATACTGTGCACAGCCACCGCACTGGTGGTTTTTCTTACATGACCCATACTAGTCAGTTCCCATCAAGGCTGTTATTTTGGCTTGAGAAGTGGAGGGAACACAAAACAGGGGTCTGGGGGTCCTCTGCCAAAAGAATGTTCTTGATTCGAATCCCATTTCCTGCATTTCTACATACATTTCAGGGTTTTTTCATGGCTCAGAATGTGCCTTTTCCAGGGGTCTACGCACAACAGTAAACATGTTCGGTCCACGTACAGCAAACGCAATGAGTTTCTGTTACCTTATTTGTCAGAAATCTATATGCATTTGTCAGCTATTTTTAACAATTTGATAAACAAGAATGTTGATTACGCTTGAGTAAATGAAACCCCAAACAACAAAACTGCAACAACTAAAAAACAACTATTTAAGTCACCAGAAGAGTCCGACACCGCCGGACTCTGGATGGACAAACTAAGATATACGCTCCTACTAAAGTTTATGTTCTGCTTTTCAACTGTTGTTTGGTAAATTGCTATTAATCACAGTCAAAGAGGATTTTATCTACTATTTTTCTCTCAATTCTTATCATCTTGGCACTAATTTCCCTTTGGGGCTGGCTAACACCTCTTTCTACTAGAATGACTATACTAAACTATGTATAAGAAAAAGATGTCTTACTTTCTTTATTGTTTAAAATAGGGGCCAACAGTTATATATGGGCAGGGGGACATCCCCTCCACATCCTAGGATCCTATACATAAGGAAGGCCAACATGTGCTGAGGGATACAGCCTGTTACTCAGAGATTCATGGTTTAGTATGTAACCTCCCGTTCCAGCTAAACCATATTAGCCCCTAAACACTATGTCTGATGTTATATACTTCACTTGTCCTAATCTGTGCCGGTGGAGCATCAGTCTCCTTGAATGCAGAAGGATGCTACTTTTATTAGCCTGACAGACAGGGCCCTGTTCCATGTACGCTGATGAGGAGGTTGAAATTAGATCTGTTAGGCTGTGACTAATGACTTTTAAACAGACATGTGCATGAAGTGACTTTGGCTGATCAAATTTTTCTCTCCACATTCCTATTTCCTGTTCATTGACTTTATATATCATTAGTGTGGTTATACTTTCTACCATTTTTGAAGGGTCTGCACTCCCATTATTACCAAATAGTTGACATATAAAGGCTTTTATACAAGCCTTTTAATTAGCTCCATTGAACCGTTTTCATCCTGTTGAGTTTGAATGTACCAGTAGCACATCTAAAAATACTTATGAATGAGCCTGTTCTTATAAATAATGCAGTTTACTTCTAACAAGAACATTTTGATCAAACAAGTTCAAGTCAAACCACATTGGGGCTGACGGAGAGCTCTTTTCCACTTAAGACATACAGTAATTACTTTTTCTAAATGTGCTGCACTGGTAGAAGGACACTTTTAATAGCAGCTAATAAATATTTTCATGTTATCTGAATACAGTGCTTACAAGTGGCCATTAAAGGTATGTTTTGGTATTGGTATTTGCTCTTCTAAGTGGAATTTACTCTTAATTTTGTAGAAATTCCCTATACTAATCTCCTCTCCTCTCCTCTCCTCTCCTCTCCTCTCCTCTCCTCTCCTCTCCTCTCCTCTTTATTTCTGTGGGGTTCTATGGTTTTTGTGCAGGAATATCATGCCCAGTTGGAGGAGATGCAAGTGTCCATAAGACAACTGGAAGAGGACCTGTCTGCTGCCCGTCGCCGTAGTGATCTGTATGAGTCTGAGCTGAAAGAGTCTCGGCAGACCAATGAGGAACTAAAGAGAAAGTCTACCGACTACCAGCATAGGATGCAAAAGGTCTGTAATTGAAGCTGTCAATGCTCCTGAAAGTTGAACATGGAAAGAGTAATGATTTTTCACAATGTACCTTAATGTAACAATACGATACCATCGTATTTACAGTAACTCACTTGTAGTCATTATAAAGTTTTTATTTTTCTGTCAAACTTGCCATGATCATTAGTAGGAGGAATTTCAAAGTTTGTGTTATGTTCCCAGGTCAAAGAGCAAGGCAAAGCAGATGCAGAGGAGCTGATAACCAAGTTGGAGAAGGTAGAAAATGTAGTTCCTCTAACTGTAATTCGATTTTGTGATTGGTGAGGATGCCAAAATATGTCTAGATAAGGGCACTGCCACTGACAAGTTCAAGTGACTCTTAATAAGGGATGATAAGCTTTAATCTTCAATATCTCTACATATCACTGTGACTGTATTTTCCTTTTTTAGACGAGTACTGAGCAGCAGACCAGGATCCAGGATCTTCAAGAGAAACTTGCCAAGGTAGAATATCTTGACTGGGAAGATAAATGAATAATTTGTATGTGCTTGTACTCCCAAATGCAAGAGATGTAACAGCATTTTACCCTTTTAGATGAGTGTATAACACTTATTTATTTGCCCTCCGTGACCTCATTTTTTCTTTCTCTGTGTCTAGTCAGACTTGGTCTTCGAGAACTATTAAGCTGTCATTTTAAAACAAGAGTTACTTCTTAATTATCAGCACTCAAACAGTTTAGCCTCATTAGTAAAGATAATTTCATGCTAATGGTCTTTTCCTAGAAATGAATATTTGAAAGTACTATCCATTCTGCCTAGAGACTTGATAGGTTCTGATATTCATGGCTGACTGAGCCCACATTTGGAATGAGTCTACTTCTGACTCAATGCAAACTAGTTAATGAAATAATCAGTAGGGTAGGACTGTCTTTTTAAAATACCCCAGCCTAGTTTGTTTACGGATTTCATCTTAGCAATATACATCAGTTTGTTTGCTAGTAGACACTGAACTTAGCACAGGGATGCCATTTATTTCTTATAGTAACAAACATTATATCAATATCCAGTGCATTGTCACGTAGTAGCACTAGCGCTGGTTAGAGTACTAAGCAGGTGATGCAGCTACATATGTAACTGATTAATTTCATGTATATGTATATGTTATACTTGTACATATTCATATCATCTTTTATTTTGACTCAAATATTTTCTTTGGAGCAGTTAATTAATTATACAGTACTATGTTGTGTCAGAGATTGGAAATGAGTATTAGTAAATTACACAAGGTTACTAATATATATTTTATTACATTTAGGATTGTGTAAATAACATACAAACACATACTTTTTGAGTGTTTTTATTTATTTATTTATTTATTTTTTACCCATGAGGCCTGCAATGAGTTTGCCTCCTTCTTCACAGACAAAATTCAGAAGATTAGACAAACAATCAGTGCCTCCATATCAAGTACAGGAAATGTGTTATCACAGTGTTCAAGCAAAACTAGTTCCAATATGACAGAATTTCATACGATCAACCATAAAAACCTGGAGGACATTGTACAACATCTGAAAACCTCCTCCTGTTGCCTTGATATTCTACCAACGGGTGTTTTCAAAAATGTCTCGAATTGTTTGGCTTCTGATCTTCTACAGATTGTGAACACGTCTCTTCTTTCAGGCATCTTTCCACAGGCCCTGAAAACTGCAGTGATCAAGCACACATAGTAGCCACATAGTTACTAATGAGTAACTATAGGCCAATATCAAACCTTCCGTTTTTAAGTAAAATCATTGAAAAAGCGTTTTTTCAACAACTCACCCATTTCAGAGGTGGGTAGTAACGAGTTACATTTACTTGAGTAAGTTTTTGAAAAAATTGTACTTCTAGGAGTAGTTTTAAATCACTATACTTTTACTTTTACTTGAGTAGATTAGTGAAGAAGAAACTGTACTCTTACTCCGCTACTTTAGGCTACAATGAGCTCGTTATTTTTCTTTTTACCTCTTTGGTATTATACGCGTCATTGTTTTTACCCCAGCGTACGTCTC
This sequence comes from Etheostoma perlongum, assembly GCA_026937815.1. Lineage (NCBI taxonomy): Eukaryota > Metazoa > Chordata > Actinopteri > Perciformes > Percidae > Etheostoma > Etheostoma perlongum. The sequence goes on from CM049375.1 coordinate 28,903,909, forward strand.
ATTTGAATGTTTTATTTTGACAGAGAGAGAGAGACTTCCGCTAAAAACTCTACCACGTGACAATCAAACGGCGTTGTGCAGTCTCTTCACGTGACCATACTCGATCTCAGCGGCGGCCGCGGGACGTGTTAGCTTGACAGTCGTAGCATAACAAATGTTAGAATCAACCGTCGACAATGCAGACACAGACGAGGAGGAACACCCCCGGCCTCATAGTGAAAGCATGTTTACGTTTTAGGAAACGTGCAAAACAGCAGCTACATTATGCAGCGCTTTCTGTATCGACCAAAACAAACGGACATTTCAGCATTCAAAAACTCAACATCTAACTTGAGAAAACATGTTATTTTAGTTTTTGCTGTGGATAGGCGAATGTTTGTCTTTTACACGTTTTGAACATTTCATATATTTATATATATATATATACTGTATATATATATATATATATATATATATATATATATATGTGGATCTAAGAACAGATCACAGCAATCTCCCAGAACAAGAACCAGTAACCATAACAACGGCAGACATCCAAGAAAGAGTGGCAGGTATGAAGAGCTGGACAGCACCAGGCCCTGACATGATCCACACCTACTGGCTGAAGAAACTAACTGCACTCCATGAACGCCTGGCAGTACAAATGAACCAACTGCTGATGGATGGGACCCACCCAGAATGGTTAACCCAAGGACGGACAATCCTGATCATGAAGGATCCCCAGAAGGGAACAATTCCATCCAACTACTGGCCAATAACCAGCCTCTGCACAACATGGAAGCTCCTGTCAGGCATCATAGCTAAGATGAATAGGCACATGGCTCAATACATGCACAGGGCCCAGAAGGGAATAGGCAGTAACACCAGAGGAGCCAAGCATCAGCTACTGGTGGATAGAGCAGTCACTCGAGACTGCAAGACCAGGCAGACCAGGCAGACCAATCTGTGCACCGCCTGGATTGACTACAAGAAAGCCTACGACTCAATGCCACATACATGGATACTGGAATGCTTGGAGAGACAAAGTCAACAGGACACTAATAGCCTTCATCAAGAACTCAATGGGGCTGTGGAAAACAAGTCTGGAAGCCAACTCAAAGCTAATTGCACAAGTCACCATCAAGTGCGGCATATACCAAGGCGAAGCACTATCCCCGCTGCTGTTCTGCATAGGCCTGAACCCCGTCAGCCAGATCATCACAAAGACTGAATATGGATACCGATTCCGAAGCGGAACAACCATCAGTCACCTCCTCTACATGGATGACATCAAGCTGTATGCCAGAAATGAGCGAGACATCGACTCACTGATCCACACTACCAGGATCTACAGCAATGACATTGGAATGTCGTTCGGACTGGACAAGTGTGGTCGCATGGTATCAAAAAGAGGGAAGATGATCAGAACTGAAGGGATTGAACTACCAGAAGGCCACATTGTAGATGTTCAGGATAGTTACAAATACCTTGGGGTGCCACAGGCTAACGGAAACCATGAGGAGGCAGCAAGGCAGACCACCACGGCCAAATACCTACAAAGAGTGAGGCAGGTTCTGAAAAGTCAGCTGAACGGGAAAAACAAGACCCGAGCTATCAACACATACACCCTGCCAGTCATCACATACCCCGCTGGTATAATAAACTGGCCAAAGGAGGAGATAGAGGCTACTGACATCAAGACGAGAAAGCTCCTCACAATGCATGGAGGGTTTCACCCCAAGTCCAGCACCCTGAGACTGTACACCAAGCATAGTGAGGGAGGCCGAGGGCTAGTGAATGTCAAGATCACTGTCCAGGATGAAACGACAAAGATCCAGGAGTACATCAGAAAGATGGCCCCCAAAGATGAAGGGCTTAGTGAATACCTCAGGCAGCAGAAACCCGAAGGTGAGGACAATTAAGATGAAGAACCGTCATGGAGGGACAAGCCACTGCATGGCGTGTACCACAGACAAATAGAAGAAGTGGCTGATATCAAGAAATCCTACCAGTGGTTGGAAAAGGCTGGACTGAAGGACAGCACAGAGGCACTAATCATGGCAGCACAAGAACAGGCACTCAATACACGATCAATAGAGGCCGGGGTCTACCACACCAGGCAAGACCCCAGGTGCAGACTGTGCAAGGATGCCCCAAAGACAGTACAGCACATAACAGCAGGGTGTAAGATGCAGGCAGGAAGTGCGTACATGGAACGCCATAACCAGGTAGCTGTCATAGTGTACAGGAACATCTGCCACGAGTATGGGCTGGAAGTCCCAAGGTCAAAATGGAAGACACCTCCTAAGGTAGTCGAGAATGACCGAGCTAAGATCCTGTGGGACTTCAAGATCCAAAATGACAAACTGGTGATGGCTAACCAACCAGACATCGTGTTGATCGACAAACAACAGAAGAAGGCAGTAGTGATAGATGTGGCAATCCCAAGCTATCGCAACATCAAGAAGAAGGAACACGAGAAGCTCGATAAATACCAAGGGCTGAAAGAGGAGCTAGAAAAGATGTGGAAAGTAAGAGCAACAGTGGTGCCAGTGGTAATCGGAGCACTGGGGGCTGTGACCCCCCAAACTGGGAGAGTGGCTCCAGCAGATTCCAAGTAAAACATCAGAGGTCTCTGTCCAGAAGAGTGGAGTCCTAGGAAAAGCTAAGATATTGCGCAGAACCCTCAAACTCCCAGACCTCTGGTAGAGGACCCGAGCTTGAGGATGACACATACCACCCCACAAGGGGTAAGAGGGGGAATTTCTTTATTTTAATTTTATATAGTATCCATCAAAATGTGATGTTTAAGTCTCTTCACTTAAGCTATTTTGTAATTAATAAATTAATTTTAATTTATTATATTGATTGGATGAACTATAATTTGCCTAAAGATGATTATTTTGTATCTTTGTCTGTCTGATTAATGCTTGTGTTAAGAAATAAATCAGACGTTACTCAACAGTTACTCACTACTTGAGTAGTTTTTTCATCAAGGACTTTTTTTACTCTTACTCAAGTAATTATTTGGATGACTACTTTTACTTTTACTTGAGTCATATTATTGTGAAGTAACAGTACTTTTACTTGAGTAAAAGTTTTAGCTACTCTACCCACCTCTGACACAGTTTTGATACTTTTCAGTTGGGTTTCCAACCACACCACATCACTGAGACGGCTCTTGTTAAAGTATTTAATGACATCCACCTTAACACAGATAGTGGCAAAATTTCAGTCTTAGTATTACTTGATCTCAGTGCTGCATTTGACACGGTCAACCATGACATATTACTAGACCGATTGGAAAACTGGGTTGAACTTTCTGGCTCAGTACTTAACTGGTTTGAATCCTACTTACAGAATAGGGATTACTTTGTGTCAATAGGTAATTATACATCTGCACATTGACGTGCGGAGTTCCCCAAGGCTCCATTCTGGGGCCTTTTCTGTTTAACATCTACATGCTTCCACTGGCTCAAATTATGGAAAACAACAAAATAAGTTACCATAGTTATGCGGACGACACACAAATTTACATAACCTTATCGCCAGGGGACTATAGTCCAATACAAAAACTGACCAAGTGCATCAAACAAATGAATTGGCTGGATGTGAAATTAAATGAAGGAAAAACTGAGGTGGTTGTTTTTGGAGCAAAAGAGGAACGATTAAAGGTCTGCGCTCAGCTTCAAACAACAATGTTAAAAACAACAGACAAAGCCAGAAATCTTGGTGTAGTCATGGACTCTGACCTGAATTTTAACAGCCACATTAAGACAATTACAAAGTCATCCTATTATCACCTTAAGAATATATCAAGGGTTAAAGGACTTATGTGTCAACAGGATTTGGAAAAACTTGTCCATGCTTTCATCTTCAGTAGACTTGACTACTGTAACAGGGTCTTTACAGGTCTCACTAAAAAAATCAATCAAACAGCTGCAGCTGATTCAGAACGCTGCTGCTCGAGTCCTCACTAAGACCAAGAGACTGGATCACATCATTCCAGTTCTGAAGTCTTTACACTGGCTTCCTGTGCCTCAAAGAATTGATTTCAAAGTACTTTTGCTAGTTTATAAATCACTAAACGGTTTAGGACCAAAATACATTTCTGATCTGCTACTACACTATGAACCACCCAGACCTCTCAGGTCATCTGGGACAGGTCTGCTTTATGTCCCCAGAGTCAGAACTAAACAGGGTGAAGCAGCATTCAGTTTCTATGCTCCTCATATCTGGAATAAACTCCCAGAAACCTGCTTAGTTTTTTTTAAATCAAGGCTGAAGACCTTTCTTTTTGATGTTGCCTTTCTTTAAATAACTGTTCATTTCTTTAATGTTTAATTTCTTATGTTGCACTGTAACTTTTATTCTTGTGTTTTATGTGTCTTAATGTTTTTATTTTTCATCTGTTTTTATTTTATTTATTTATTTTTTTTAAAAAGCACTTTGAATTGCCCTGTTGCTGAAATGTGCTATACAAATAAAGCTAACTTGCCTTGCCTTGCCTTGCCATAGTCTTTAAAGGCCACTGCTGAGGCTACAGACCTCCTTCAGAATATGAGGGTGGCCAAAGAGCGCATGGAACGAGATCTGGAGAGGCTACACAACAAGGAAGACTCCAGTGACAGCCTGCGTAGACGCCTCCGTGAGACTGAGGTACGCACGCATGCGCGCACACACACACACACACAAACACACACACAGCCTAGCATATATGTGTTCTTGCCCATTTTCTTCTCGTTTCTCCTGTGTTTTGATGTATATATGCAACATAATGGACCTCTTGCGTGTTGCATGAATAACTCTGGCTTGGGTAGCTAAGCACAAAGAGCCCATATGTTCTCTTGCACCTTCCGAGGAACACTGCTGAGATGGCATGATAGCATGACAGATAAATGTTTGATGCAGTTGTTCACAATTTAGAAAGGCAAATCCACTTGTGATTTTTGTATTTCCTGGTTTGTGAAGCTACCTCGCTGTTCCATTTTTGTAAGGCACACAAAGTCAAACTAAACTAAAGTGTCTTTACGCTGATAAAAAAATGACATTGATGTGTTATGCACAAAGAATCATAGTCTCATGGTATCATGCCAGACAGACTATGCAGCTTTTTTTGCAATTCATATTCTTTTTTTTGTACAAATCTCACCAAAAGTATTATTGTATTTATTGTACATTAGACAATCTGTGGTCTTGAAAACAGTCAGCTAATCAGTCTGCATGTGACATTTTAGTAATGGATTCTACAGTGGCTCAGTAATTCTTGCTCCTACTTCTGCTATAATGTTAACACACGGTTTCTATGTAGTTTTCATGCAGGCCAAATTCACTGAATGCCTCCACAGTTAAATGTAAGCAAAAGGTGGTGGGTTAGCTCAGTAGGTAGAGAGGACGCACATACTTAGAGGTTTATTCCTTGACGTGGAAGGTCAAGGGATTGAGTCCAACCTGTAATGGTTTCCTGCATGTCTTCTCCTTTTTCCTATACAGGTGGAAATGCCCAAAAGTAATCTTTAAAAAAAAGAATAAACAAAAGAAGCTGTGTAAAGTTATTTGAATAATGGTGCATTTTTTATTTTACTGCAGTTTAATTATGTTTCACTTCTGTTTGGCTCCAATGTTTTGTTTTGCTATTGTTTATGCTTTTTGCATCAGACAAACAAAACAATCCATCAGCTTGAATGAAATTCTGCTATAAAGATATGCATATGTACATATCATGTAATACTATATGCAATGTCTCTAGTTACATATACAGTATTCTTTATTTTTTATTTATGAGTTCTTCTTAAACAGCACTTTATCAGCACTGTATTGAGCACTCAACATTTAAATGTGGTAAATTAGCATAGGTTAATTTGGACAGGACAGTCAGAGGAAAATAAATACACATGTGGTCAGATTTAAAGCTCCGTATACCTCTTATACCATTTCACATAAATGCAAATGGACTCTTTGGAACCATTGAGAGGAACCTGGGATAATGACATATAGAATTGAACAACATTGAAGAGGTGCATCACTAACAAGCCAAATGGATGCAGCTCCTACAGTGTATCATCAGTTTTTCCTTGAAGTGGAAAACCTTGAAGTCTAATTATCATTTCTATTGTTTTGAGGACCACATAGCAAAAAGTACCATTTCAGACGTTGGATCTTTTGACCTAAGGATGCAATTTTAAAAATAAAAGAAATATTCTAGAAGTCACTTAACATGTGTGTGCGTGCGTGTGTGTGTGTGTGTGTGTGTGTGCATGCATTTCTTGTTTTCAGGATGGAAGGAAGACTCTGGAGAACCAGGTGAAAAGGCTGGAGATTGTGGAGCGCCGGGAGACTAAACTGAAGGATGAGCTCCAGAGCAAGGCCGGGCAGATTCAGCAGATGGCAGATAAGATTCTGGTAACCCACCTTTCACCACTTGTGTGGAGCTAAAATAATCAGAGGAGGTGTAAGGTAAACAAAGCTCATCATTGCAGAGGAAGTGCTATATCACATAATATTTCTGAAAAACCTCATGTTTATCGTTTACTATCTTTACGGATGATCTGGATGCAAACTGTTTTATGTGGACTGGTATGTATCAACCTATAACTGTTGTTTCTATATACACAGGGCACAAAGCTAGCCTGTATAAATAATAATAAAATATAGTTTTACGTAATATTGTCCCCATGCTACACCCACATAAGTGCTTTCAATTAGTTTGACTGATTAGTGTGGGCGTGTACAGACTGTTTGTCAACATTTCTCTCTCACTCTCCTGTTGGATCTGTAAGGTTGGGACAAATTGTACGATTGTACCTACATCTACAATATATATGATTCTTTGTAGTCCATAGAGTTTGGTCACTTCACTTATTCCCTTAATCATACCTCAGATGTATAATTAGCCAGTGAAAAGCAACAGTGTGGGTGTACAGGGAAATGGTTAATAAGTTGTAATAATAATTGCTGTGTTCATTTCTGTGTGCCAGTTCCAGGGCTTGGGTATTGTGTATTAGTTCCACCTGTGCCTTTCCTGCTATAACAAGTGAAAAAAAAGCTCAGAAAAGAGCGCTCCTAAGAGAAGAGGTCGGGTTGACCTCATTGATGTGAATGACATCTTGTGTCATGACATTGTGTGTCTCATGCGCACTTACACCTGCTTACTTACTACATCCATAGTGACAAAGACAAGGGACTGGTTTTAGTAATTGGATACTTAAAAGTCATAGTTTATGAAAATGTGTCTCTGGATAAATACATTATACAAAGTAATGCACTGCCTTTAAATAAGATAAGATTAAACATTAAAGTCTGTGTTCACACAGAAAATGTTCTTACATCGTCTGCTCCAACACTCAACAGATAACATTAAAAACACAAACATAAAAAAACATCTGTGTCAGATGTAGAAACATCTGCACACACACACTCACACGTAATACAACATATGGTCAAACATATTGTTTGTGAGGTGATTACATTTCTTACTAGTTCCATCACGCTAAAAATTCCCCTTGTAATTGAGCCAAATAAAAGCTCTTTATGACGATCTAAGCGCATGGCCTGAAGCGCCTGGCACAGGTGCGTTTAAGGCGTTTACAAATCCACTTTTGCTAGTTTAACGGCAGAAAAAAGGTCTGTGCGGCAGGCACATGTTTCAAAAGATAGGGCCCCTATGATTTACATTACTGATGTAACTCATAAATGATTTAGGAGTCCTATAGATCCCTCACTTATCACTTATCACAAAGGTGTCAGCTGTTTTTTCTGATAAAATGGATTGTACACAACTCTTATAAGAATAAAAGGTAGTTAGTAAGTACTTTTATCTACTTTTAGCCTTTGTGTATTTAACATATTTGTATGTTTGCGCAGGCGCTGGAGGAGAATTTGCGAGAGACCCAAACCACAGCCCAGCGGTTGGAGACTCATCTGAAGCAGAAGGAGAAGCTCTATGAAGACAAGATAAAGGTAAAATTTTCAAAAACATAAATACCTACACATATACATATGTAAAACAACAGGCAGGTACATCCCAATATACTGTACTTACAAGAAGTGCTCTGTGCTATGTTCGGAGGTCACACCCTAGCTGGGGAAGTTGTGGGTGTACTCTATACTTGGGATAGATCTGCAGTATGTCATCTTCACGCCATTCTCTGTCCAGTTAAGTGATATCCTGGTAATGGTTCTGTGGGCTGCCTGGCATTGAGCAGGTGTTGGAGGCCCAGATGAAGGCAGACATGGCTGATAAGGAGATGCTGGAGTCCAGTCAGAGCAAATATGAGGAGGAGGTGCGGGAGAAGTGCAGCATCATCAGCGAACAGAAGGCGGTAAGAACGGACCAGTCGCATTAAAACATTTTTCACACTGACATAGATTTCTGTTGTTTGGAATAATCTTGGGGAGGTTATTGCCAAGCACAAAATAATTAACCTTAATCTGATCCCAATTTAAGCCGGTGATGTGAGGATCTGACTGAATGTTTAGTTAGAACACAAGCTATACTGTGCATCGTTTCTGTTCAGACCATAAATGCTATGGAGTCTAAGATGAACAGCCTGGAGCAGAGAATTGCTGAGCTGTCTGAGGCCAACAAAATGGCAGCCAACAGCAGTATCTACACCCAGAAAAACATGTAAGTGCCTATACACAAATCATTGCAATTCTTTTTGACTGTACAAATTAAAAGCATTAGAAAATCATCCATCTTACTCTAGATCTCTATCCATGAAATACACTCAAGTTGGTTCAAGAGAAAGTCGTGGGCTTTTATTGATTATTATTGAGTAAAATATTTGCTTTAGTCATAATATAAGAAGAGATTTGTTAAAGAGGATAAAAATAGGATCAGAATAGGATAAAAGCTTGTGCAAAAGAATAACAGGAAAGTATCTTTTCTATCTTGTATTTTTACTCATAATTGCATAATACAAGCAAGCATTGCCTCCTATTGAACTTTTTGCACACAAGTATGTGTGGTCTCGGCAGGAAAGCCCAGGAGGAGATGATCTCAGAGCTTCGCCAACAGAAGTTCTACTTGGAGTCTCAGGCTGGGAAGTTGGAGGCACAGAATGCCAAACTGGAGGAGCATCTAGAGAAAATAAGCCAGCAGGAGCAAGGCAACAAAAGCCGTGTGCTGGAGCAGGAAACAAGGCTCCGAGAGGTGAGGAGATATTACATGGAGATGGAGCAGAAAGCTAGATTGTATGTACCGATAGACATGAAGGTTCAAATTTTCTTTCCATTTTGCCTAATCAGTCCCTTCTGTCACTTCTATGCCAAATTCGGTTTCAGTGGCAAGTCATTTTTTAATTTTAATGTAAATAAACTGTTCTTACTGTATATAGCGCTTTTCTATTCTCAACAACTACTCAAAGCGCTTTTACATAGTACAGGAACCATTGACACACATTCATATACTGTGGCGAAGGCTGCCGTACAAGGTGCCACCTGCTCATCAGGACACTTTGACATGGGTAATAATAATGGATAATGATTATGTAAGGGCTCGAGCCACTTGAATGCTAAAAAAGGTAAAGAACGTTTACTTGAATTTGACACATAACATGACGTTGGTGCTGGTGTTTTGTGATCAGTGCATTGTTATCTTTAAGGAGTACTTTTTTTTAACACATTCCAAAAACACTTAAGGAAGTGAGTTTTATTGGGTAGAAATCTCAACATGGATTATTGAGTAACTTCCTGGTATTAATCAACAACCTTATTCACCCAATTCAGATGTCTAATTATAATTTTATAGTACTGGGCAAAAAACAAATTAAAAATGATTTTTTTTCATTCAGATGCAGAGGTGAAAAGTAACAAATTACAATTACTCATGTTACTGTAATTTTTAGTAGTTTTTTGTGTACTTTTAAGTTTTTTAAATCTGTAATTTAATTTTGCAAGTATATTTTGTTTGAAGTATTGTACTTAGCTTGCTTTTAAAATCACATAATTACAGTAAATGTAAAGTAAAGACTGTGATTTAATTAAATAAATATAATTAGTATAAATAAGATATTAAATAAGTTTTATTCTTACTACATTTTAAATGTACTACTTTTTACTTTTACATGAGAAGATTTTAATACCGGTAATTTTACTTGTACTTAAGTAAAAGTTCATCATTGTAATCATACTTTTACTTAAGTAGAATATTTTTGTACTCTTACCACCTTCAGATGCAACCGAATAGAGCAGCACAACTAATTGAGTCAGAGTAGAGGTGTCAGTGTTTTGGGGTGAATAACCTCCCTTTTCTGTCTCCGTTGTAGATCGGTTTGGAGCATGAGGAGCAGAAGCTGGAGATTAAAAGCGTCAGGTGACAGATCTGACTCTGTCGCTGCAGGAGCGCGAGTCCCAGATCAGCAATCTGCAGGCAGCTCGCCACGCTCTGGAGAACCAACTACAGCACGCCAAGACCGAGCTGGAGGAGACCACTGCAGAGGCTGAGGAAGAGATCACTGTGCTCAGAGTGAGAGAGATAGAGAGAGAGTAGAGGAATACTGAAGCTGATGTCTCCTTTGTTGTCATATAATTCAGGCAGTGAAATCTGTCCCTCTGTCTCATTTGTCATACCTGCTAGGCACATAGAGATGAGATACAACGCAAGTTTGATGTCTTGAGAGACAGCTGTGCGGTAAGCTGCTCACTCTTTTTTCTCTCTCTCTCTCCAGGAATAGACAGAGCGTCTGGCAGCTGAATCTTCACACACTATCACACATAACTAACAACCTAAAGTAGCCATAATACTTCACTCCATATGTTTCTGTCATTCTTCAGTAAATCAGGCTTTATTTAAGAAAATAAAGAAAGAAAAACCTACTCTTCTACTTCTATAAAGGGACTCCCTGTGACTTTAAACACCTAATCCATTGCATCACACTCGCCTTCTTTTTGGTACGTTTTGTTAAAATAAAGTACTAACTGCTCTCAGTTGGGGGTTAGTATGACCAGGGCTTCACGCTAATGTTAGAGCTGTCTCAAAACATTATGTTTATGGTTGAAGTAAGAATTGTTGTTCCTAATAAACACCAATTCTTAAAAGTGGTAGATTAATTCTCAATTGGATTAGTTTGTGTCCATGATGCCATTTGTTCACATTAAATGAGCTACCATTACCAACACAAGCCCTGATGATGGTTGTTATACTCTCATCATGGCTGTTTAGCACCTGAGAATTCTGGGCAAGGTATCACATACTCAACTTTACCTAGACTCACTGTGGTTAAGTTAGCTAATACAGCATCTCATAGTCGAGTCTACACATAATAGCTGAATTACTTAGAATGAATTAATCACTGTAATTGTTTGATTGTTTTCTTTTCCATGTCCGCAGAGATATTTATTCCCCCTTTTTTTCCAAAACAACACCACCTTGTTACCAGAGCTTATGATACTGAGGCAATATTTTGTATAGTAAGATACATATTTTATTGTTGAAAGTACGTTTTCTAGTAAATCTAGCTATTGAACACACATTTGTTTATTTTACAGACGATTAGGGCTATGTTAAAGAATGTTATAATCCCTAAGGTTTCCCAAGTAATTGTATTTGCCAGTTGCATAGGAACAGTACCTTCTTTTCTTGCCAGAATTCTGGAATTCTTCCTTAGACCATTGTTGTTATGTAATTATTTAGTTGGACAATATTGGGGGGTTTACTGTGGAGCCCTGGAGTCTCACTAACCTTGAGAAAATGATGGTGACATGTTTAAGGGATTAGAGTGCCTTTCAATTCATTGACCTTGAATAAACAAAGATCTTCATGGTCTTCCTTTATTCCATTGCCCTACTTTTGAGGTCCTCCCACACGCAAACTGTTCAGAAAGAACTGTCCATAGATTCCGCTGGCTAATGTTCAGGCAAGCACAGCCAAATTCTGCAACAAGCTGAGCTTCTATTTTTTGCCATGCTAAACTTGCCATGTTGGTCTATCCGTTAGTCGGAGCAAGATATTTCGACAACTACAGTGCGGTCCAAATTGTCATTTATATAAATATTTTTTAATTCTTACTTTCTTTTTGCCACAGCTTGACAGTTTTAGAGCCCCATTTTGCCAAGCACTTACATCAGGCAAGTATTTCCATTTGTACAAACAGACATATGAAAAACATATCGAAGTGCCAATTTCCTTAAAATATGCTGAACACATACCAGCCCCTCAAAGGATAACTTTTTTCCATTGTAGATATACCATGAACTTTCCTCTAGCGCTATCTTCCGACCAAAATGTCAACTTTTCACACAAGACATCCCATAATCAGCAGACTGCAATGAAATTTGCTGACTGCATACATTTTATTTTTAGCCGCACTACTAGTAAGACTGCAGAAATACTTACACTGTCAACACATTATTTTGTATTATGGGAGCACACTGTAGCCTCAAAGTGGAGAAAGGTTATTTTGACAGTGTAATAATGGTGTCATAGGGTTTTATAAGTGCCCATTTTCCCTGCTAAGATCCTTCACAACTGTGGTCCAACCATAACATTTTTTGTTATTCTGTCTACTGAAGTAGCTATGCTTTAATATTTTTGGTTGTATTAGATCATTGTCAATGTCAAATCAATGAGGAGTCCTTCTAGCCAAAAGACATTTTATCTATTAATCTATTACCTGCAAATTTACTATATCTATTCATACAGTACATTGCAGTTGAATATCAGTCACCCATATATCTGTAGCAATGTTAAAGTTAACATTATGAGTAAACCAACTTAAGGTGGATTCACTCTACACAGCTGTTTAGTAAAAAGAGCAGATGTTCCTTCCTCTGTATTTCAGTGTACAGTAAATATGACGTTCATTTTAGTCAAGGAAACTGTGGGAGTGATTTACTGCCTCTCTTTAGCTGGGCCTTTTATTTGCTGCACAAATAGTATTGAGCAATTTGTATTCATCAGTGCTGAGGACGCAAAGCTCCGGATGTGATTTTAATTTAGGCCTGCAAGTTGCTGTATAGAATTGGATGACAGACAAGTAGAGTAAATATAGAGGCTTGCCGAATCACTGTATCCATTGACTTCCTCAGCCCGCCTTAAGTATTTAGTAGCTGCTGTCAGTCCCCTGCCTCAAGGGAGCAGAAGTACTGAGTCAGTACAGAACAGACAGCTAAAAGAACCTGAAAGTTCTGCGTGGTACACATGTTCCCATGAGAGCTGAGAATAAGGACCTCTTACAGGCAGCCTTACCAGCCTTTAATTCCATACAGCCTGCTGTAGTCATGGCTGATTAAGGCAACAGACTAATGCTGATGAAATGATTAGCCCGCTCTTTTGGTCTAAATGCTAATGTTTAACAAATAAGCTAGATAGATATCTTGCTAAAATGATTACTGCATTATATCACTAACCCAAGATATCTGTATCATGTAATAATGCAGCATAAATAGACTGTGTGGGCTGTTTGGTCAGCTTTTTGTGTGGATCAATAATAACATGCACAATGCTACGACTACAGTATGCACAATTTAAGCGAGACCTTTTCATGTGTGTAAACTGTAAACTGAATGTACATTTATTGTGTACACTTATTCGTACATCACAATACATTAAGGATATCTTTTCAAACTTAAGCTCTCGAGTTTAGTGTTTGTCCCTAGTACATGTATTTTCTTTTTCTTAGTTTTTTTTTTTCCTTCCATGTCACCTCCGGGGCTCTGTAGTTACCTTCTATAGAGACAAAAATAAAGAAAAACAATTCTTAAAGGGCAGAAATTTATTCAGAAAATCATGATTATGGTTTATCCGTAGTTGTTTGATTCTTGGTTGATCTATTTTGGGTGCAGAGTGGGTGCTCTGTATATTTACCTCTCTTTAAACAGGCAGTCTGAGTCCTGTTGACTTCCTGCAGGTGATCACAGATCTGGAGGAGCAGCTGACCACACTGACTCAGGAGAACAGTGAACTGAACCGCCAGAACTTCTACCTGTCCAAGCAGCTGGATGAGGCCTCTGATGAGAGAGAGGACCGGCTGCAACTCAGCCAGGATGTGGACCGGCTGCGTCGGGAGGTGGCCGACCGTGAAATGCACCTTAACAACCAGAAACAGGTACCAGGCTGCTGGTCCTGTTGTAATTATGGGTTATAACTGTGTGTGTGTGTGTGTGTGTGTGTGTGTGTGTGTGTGTGTGTGTGTGTGTGTGTGTGTGTGTGTGCCTGTGTGTGTATGTGTTTTTTTTATCAACAGTCCAAAGAAAGGAAAGTCAGGTGCAGGGACATCACTAGAATTGAAAGACAGGGGCCTGAGGCTATGCAAAAGTTTCCCTTGCAAAATCTTACTTACAAACTTTAATGTTAGCTTTAGATACATCAAAGCCGCATGGGGGGGGAGGGGGATTTACTTAGGCCAGAGAGTGTGCTCTTGAGTTCTTCTTTATGCTAAGACTTAACCGCTATCTGTCTGCCTGTGTAAATGTGTGGTAAAGTAATAACATACCTAACTCATCTCTCTATTAGATAAGTTGCAGGTCAAAATAAGACTATTTAATTATTGTAACGACACATATTCGTATTGAACCATTCGGTACGAGGCTTTCGGTTAGGTGTGCATTACAAACCGAACAATTTGTTGGACTTACTATTTTCATTTTTTTTTAAAAGAGCTTAAATTGTGTGAAATATAATGTTCTCAGTCCCACTGCACTCAACAATGCAGCCCAAACGACGAAACAGGCAATATGCCTATCCCACTCCTAAAGAAAAACACACTACTCCAGTCTGGTATGATACGCTGAACTAGCTCATTGCAATATGGTTGACAAGGATACTATTTAAAGTATGTCTGAATTTATTAGCCTAATGGCAAGATAAAAAAAAAGTTCTACTATGTACTGTATGTACGTATGCTACAGAATTACAGAATTTCCCTTCGGGGATCAATAAAGTATTTCTGATTCTGATTCTGATGCTCATGTATAGCCTAATCTACATTTAGGCACCATCTACATGATATGGACTGATATTGTTTTAATAGAGATAGAAGGCTATATTAATGGTAAAGAATAGAGAGCTTTGGATACCTTACTAGGAGAGCTATTTCTTGTATTTCATTTGTTTACACTAGATTAGATAGACTATAGCTAACTAAAATATTCCTTTATATTTACCTCAAGTAAATAAAGCTAAAGTGAAGCAAGTAAAAGTCATGAACAGTAAACTTACAATTTCATTCTGTATCACTCACTGTGTGTGCGGTATGGTGCGGTACCAAGTCCAGACCAAAGATTTGCGACGAGACAAAATCCTGCAACACACCGGTCTGCAGCATTCTGAAAGTTGCCAGTTTAAAGTTTAAACTTTGTTTTTGAAGGACTGGCCTTCTTGGGCCCTCTTGAGGATGGTTGCTAATATCACCTGCTTCACAACGTTAGCATCCTCAATGGAAACCGCCGCCAGCGATTCTCCTTCGTCTTCATCCCTTGAATTTTCTTGGTCCTGGGGCTCTGTGACGGCGAGCAGTGTGTCTCCACCTTCACAGTCTCGTTTCCCTTCAGATTGTGACTCAGAACTTGGACGTTGAGGGAGCAAAAAACAATCCATTTTGGTATATTTTACTTTGCGGAATTTCTAAACCCGCTATCAAAAACAAGCTGCCCTGCGTTAAGGTCAAAGGTTCACCGGGCGCTGCGCCCATTGGCCAAAGAAGATCTCCTGTTTGTTATTTTAGACTAATATATATATATATATATATTTTAATTATCATTTAATTCCAATTTTTTAACAACATGAAAAAGACTTTTCAAACACGACATTAAACTATAAATATAAAAAATTACAGACATTTCTTGGGGGTGCTGGGCGGGTGCTGTGGCTATTATAGGGGGAGCTACAGCACCACCTAGCTCCTCCCTGGCGTCGCCACTGATTTAAACCAGTGAGAACAAGATGGTGAATCATCGTCATGGGTTCTTCTTCCTTTTTTTTGTAGCTGGATATATTATTTGTTGTTTCTAATTATGAATTTGGATAACTTTAATTATAGTGAGATACTTGCTACAGTTGCATTTTGAGTAATAAATCGACAAAAACAACATTTTATTTCTCTGATTTCCTGTTTTGTTTTAATGCTGCCTGGCACTCTCTCTCTTCAGTATCACTCTAACTCGCTTGTCCACATACCGTTACTGTGCAAGCGGCCGCTCGTCAGCCTGAAACACTGTCATTTCAACCTGTTGACAGTTTGTGTAATAAAATTAAAACAGACTGCAGTGCACAACGACACCAACAGATGGATGGTGGAGGAAGATTGATTCCACGTAGTGAGTGATACAGAGTGCACTGTAAAAAAAAAAAAATTCTAATTCTAAATCTATTTTTCTTATTATTTGGGGGGGCTTAAGGACATTTTGCGGTAGCTTCAACCCCCCTTAAATAGGCCTAACAACGTCCATAGTCAGGTGGACATGAAAGGTCCCATATTATTCTCATTCTCATTTTCTGTGGATTGAGGGGCTTTGATACAAAAAATAGAGAACAGAATAAGGGACCACATGCTCAATTATCTAAAATTGGTACATTGTATTGATTTGTTGAAAGAATCAGCTGAAACTGGTTTCTAATTTAAAAGGTTATGAGACAGTCGTGTTGTCATACTCCAGATTTGATTAACAAAATGTAGTTTCTTTAATTGACAATAATGCCATTCTTGGTGTGTGATGTGTATGGCATGTGTGATGACATTCCTGCCAATTATACCACCATTGTTTGTAATAGGACATGTGCATGCTCTTATTAGTACTGCTATTAATTACTGCTATTATTTTTCAGTATGCCGATTGCTGCTGTTGACTATTTTCACATACTTATTATTATTTTTTCTCTTATTCCCCATCTTCCGCCACATTTTCGTGCCGCTACTAGTCAAGGAGCGTTGCCAACACGTGCAC
This sequence comes from Etheostoma perlongum, assembly GCA_026937815.1. NCBI lineage: Eukaryota > Metazoa > Chordata > Actinopteri > Perciformes > Percidae > Etheostoma > Etheostoma perlongum. Next base: position 28,920,772 of record CM049375.1, read on the forward strand.
ACAAAATACATCAAAACGTGATCGGGAATGGTGTGTTTTCTATTTCAAAGAGATTTATCGCGCAGTTTTCACGAAATTTCTCATAGACTTTAATGGGAAATCTTTGGGAAATTGCTCAACATCGCTCAAAACGCCACCTCTTTGGGGCAATGCTGTATCGCCATACTTTAACGTAGAAACATAATTAAAAGTTTAAACCAAATACAAGGCATTGGCATTTATTGAGCTGAATGGGTATTATAGTATCACGCATGGTTTCTGCCAAATCACAGTTTACGTATTGTCCCATTTTCAGAATGTTTCAGATTTTCCAATGTGTGTGTATGTGGCGGAATGGTGAGCGTTAGAGAGGGGGGGGCTGCAGTATGATTCTCTAAAAAAATTTCAAACAAATGGCTCTGTCTCCTACAGTTTTCACTCTTCATACATCATGGTTGGTCAAAATATAGGAAATCTTGTGCCAGTCGCAGACATGTAACTATGGAATCCATCGGACTTAAACTTTTGGCGCTGTTTACACCAATCATGAAACTCTTTACTGTAGGCCGTGTTGTCCTCTCTTGCAGGACATGTCAAACAGCAGAGTAAAGTTAGCTCAGATCAGCTGTTACTAATGATACCTGTGGTGACAATGGCCTTTACTCAACCATTGTCAAATCACTTTTGCAACGCAAACGGCCAGAGGAGGAGGAGAAGAACAGGAGAGGACAAGAAGAGGAGAGAAATAAAGAAGGAGAGAAGATGAAGAAAGGTGGTGGAGGTGTTATTTGTCAACTAACATGTCATGACTCCTAACTGACTGCAGGCCTCAACACCCACAGCTGTTTTCACAAAGACAACACATGAAGAGAGGAGGAGGAGAGGAAGGAAGGAAGGAGAAAAAGTGTTATTGGTCAGCTAACATGATGTCACGATGGACCACACCCACCAGACTCCATGTAAATAAACAGTAATTTTAGCATCGTAAAACACACTTCATTCAAAGTTGACAGAAACCAAATAAAACTATGAAAAGCCATTTTTGGCGTTCTCTACACTTTTCCAACCATCATATCTCTAGTGTTGGTTGAAATGAACACATACTTTACTAATTTACATGTGAAAATATGATGGCTCTATACATGCTAAAAGTACTGTTTTTCAAATGGAGTCTGGTTGGTTTAGCGCTAGCTGCTTCATAGCTGTTTCTGGGAAACTGAAAAGTCTTAAATAGATTTTAAAAAGGTCTATCTCTGAAGGGACACTTAACACTTTTATTATTTTTCATTAAGTTTGATTGCTATTCGGATGTGGACCAAGTAGTAGAATTTTCCAGTCTTCTTCTTAGTCTTCTTCTTAATCTTCTATTGTTATCCATCAGATTTATTTCTATTTTAGAGGAGTTTGTAGCGTAACATGATTCAAAATTAAACAGGAAATCACTGCAGTTTTCCAACACAGGTTGCCAGTCTATCACCAAGTTATCACACAAACAATTAAACAGTTGACTTTTGAAACTCATATTTTAGTCACAGTGTCTACCACTGAGTCAACCACTATAGTCTATTAGTTTTCATATTTCTGTTGAATATTTTTGTAGAAAAAAAAAAAAAAAAAAACATTTTACTGTTGACAAGACTCAGAGCTGCGACAGTTGTAATTCTTCTTTTAGTTCAGGTTCCTTCCCCCTGCCCACTTCCCACTCACAGCCAGTCAGACACAAGGTTTCCACTTACTTACATTATGGGATATATCCACACTACCTTTGACAGGTGACCTAGACATCTCTCCCCGCGCTGACAGTGTTAAGTGTAAATCAGGCAGGAGAAACCCTGGGAATATTTAAGTATTGTTATGAGCTGCATTCTGGATGCAGCGCGAGAGAGCTTGAGCGAGGAGCTTGTGTGATGTGTGTGCTGCCCCTGTGGGAGGATCTGTGTGTGGGTGTCCAGTAGCGCTCTCAGTCCTGCTGGTTGTGTAACCAGCGATGCAAGTCATAGACGAGGGATGGGGTGGTGTGTGGGAGGGATGTGTCATCCCCATCACTCCCAGGTCGTGTCAGCTGTGGAAGCGTTGGACTTCAGAGGGCCGTGGTGTTGTTGCAGCACCAGCACAGGCTATATTTGTCTCCCAATGCTTAGTCTAAAGCAGTGCATTATAAGACATAAAACACAGCGCTTTGTGTAGGCCCTGTGAATAAAAAAACGTTTGGGGCCCAAAAATGTCATGCAAATGAATCCAAAGGTGTTCTTTTGCTAATTGTAGTTTAGAAGTTATTATTTAAACTGAAAGTGCACAGTCATTTACATGGTAAATTAGTTGTTGAACTTCAGGTATGTTGTTTAAGCTGCCATCCAATGCTCCTCAGAAGCCCCTATGTTTCGATAGTGATTTATTGTAGGCATGGCGCTATTTTATGGCTTCAATTCAATGGCTGATTGAATTTTATGTCTGACATGTAAATTAAGAAGTTAATTGTTAAAATAAACCCACTGTCTTTCCTGCATGATAGCCTGTGACCACTGCAATAGCAAGTAAAAATCCTGGAGAGAAGCCTTCACACCGCTACTTAAATAGTATACTAAATAGTGACCCCTCCATCACAGCTTCCCAGTGGCCAGAAATAATAGGCAGAGAGCCATAAGGTGACATTGTAATTCTGCTTGTACATTTCAAAGCAAAATATTGTACTTTTATAATTTTACAAATTTGACTAACAAATAGATTTTACATACAAAACATACATTATGATTGATTTCAAGTTAAAGATCAAGTACCTATCAGAATAATGGTCATATTAAGCAATATTACACGAGAGGGGTTGATTTAAAGTCATTATTGGCACGACAGTTATGAATAGATTTCAGCTCTAGCTATATAGTTTAATGTAGCGTTGTAGCCGTGATAAATTACCCTGAAGCTACCTGTTCAGGAGGAAATTAGCCAACTCTGTGTCCTTTATCTCCAAAATGTACTTGTTGTTATTGTTACATCTCTGGTCATGCAACTGTTAGAAACATGCAGTTTTTTAAAATTCTTTTGCTGAGAATGAATGACATCTTGAGAAGTGGAGTTGTGTCCTTGCCAGTTTGTGTATCAAAGGTATTTCTCATCTGAAACCCTTTTTGTACCAGAACTTGGAGACACTGAAGACCACATGCACCATGCTGGAAGAACAGGTTTTGGAACTGGAGTCCCTGAATGACGAGCTGCTGGAGAAGGAGAGACAGTGGGAGGCCTGGAGGGCAACACTGGAGGAGGAGAAGAACCAGGCTGAGAGGAGGACCAGGGACATCCAGAGACTGCTGGATACAGAGAAACAGAACAGGTTAAAACCACACACACACACACACACACACACACACACACACTCACTGACATTTATTGACTAAATTGAAATTTGTGTAATGTTTGCCTTGCAATTCTAGGTCCATTTAGTGTTGAATTTTCTTGTTATTTAATTTTGTAGAGCAGCTCCAATTGAGACTACTGCAATCAATTCAATACTGTATATACACACTATTTTATTTAAGGGTTAGTTTAGGGTAAAGACTGTTCTGGGATGAAGAAAAGTACAACTTAAAAAATTCTATCTGTGTTTTAATATGCTTTTGGTGTACCCCGGTTCACATCACATGCCCTGCCTACACCAATTTAGAAAATAATTTCATATATTTTCCAGAATACCTTTTCACAAAGCCTAGAGAATATGGCCAAACCTGTTGCATTCAATGTGTGTAGGCGGAGGGAGCTGATCCAACACTGATAGCAACATTTAGAGCAAAAACAAAACAGTTTCTTTTAGGTCCACAAAAAGAAACTCATAACCTTTTCTCAAAATGGAATGTTGTCTTGTAGTTACATAAATTACATTATGGACTACTGGAAGGAAAAGCCAGAACCCTGTGATACATACTTTATTTAATTTGATTTAAATAACTGTGCATCAGTAACATGATAATTTAACTGCAAGAGTATGCACTGGAGGACTCAAAATTACGGTGTAAACAATGGTTTGCTGTATGGTCTAGGCATCGTTCAGAGCAGCGCAGCACTGAGTCTCGCCAAGCTGTGGAGCAGGCAGTTAAGGAGCACAAAGCTGAGATCCTGGCCCTGCAGCAGGCCCTCAAAGACCAGAAACTCAAAACTGAAAACCTTGCCGACACTGTAAGCATTTCCACACTGTTGACTAAGTATTTTTACGGCTTAGTATTGTTCTGGTTAGCAGATCTTACAACAAACTTTTCCTGCTCTCTGTTCTCAGCTGAATGGTCTGGAGAAGAAGCATGCCATGCTGGAGATGAACGCCCACAGTTTGCAGCAAAAGCTGGAGAGCGAGAGGGATCTGAAGCAAAGACTGCTGGAGGAGGTACATTCTGTATTTTTGTATTATGTACACATTTAAGATGTTTAAAAGTTTTCTTTGTGCTTATTACAGCATGCCACGTTGTTAGATGTATACCTTTCTGCAAATCAATTGCCAAATTAGAAATAAAAAAAATTAACTTGATTTTCTGTTTGTAAAGTCATAGGCATAACAAATGTCAAACCATTTAAAGGTTTAGCTGGTGCTATCACAGAAAGCAAGTTGTAAGAAGTGCGAGTGGCAAAGTTGCAGCGTCCAGATGGTGACAACATCTGTTTTACCTCCACAGCAAGAGAAACTGCAGCAGCAGATGGATGCCCAGAAGACCCACATCTTCCGCCTGACCCAAGGGCTGCAGGATGCTCTGGACCAAACTGACCTGCTGAAGACTGAAAGGACTGACCTGGAATACCAGCTGGAGAACATCCAGGTGCTGCTACACAGAAAAAAACACATACTCAGAGATGCACATGTAGATCTGCTGGACTGGACTTTCTGTCATTTTCAGTCTTGTTTCTTCCTCACTGTTCTGACACATAAACACATACACACACAGACACAGACACTTTTTTACCCCAAACAGCATACTGTGCATCCCCCATTCTCTCTGTCCCTCTGTCACCCTCTCTGTGTGAAGTGAAGTACTTGAGGAGAAATTCATGGCAGTAGTGATGTTCACTTAGCTTCACCTGCAGGCTGTGTACTCCCATGAGAAGGTGAAAATGGAGGGTACCATCACCCAGCAGACCAAGCTCATAGACTTCCTCCAGGCCCAAGCCCAAGGTGGCTCCAAAAAGAAAAAGGTCAGATTATGTATTTAATTGGATTAAGTATAATTTGTCTGTCTTCCTACACAGATCTGGATGTTTTTTAAAACCCTTTACGTTTTTAAATGTGTTGGCATTAGACAAAAAGCTTGTGAAGATGTACATGATACCTCAACTTATCAGCATCTTTAAAAGAGTTTACTCAACATTCAGAGCATTAATATAGCAACAAACTAATATTTGCTTTGAAAGATATAGCAGAGTAATCTTAAGAAGAGAATGAAGTTACACTCCCTCTGTGTGTGTTGGTATCCGAGTTTTTCTGTTGTTTGTTTGATAGCCGGTCGGGCCATGTGCACATGCATGCGGCCCTGAAAAAACATAGGTATTTCACGTATTGGGGAACAGTCTGTCTGAGAGCCTTCTGGGGGCTATCCCAGCCCGCTGTTTTTGTTTTTTTCAGTATGATGAGTTTAAAAAAAAATATATACAGTATATATATATATTGGAAGTATAATTAATACTCCTGGTTGACAAAAAGCTCCACAGAGTCAATTAAGTAGATTGATTGCACGTCTGGATATCTGAGATAGCAAAGGGACAAAGTGACTATAAGGTAATTTATTTGAGTTTTTAGAATTTGTTTAGGGAATGCTTTTGAATTGATATGACAAGTTGGATAATTGCTTCATCATAAAGGTCAAGACATTCATGAATGAGTCACTTTATTCATAAATAGTCATTACAACTTCTACCAGCCTCTTTGCACATTCAGAAAGAGTTGTAGATCATCACCATATATTAACTGAACAAGAGTCAGAACCAATGGGTGATTAAAGCCCAAAGTAATGGTTTCAAACTGTTAAAGAACATTTTGGTTCCTTTGTCTCAGGGTCTGTTTGGGCGTCGTCGAGAGGACCTGTTGGCTGCTATGGCTGCCCAGGCCCAGGCCCAGGGGGGCAGGGGCAGGGGCAGGGGCAGGGGCAAGGCCAGGTTTCCCCTGTGCCCTCCATCCAGCCGGTGCCTCTGCAGTACAGCGACATGAAGCTAGCCCTGGACAAAGAGCGCAATCGCTGCTCTGAGCTGGAAGATGCCTTGCAGAAAATGAGAGCGGAGCTGCGATCTCTGAGAGAGGAAGGTGAGACTGCTCTTATCCACTCTGATTAAACACATTTGCTTTTAGTATGCTTTTAACATTATCTTCCTTGAACAACAGTGAACAGTTCACCCGGCATGATAAATAAATGTATCATTCACATACATGCAATGTATATAAGCTCAATAAATTAATTGTTTCAAAACCAGTGCTCCAGTATAAGGATCATGGTAACTTCTGCAAACCCGGCCGCAGCACGGCAGCAGATGATTATGTCTGCCATGGTGAAGTCTCCTGAGCACCAGCAGGGCCCGACCAACCTGGCAACCTCCAACTCAGAACGCAGGAAGGCGACTGCAACACCTGAGGGTGAGTGAAGCAATGATGTTTCCTGATGTGCAGTTTTTTCTCTCTAACAGACAAATACCTGCAGGTTCATAGCTTCAAACTTGACACTTACTGGCCCTTACCTGCACACACATAGATACACACATAAAATATCACTCAATTATGAAACTCTTACTATCCTTTTTCTTTCACACACCTTTCAGAGAGAAGGAGGGTCACTTTTGAAAGTAAGTTGTCCAAACTCATGGTTTCTGCAGTTTGGTCTTTATCACTCTTCTCCTTTTTCCTCATCTACATCCTCGAAAGGCCAGATTTTAAAAGCTGTACACTTTTATAAAATGTGAGATCCACCAGGCTGGTCGGGTGAAGATGAGAAATCTGTAAGTTCACCTTCTCAGTGCACAGCTTTAGAAATCTGAAGCATTTTATCTTGGTTGCTGAAGCTTAGCCAATCTGATTTGCAAAACTCTGCTAACTCACTACAATGCCACCTGAATTTCCCATCATACACTAACAGAGATGTATCATGTGATAAACTCTGTAATGCACAACATGCTGTTTGAATCCACACTCTGAAGCAAAACTAAAGGTATTATTCAGTCATCTTATTTCTTCTTACAAAGCCTGGACAATCCCTATCTTAATCTTATGTCGTTGTAAACTGAAATTAATCCTTGTGGGGACATTTGGTGATTGGGACAATCTCCAAATCAATCAAGTGATCAACAGAGAGAAGAAGTAAAAGGAAAATATAAACAGAAAGCAACAACAATATCAAATAAGAAATGTAAACACAGACAATATATATAATAATAATATATGCAAAATATGACTGGTGTTATTGTGTTATTGCAAATGACTCCATGACACCATCTCTGAGCCAGGGACATTGCACTCTCCTTCTTTTCCTGGGGTTACTGTAAGCTTGATAAGAACCACCTGCCTTTGGCCTGTAGACCAGAAGATAATATTGTGTCTGAGGTTAGTGTGGATTATCTCCGCATCTACCATTTGCTTGCTGCGGCCGGGAGTCAGTACCCTTTTGCTCCTCATGTCTACTGCTGCTATACTCTCCCCTGACCTGAGAAAGTGGATGAAACTGGGCCATCAGAAAGGTGTTTTGTCTTCTTTCTTGCCTGCACTACACCAGCAGTCAGAATCTGGTCATGTTGCCACAGGAATTTCACATCCGCCACACTTGACCAACATGAGGAGAGGATGTTCAAGTTTGGCTGGCTTTCTGTAGAGCGTGCAGCTATGCGTCCTAGATAATCCACTCTTCCACACAGCTGTCATGCAGGTTTCAGCTTAAATGAGCATCTCCTTCACACTCTTTACCACTTGAGTAAAGAGTTCAGTACCACTTCCCCAAGCTCTTCACTGGTTTCTCTTTGACTGTTGGATCGCCCTCACTTAAGTAATAGGCTTCTGGATTTTGGAGGTTTGAACTCCAACCTTGCCCAATTGATGAGCTCAACCAAGTTCTCTAAAATCCATCTCCCTTTATCTCGCTGAGGTTGTCCATCAATGTTGGAGATGTCATGTTGGGTGTCTGTTGGATGCCACTTGCAGAACTGCACCACAACGTTACTTCTCTGCCGACTTGACAAAAAGGTTCATGGTTGTGGACAATGAAATCAGTGAGATTGTACACACAGTGACAATGCCCACCTTAACCTTTCTGAACTGAAGTGTCCACGTACTTGTTGTCCAACATGACAGTAGTCAGCTTCCTTGCCTGAATCTCAAAGAAGATTTTACGTGCCACATTGAGGAGTAAGATGATTCAAAATCGTTTGATTTCTGAGAATTTTTTTCTCTTTAGTGATGAACGATCCCTCAGCAAACAACCAACCGTTAGCAAGAAACTTCCTCCATGCCACCCTTATTAACTTCCAAATTTTGTCTTCTGAGACTTTCGTAATACTTGTACACCTTGTACGGAATGCCATTTTGCCATAGTTGTTTCAGCTGGTTTGATAAGTTTCTCCATCTCCAGGCTGTCCTTTCTAATGAAGTCACTGTAGACTTGACAGAGGTGCTCCTCCACTTCCTCCTTTGTTGCTCTCAACTCTGCTGATCTTTTGCCTAGTAGTTTTCTCCAATATTTGAATGGCTTTCTGGTGAAGGCCACCTGCCACTTCCTGTCCCTGCAGTGGCACTTAGCTTGCCGCAAGATCTTAATGCGCCTCTTAGGATTGCTATCGCTTTCAGGCATCTGTTTTCCTTTGGCTGGATGTTTGATCTGGCTTTTAGTTCCTTCTTTCCAAATTGACCAGCCCTTATGATCCAAATGATTAAAGGCATGGCCCTAAGCTTATTCCTAACGTCTCCTGCAATCACTGTTTCCAGCATCCTGGGTCACGGAACCTGGAGACTGTCTACTACTCAACTCTAAGATGTTGTTAGCCGTCACCAAGGAGGGTTCAATAATTATTGTAATTATATAAAACATGTTGCTATTAGTAGACTAATAAGTATATATTATGAAAAAGAAAAAACACAGAAAATACATACTGTACATTATCATTAACCTTCTGAGTTGATTGCTTTAATATGATTTTTTTAAAATCCAAAACATGTTTAGGTAATTATCAACAAGTTAATCTTTAGGAAAACAAAGTACTGGACACGCAGTAGGAAACTACTGTACTGACTGGATAATGCCTTTAAAATGCAACAGTGAGTGGGCACAAGCACAAGGGAATGATCAGATCAATATTCTTTTTCAAGTGTCTTTGTTTCCAGAGTTTACTTACTTGCTTATGCATTTTTCTAAACATCTTACAGTTCTTTTGGAAACTTTCTTTTGTTGAGCTGATTTCATAAGGGGTATGGCATGGTGCACTGAGGTTTCAAAGTGATGAATGTACCTGAGACATGCTCGAGCAGCCTGCCCTCACTGTGTTCCCTGACTGTATTCAGAGTTTAGCCGCCGTTTGAAGGACAGTCAGCGAGACAGAGAGAGGGAGAGAGAGAGGGTGGTGCATCACAACACCCCTCACCGCTTCACAGTGGGACTCAACATGAGAGCTGCCAAGTGTACTGTGTGCCTGGATACTGTGCACTTTGGTCGCCAGGCTGCTACCTGTCTTGGTGAGTTAAAGATGTGTTTCCAAAGGGCAACCCTTTTTGCTTTATGTAAACAAAATTAAGTTAACATAGTATTATATTTTAATTGGCTGCCCCATAAATAAATGTAAAAATAGAAATTCTAGCCTTCCTATTTTTTATTTTTGTAATGTTTTTTATATTGTATTAATGAAAATTATAATAAAGATGATGAATGGGAGTGTTATTATGATGTGTGAACACATGGTGATGGCTGCTGTTGTTGCCTCTCACTCATTCCCATTGGTCTGCCTAACCTTTTTTTACAAAAAGAAAAAAAATTCTGATTAGAGCCTTTAATTTTTCCAGACTTGTGTGAAACAAATATGTTATGAAAACTTGGTTAAATTTTTTACATACTGTATGTTTGTTTTGAGATGTTTAACTGACGAGCACTGTGCCGGTGGCGGCACAAAGGGGTGTGCAGAGGAACCAAAAGCTTGTGTGGCAATGCTCTCCATAACAGTGTGCTTTTTTCTCATCAGAATGTCACGCTTTGTGCCACCCAAAATGCTCCCCCCTCTCTCCCAGCCACATGTGGCATGTCCAGCGACTGCTCCCTGCATTTGTCTGAGGGCCTGTGTCGGGACAAAGGCAGCTCCCAAGGCCAACAGCTCAAAGAGGCCAGCGGGCACATGCACCTAGAGGGCTGGATGAAACAGCCTAGGTTAGTTATGGAAACAATCATGACATTGTTGAAGCTTTCCTCTTACTGCTCCGTGCCATTCAGTTTTACTATTGAGAGTGCATATCATGCATGGGGCACCTGCAGTTCCCACACATCACATGACCAAAACAAAGTTGAATCAGTTGATGGACAGCCACATTTTGGCCTTTTTAATCACATGGGCCAGAGATGCATCCAGACATTGTGCATAGGTATACATGTCCACCAACATCTTCACATGATGCTGTGTCTGACTGACAAAGACAGGTGAAAAATCACAGGAAAACTTGAATAAATAAGTAGAGACTTGCCGATGAATACAGAACTTTTCACAGAATACAATGAGTTGCTGAATATAACTTTTACAACAAGTAGATCCAACCAGGCAATCTGAGTGGTCAACTAGACAATTAGAACGTGCTCAAATCAAAATGACAGACAGAGCCATTTTGAGCACACGCCGTATCCCTTAAAATATTACACTGCCCCAGTATGTCAACGTTACAGAGTTGAACTGAAAAACTGTTTTTTTTTTTAAACATTTGTATTTATGTGAGTCAAGAACCAAAGTGGAACACACAAAAGCTCTTCAACTACATTAATGTATATAAAGTAATTCATTGGATAAACAATTTGAGTTGTTACAACGCTCTGAAGTTAACTTTCACTAAAAATGTTTGGATCAGCTGTGCCTGTGACTCGGCGCTATGTTAAAAATAGCTGCTAAATGTGAATTTTGCGGACGTACAGGAGCTAAATCTATGTCTATGGAAAAATATTTATTTCCGCAGATTGGTTACAAAAAGATTGAGCTAGCAAAGCAGTTTTGTGTTTATATGTGTGGTAGTTATTCAAGTAGGAAAAAACATTTTTGAGAGCGAATTGCTCCACAATATGAATACAGTTTCATTATAACCTTTATTTTGTTGGTAACCATTGTTGTATAATCGGTTATGGTTAGGGTTACGGATCTAAAATGATGTGGAACACTTGCAATATCTATGCCAAGGAGCATCAAAACTGTTCTGTAGGCTTGTGGTAGCAACTACTTGGACACTTCAAGTTGTATATCTGCCATGTTCTTCACACCTATTTGTCTCGAGGAATATACAGTAGTCTGTCTTTTGTACTCCCTCACTGTGTCCTGTGTCCTCCCCTCCCACTGCGTTACTAAACGCAAATCCTCTCAGGCACTCGTAGTTATGTGCCGTCTGGCAAAGTCTGCATATCTTTTACTTAAATCCATTCAAACAAAGGCGTTTGTAGAGTTTCCTGCAAAACAAGTTGGATCCATGTCATCATCTATGCTTTGTAGTAATGCAGATGCGTTGTGTGTTTGCAGGAATGGGAAGCGAGGCCAGGGCTGGGAGAGAAAATATATGATCCTGGATGGGACTAAAGTGTCCATCTACGAGACAGAGCCCAGAGAAGGTTGCTTTTTTTTTACTTGCAGCAACATGCAGCAACATGTCATAGATCTACAAAGCATGTTTTTTTCTGTGTGTTATTCAGATTCAGTGAAGCCACTGGAAGAGTTTGACCTGTGTATGTCCGATGGAGAGGTGGTTGTTCATGGAGCAGTGGGCGCATCTGAGCTACCCAACACAGCCAAGTCAGGTACAATATACAAAGTGTGCTGTTCTTTGTATGTTGGAATCACTTTCCTAACATTGATTTACATTTATCCTATTTCCTCCCCTTTATCAGTCACTCTCATATCACTCTTTTTTTGTCAAGTTTTGTCTTGTTTACAAGACTTTATTTTTTATTATTTGTCATATTATAAGCGTCTTTAGAAATGTATTTTAGAGGAGCAATGATTTGGCCTGGAGACCCCCAGGGGTCATGTACAGGGTTCCAGAGAGTCAAAGTAAAATGAATAGTAGTTGGATTTAACTACAATGTTCTTATTATTACTTACAATAATTTTCTTCTGAAAGCATACCTTACTTGTGTTTCTGGTGTGTCAGATATTCCCTACGTTCTGAAGCTGGAGTCCCGTTGTCACACCCCATGCTGGCCTGGACAGTCAATTTGCTTCATGGCTCCCAGTTTCCCAGACAAACAGCGCTGGGTGGCTGTCATGGAGTCCGTGGTGGCAGGGGCGCGAGCCTCACGGGAGAAGGCCGAGGCCGACGCAGTGAGTATCTTTGGAGCAGGCGAGGGGCGACTGGGGCAATTGGCTCTCTCTGTCCTCGATGTCTGCTGATGCAAATCATAAACCATTATGACCGCAGTAAACTTGCTGTTTAACTGTGTGGGGCCTATTCATGAGCAGCTGATGTTATATTCTTCAAGAATTGATTTCAAAACCTAGGTTATATGTTTTAACAGATAACCCCCAGTTCACTTATATATGTCGTTAATTGTCCCCTTCTTCTCTCTTCCTCTATTTCCCTCCTCTCCTCCTCTCTCTTCTGCCTGTCTCTCACTGCTGTGTGTTGCTTTTTCATCATGCAACATTGTATGTCCGGTATATGGGCATGTTTTGTTGATTTGCTCTATTCTGCCCATTCCATTGGGTTTCATTGCACACATAGGCTGCTGTGTCCAAAAGACAAATGGTTTTGTCTCCTCTGGTCCAGGTAAAAAGTTACAAAGATATAGACATAAGACTTACTGACACACACGTACACACTTGCTAATCTTTCACAAGGCATGGAGTAGTGCATGTGTCTGTCCTTGTGTTGGTTGGTCATCTCCCCCCCTGCTCTCACCTCACCTGCTGTGACCGCTCCTCACTCTCACTATCCTCTGCTACACTGTCATGTCCGGTGCAAACTCTGTGTTCATGTAATAGTTTGAATGTTGCTGGAATATGTTTTTGGGGTCCTGTTTTTTAACCACAGTACACAGCTTCTCCCCAAGATGTTTGATCATCTTTGGGTTGATCCCCATCAGCTGACCTGTCCACAGGACCAGGGATCAGACAGTGGGTTTTTACCTGCTGGTGTACTCGTCTTAGTTTTGACCCTGCTGCCCCTCTGCACACTCTTCAGTGACTGGGACTTAAGTCACAAACTGGGCAACATAACCGTAACTTCAATTTACAGTTTGGAGTATTTGGAGTTGATTGTGGTTAACTTAATACTTTCTCGCTAACTTTTAACGTATGACTTGAACGATTGCTATGCTGCTGTTGCCTGTTCATCAACAGGTAAATTCAGGTTAGCCAATCAAAATACAGATAGATAAAATACAGGCAAATGTTATTGAACTTAAAATAAAAAAAACTTTTTTTTACGCTGTGGCTCTTCACCTGTTACTGCTCATTTTGATAATTTACCCTAATATCTGTAAATGCAATATGTAGATTTACAATTTTAGGTTAGCATATTAACAATGCAATGACAACTCACTTTGCACTTGTTTGACTGAAATCCATGCTTGAACTTAAAACTGAAAACTGACTTGTGACTTGGTCCCACCTCTGACACTGTTGAAGGGTAACGTTGATATTTTTCAACCTGGACCCTATTTTCCTATGTTTTTGTGTTTAAGTGACTGATGGGAACAACAATCTTTGACATTTGTCCAGTATTTAAGCAAGACCGCTGCGGTTGGCAGCCCAAAACAAGCTGCAATGTAAGTTATTGGGCTATTGCGCACCTTAAATTTACCTCCACCAAAGTGCTGTTTTACTGCTGACAGGCTCCAATTATTATTCTAAGTGTCTAACAACATTATGCAAAGGATCCCTAGATTGGATAACCTTTTTGTTAAAGAGTAAGACCCTATTTGTCTAACATAAAACAGTCCCCCTACAGCTTCAGAATAGATATTTGGCAGCTCCAATGTTTACTTGTGTCTGACTCCTTTCTCGGTCAATCTGCCGTTTCTTCTTTCTCTGTTCCTCCCACAATGCTTTTCAATGGCTCAGCCATGACAATAGTGTGAAAAACTCTCTCCATTGCTACCTTAAAGTTACAAGGGTGGTTTTTCCACTCACAGGCGCTAGGGGGAGCGAGACGACCACCATGCAACTCGAAAAAAGTCATATAACCATTCCAATGACTGCGAAGCTGTTCAGTTAAGGTCAATTAAGCTAAAAAAAAAAAAGCATAGTTCCCCTTTAAATGGAGTATCGTGGGTTTTGCATTAGAATTTTTTTTGTTTCTGGTTCAAAAATTATTTTATATTTTTACAAAAAGGATTATCTCTGGAGGGATCATTTCCCTAATGTTGTTAGACACTTTTAATAACAATCTGAGCCTGTCAGTGATAAAAACTGCACTTATTTTGGACGGAAATTGACCATGCGCATTTTCCCTATAGGGTTACGTTGCAGCCTGTTAGCGGCTGCTGGTTACAGCGTTCTCACTCAATACTGGACCAATTTCAAGGATTTTTGTTCACAAAAGTCACTTTAGACACCATCGCATGGGAAAATAGGGCCCAGGTTGAAAAACACGGAAATGACCCTTTAGCCTGCACACAGTCCTGCAGCCATCCAGCCACCTCTGTTCTGCTCCTCTGCTGCCTGCCCCTGAGGTTATGTTGAGGGATCGGCCCCCGCTGACCCCCCACCTCTTTCTGCTTTTACAGAAGCTGCTCGGAAACTCTCTCCTAAAGCTGGAGGGAGACGATAGGCTGGATATTAACTGTACCCTCCCCCTCACAGATCAGGTACTGATGTAGATCGCATTTTATTGGATCACATTTATTGGAGTCTTTATTTGGAGTACTTGCAGTGTGCACATACATTTACCACTAAATACATTAAACACATTAAACAAAATCCTTTCTTAAGTAATTAATCTGCTCATTTAAGATGTTTCTTTTATTTTGATAATTAAGAAAACACATTAATCCACAGTAGCAGTTATGTTCAAAAGTAGAATAATTAATGAAGGGACATGGGGCACAGAGCAGATGCTCGGGGCACACTGCCAAGGCTTACCACATGTTGCTCCTGTTTGAAATTTCTCCACATTTACCGGAATATTCATGATTGTGTTTATGATCATGTTTTCTTGCGGTGCTGCAGATAGTTCTGGTGGGCTCTGAAGAGGGTCTGTACGCCCTGAATGTTATCAAGAACTCTCTGACTCACATCCCTGGCCTGGGATCAGTCTTTCAGATCCACATCATCAAAGAGCAGGAGAAACTGCTGATGATTGTTGGTGAGATGTCCCGCTTTTTCATTTTCTATTGATTATTACTGTCTAATAAGCAGCAGAATTTGAGTCTAGACTTTTGGTTCATTCAATGCAGGGAGTGAGTGTTCATAAATCAAGAAACCAATATACCCTGTCATAACTTCCTGCCTAATTGGTGCACTTGAGGCGCTACAATTATTCATCATACATAAAACTTTGAAAGGCCACACTACCATTGTATTAATTCTAGTGAAACTTGAAGATATTCTGTACACTGTACAGAATGACGTGTTAACGTGTGTGTGTGTGTGTGTGTGTGTTGCAGGGGACGAGAGGGCGTTGTGTCTGGTGGAGATTAAGAGAGTAAAGCAGTCCCTGTCCCAGTCCCACCTGCCCAGCCAGTCTGAACTGGCTCCCTACATCTTTGAGACGGTGAAGGGCTGCCATCTGTTTGCTGCTGGGAGAGTAGGTCTTCCTCTCCTCTGTGAATCTTGAGATAAAGCTTTGTGACTTTAAAGTCATTTTTCTTAAAAATGTGATTGTACACACTGACATCTACGTTCTCTTTACAGATAGACAATGGACCTTGTATATGTGCTGCTATGCCTAACAAGATAACCATTCTGCGCTACAACGACAATCTCAACAAATACTGCATTCGTAAGGTGATTTTGAAACGAAAATGAATATGTTAGTTCCATTTGTCTTAACCAGTGGTGTAGTCTAATGTATTGTAGTGGGTATACTGTGCTGTATATTGGCCAGAATCTGCCTTTGGGGGAGAACTTCATTTCCTGTTTTTGGATACACTTTTATGCACCAATTTATGGGGGGGAATACCTTTATGTAGCCTATGTGAAGAAGAAAAACACATGACAAAATACATGGAAAGTATGTTGTGTCATTGGGCATTTTTAAGTGGGTATAGGGAAATCCTGGAGCTTTCTTAGTGGGTATACTGCGTATCACGTAGACTACACCACTGGTCCTAACATACAGAGTTAGGAGAGCACTTCTCTGAAACGGCATCCTAACACAATAAAAAGAGGCATGTGATTAGGTGAAGAAAAAAACAGAAAATGATGGTAGAGGCGGCCTCTAGCTCACCCAGTAAGGGCGTTCGCCCCGTGTTGGCTGAGTCCTGCAGAGACCCTTTGCTGCGCGTCATCCCCCCATCTCTCTCCACCTTTCATGTCTAGCCACTATGATAAAGGGGAAAGCCCCCACAAAATAAAAAATAATGGCAATAATATATCTTCATACTTGAGTTATGTAAATTAGAAATGGAAAACAATACATTTATACATACATTGTAATCCAAAAACAGAAGAGAGCAGATTTCAATTTTAATTAAAAAGTGTCAGGGTCACTTAACTGTATTCCTGTTTTTATAAAAAAAATTAAAAAAGAAAACTCTGACAAGTCATGCCCTATATCACAATGTTAATGCTGTGTGAATTTTCCCAGTCTGGACCACAACACCACATGAATGCAACACAAACGCCCTACACGCAATGTTATTGAAACTGAACATTGAGTTAACATTGCAATGTATCTGCCCCGGGATTTGGATTCGCTCCAAAATGTGATGGGTTCTTCTTTGGCCCATACTGCACCCTTCCACCAAGTTTCATGAAAACTGAAACCAGTAGTTGTTCTGTAATCCTGCTGACAAACAAACCAACAAACCAACAGAGACAATAAGTGGAAGCCTTTGCCATCATAAAAGTTTCTTGTACCAAATGCACCGTGCATAAACAGGCCAAAGTGTTGTCCATCACTGGTGTCTCCATTGGTCATTTTACAGGAGATTGAAACTCTGGAGCCCTGCAGCTGCATCCACCTGACCAGCTACAGCATCATCATTGGCACCAACAAATTCTACGAGATTGAGATGAAGCAGTTTGTGCTCGAGGGTGAGGAGACTGGGGAGAATATCGTAGTGGTTTTAGAAAACCAAAACACAACACAAAAAACTTGCAGTATGCCAAAAGGAATAGCCATCCTTTTCTTTTATTTCTTGCAGAAACATGACATTTGCATGCATGTTTCATGTAGGAATCTATTGATCTAGGTGTTTGTACAGACCTTCAGTTTGTTGCAAGCTGTTCTTATAATGTATAATTAATCTGCACAGAGAAACAGGCTATTAGGGTTTAAACAATACTTTAGGTACCAGACAATCACAGGATAACATTTAAGATTTGCCTGACTGAACAGGTCAATAAGTCAATTATGTTTGCAGGATAACTGCTTAGTGAAACATTAAACCCCTTGCTTTGGGGTAAATAAAGGCATAGGATTTCCAAATAGTGTTTGACCCATCTTCGTCCACTGCAGAGTTCCTGGACAAAAATGACGTGTCACTAGCCTCAGCAGTGTTTGCAGCCTCGTCCCACAGTTTCCCCATCGCCATCATGCAGGTGGTCAGCAGCATGCAGAAGGAGGAATACCTGCTGTGTTTTCACGGTGGGTTTGAATTAACTACTCCACACAGTAGTTTCTGTGTTTTGTTGTTAACAACACGTGATGGTAAAGTGTATTATTGTGGTGGATAAGATACAAGAGGGGCCACTCTTCACTGTGGGCCAATAACCAAAACACAAAAGTATGTTTTTAGGGTTTAAAGGTTTTTCCTGTACTACTATACTATAAAATTAAGTCATCAAATTGAAGTTTGTAAAGTCTGGTGACCCTTATCTTTTGTATAACTTTTTATTTGACACTGTCAGTGACCCTACTGCATGCACACAAGACCAGTGGTGGAAGAAGTATTCAGATCCTTTACTTAAGTACAAGTACCCGGTTTAGCTCACAGTAAAGAAAGTAGGCTAAGTTACCGTATGCAAAGCTTGTAATGCAACAATGCATCTGTAACTTAAGATAACATTCATTGGAACTATATGACCACCTGCTAACGCTAACTCAGTAATCTACAGTAGGTAACACATCACGATGAAGAAAAGACCTTTACAACAGCAGGTGTTTTAAAAACACTACTGCTTTGGTCCAAAGCGGTTGCTAGAATCAACCCAAACATGAAAGTTACATATTGTATATACACTTTAAGTACAAGTGTGAAAGTTTCATCAGGAAAATAGAATTAAAGTATTAAAAGTAAAAGTAATAAATGCAGACAAATCACATTGTAGAAACTGGAAACAATCCAAACTGTTACATTTTATTTATAGTATCAAATCATAACAGAGGTTATCTCGAGCCTACTTATTGTTGGGGTGTTTAATTTATAATTAAACGTCCTATTTTATAAACTACATGTGTTTTGTGTGTAAAAGTCTTAACGTCTAACTAAAGTTGTCAGATAAATGTAGGGGAGTAAAAAAGTGTCATGAAAAGAAAATACTAATAATTGTAAAGGACAATAAATTAAATTTGGATTTAAGTATAGTACTTGAGTAAATGTACCATTCCACTGTACAAGACTTGTGTCCTGTTAGACACAGTAAGAGGTGCACGGAGGAGTGTATAATAATTTTTCTTTTTTGGCAGAGTTTGGAGTGTTTGTGGACACGTACGGACGAAGAAGCCGCACTGAGGAAATTAAGTGGAGCCGTCTGCCTCTGTCCTTTGGTAAAATACACTTTTTAACTCATAGTGCTTTATGATGCCTCAATACAGCAAACAGCAATACAGCATCAATTGTTCTCTCTCTGGTGCAGCCTACAGAGAGCCCTACCTGTTTGTCACCTACTTCAACTCTCTGGACGTCATCGAGGTGCAGGGACACGCTGCTCTGGGGTGAGACAGACCGGCTACCTTGGGCCAAATTTAAAAAACAAAAACAAGATTTTGGTTGTTTGGCTATATTTCCCACATTACTGTCTATACTTCCAGTCCTACAGTGCTGGCTCACCTGGACATCCCCAACCCTCGCTACCTGGGCCCAGCCATCTCCTCCGGGGCCATCTATCTGGCCTCCTCCTACCAGAACAAACTGCGGGTCATCTGCTGTAAGGGAAGTCTGATCAGAGAGTCTGGAGAGTTGCAGAGGACCGGCTCCAGCAGAGGGTCAGCTCCCTTCCTTAGTTTAAACAACAACAAAAACGCAACGAAAGAGAGAAAAAATACAGATTTTATATTATAGTGTGGAGGTGGATTAGAAACACTTGAACACCTACAAAGCACTTGTAGAAAAACATTGCCAGGTTGCCTGAAAACACATTTATTGGAAACTATCAAGTAGAAACCCCATTGTTTTAATTGGACAGGCCAACAGTGCCATCTGCTGTAAAAATAGCCAATCTCCTTCCTGTTTCTTACAGACGGTTGGTTTTCACACTAACATTGTCAGACACTGTTGTGTTTTCTACAGTAGTCCCAGTAAGCGAGGCCCCCCCACCTACACAGAGCACATCTCCAAGCGTTTGACCTCAGGCCCCGGAAGCCATGACGGCCTGCATCGGGAGCCCAGCACTCCCCATCGCTACCGGGAGGGCCGCACTGAGTTCAGACGGGACAAGTCTCCCGCCCGGCCGCTGGACAGGGAGAAGTCGCCCGGCAGAGTGCTCGACAGTCGCAGGGAGAGGTCACCCGGGAGATTCGGAGACAGCACCCGACTCCATGCGGGGTCTGTCCGAACACAGCTCGCCCCTGTTAACAAGGTACTGTTGGAGGGCCGTCCTGGTGGCTCAACACAATTTTATTTATAGTGTCAAATCACAACAGGAGTTAACTCAGGACACTTTACAGATAGAGTAGGTCTAGACCACACTAATTTAAAAAGGCCCAACAATTTCCCATCAAGCATTTGGTGCGACAGTGTGGCGAGGAGGAACTTCCTTTGAACTGGCAGAAACCCTCGGACAGAGACAGGCTCTTTGTGGGCGGCCATCTGTCCCGGTTGGGACACAGAGACACTGATATACAGAAAAATGATTCAGAATAATTATAGCAGTTGGCACGATGCTCCGTGGCACTTCTAGTAACAATAAAGATAATAGAACTATGACTAGAAATAATAGTTGTAGCAGAGCACGGTGTTGAGCAGGACCACGGCAACAGCTGCCAAAAATTATCTATGATATAACATATAGCAATATAGAATATCACCTGGTTCTTCCCTTGCACACACAGGGAGGTCCCATTACTTAACTTTAGTATGCACTTATATTTGTAGTTTAGACTAGAAATGGAATCTTGCTCCTTATGGGGTCATAAGGGGCAAGGTTAGCTCCCCTTTCTCTGCTTTGCCTGCCCAGAGAATTTGGCCCACCCATGAAAGAGAGAGACATCATGGCTTTCAAACAAGCAAAGTGGCAGTTGGTCGAGACCCCCCCCCCCTCCTCAAAAGCTACAGACTCACAAATGGCACATACTAAGGAAAGCTCATTGTGGGACTGGCTCTAGTGGCTGTAATTCTGCACCAAGGCTGAATTTTGGGAAGGAGACTTCAGATACAGTATTAGGGGACCACTAAGGTCTATATAAAAGAGACTTCAGATACAGTATTAGGGGACCACTAAGGTCTATATAAAAGAGACTTCAGATACAGTATTAGGGGACCACTAAGGTCTATTTAAAAGATACTTCAGATACAGTATTAGGGGACCACTAAGGTCTATATAAAAGAGACTTCAGATACAGTATTAGGGGACCACTAAGGTCTATATAAAAGAGACTTCAGATACAGTATTAGGGGACCACTAAAGTCTATATAAAAGCATCCAAAGAGCACCATGTCATGGGACCTTTAATATGAATATGCACACTCTGTTCCAACTGACATTTTTAGATATTAATACAGTACAGTGATGTCATAAATTGAAGGAAAAGGTGAATTCACCGGTGAAGTAGCCCTTTTGCCCCTGTTGTTGTCTTGCAGGTGTGGGATCAGTCATCGGTGTGAATCCAGTTCGGCTCTGCTCCTGACTGGAAGTTGAAGAGAAACTATGGGAAACCATGGATCCACTCGAGTGCAAGCGCACACACATGCACACAAACACATCGCTCAGGCTGCACGTCAGCCCCATCGCCTGTACATAGTGCGGCCTCAGTTCCTCGTAAAAACACGTAAACCTGCACTGCGAGAAGTCTCCTGCGACAATCCTCTCTTTTTTGACACTTGCTTTCATGGGAGAAATCCCGCAGTAGATTTGGAGGGAACCTACGCTGATCTACAGGTCAAGAGAATCTACTTTATGATAGTTGTAAATATATTGCTGTATGAGTTTTTATAGATAAAGGGAACAGTCGGCTGGAAAGCCATGTCTATTTTTTTTAAAAAGACTTTCTAAAGATGTTGCAGGGAGATTACTGATGTCGTTGGTTACGAAATTCAAATCTCAATGTTTCACTAGAATCTGAAGTTATCATGTTCGGTTTTTTTCTCTGTTCAGAGAATCAAACCAACATTTAATTGCACACATAAATCCTGATGAGGAAGATGTCCGAGGAGGCAACACTTTGCACATGAGATTGGATTTGAACAGGAGTTAAAGCTTGTTCTTGTTACATGACCAGTCTTCTTTTTTCGGATCAAATCTATGGTCCTCTTGACTCAATAGTCTTTGAAATATAATTGCATTTGAATGGTTTATTGACATTTGTCATCCGGCCATACTTTGTAAAAAACAATTAGTAATCAATGTTTTGCGCCAAGTGTTCCTTGTGTTGTTTATAGCAAACCTAAGATCAAGGAGCACGCAGCTCTGCCTCTGACGGCTGACGCTGCCTCAGCTTGCTCTTAGCCCGCTGCTGCTGCTGCTAGTTATGGTACAGATGTCCTGTTTCTGTGCAGTGATATGAAGTCTAGTATTCGTCAGGGGTTGTCACTTTCTAGTATTGTTTCTTTAGAGCCAGTAAGACCACTTCCATTCGTCACATCAGTGATAGCATGACTAACTTAGAGCAGCACTTGTCGCTTTTTCGATCTTGATTCTCTTGGTTGTTCTTTTCTGTCACGTATTCACTTGAATTTGCATTCAGTAAGTAGACGTTGATGTTAGACAGTAACTTAAAGATTTTCTTGATTTTTAGAGATGTATACCAGTACATGCATTAAACATGATTAAAGTGTCTACTGCTTTTTGTGTTTTCAGCTGCAGGTATTCCATCACGCGTCAGCTTTAATCAGTGAGAGCAGCTATAAGGTGCTGCTAGCAGACAACACAGTAGGTTTATCTAGTTTATTTTTCCTTCAATTCTACAACAATGTAATGCTCATCAAAGTAAATCCGACAAAACAAAATATTCAGACTGAACAAGGAGCACTTGTTGTTACAGGAAATTGCTATGTACAGCTACACACTCCTCTGACAGACATGAGAAGGTTCAAAGTGCTTATCAAACAGAAGGGGGGGGAGGGGAAAGAGGAAAATCAAACAAAAGCACGAGTGATCCCTTTGTGAGAGACCCGTAATAAAACTGCTTGGCACCAGTCTCCACCGAGAGAGAGAGAGAGAGAGAGAGAGAGAGAGAGAGAGAGAGAGAGAGAGAGAGAGAGAGAGAGAGAGAGAGAGAGAGAGAGAGAGAGAGATGCATTCACATGTACACACTCTCGTCAAGTGACTCCTGGGCCGTTGCAGTCTGACAGAGCACGTCAGCGTGAGTGAGGAGAAAAACATAAAAAACATATCAAAGAGGAAAAAAATTAGCACAGCAAGGGATCATACTGGCAACACCTATGTGAACTGATGACCTGTTTACCACGTTACCCAACCCTCCCTTCCTCCCTCCCACAAACAACCACCACCCACAATGCTTGGTACAATACTGAAAAGCACAGCACACTTTCAGCTTTATTTTGATGCACTCTGTGGCAGTGTCTAGTAAATGTCATGTGCAAAAAATTGCGTGTTTTGTTTCGGTTTTAAGACATTTCACATTCATGGATTGAAGAACAAGACAAGCTTTGTGCCCCACATGCCTGTGATGGTGGTGAAAATACAGAGTAAGGATTCATGCTGCCAGTGTCTGTGGGGAAAGTGAAAGCGCTTTGGCCTCAGACTGGGCTGAAAAAGGGACATTACGCACCACATTGAACCAGCATTTTCAAATTAAGTCTGTTTAGGAAGGAGTGTGAACCCTTGGAATAAATAATCCGTAGAATAGGAGCACTGATCTGGGATCACCATCGTTACATCACCATTATAAATGTAAGATGTAAAAAATCAATATTGTGGTTGCAGATAGTCCAGTAGTATTCCAGTTTATCTATTTCTCTGCAGATGATGAGAAAACAGAGACAGGCTGGTCGGGGTTAAACCAAAATTTGAATTAGCTGCACCTTTAATGCAGCAGTTCCAGCTCAAATGAATCTATGTTGGAACAGTTTATGCCCCTTTTGTTGCCGTGGCATTGCTTGTCCAAGTGTTTTTGTAAATATTCATTGACAGAAATGACAGGGACTCATCTATGAGGGGCAAACAAATTCCAGTTTTTCTATTCTATTTGAAAGAGCAAAGGTCGAGCTGTTGAATGAAGCGCGTTTACCACTTCCACAGGAGGAGAGAACACTTGGTTGTTATTGTTCTGCCCACTCAATCATCTGCCACCATATTAAAACCCAACACGAGAGCACACACAAAAACAAGATCAGTGATACAGTTGCAGTAGCATTAAATAACATTGCGTTGTCAATCACATAGTTGTATTTATGCATTTCCTCTGATAGTCCAAACTTGATCATCCTGTGTGGTGAACCACAGCGACATTCTAAATGAAGGGGGGCCCTCTGCTGGATGATGAGGAAGAAGGATTCAAAGATTGGCAGTCTGAACAATAAGATCATCATTAAAATGAACGTCTGCGATTGTGTGCTGTACCTTCAATGCTCCAGCTGATTAAAAAAATAAAATAAAAAAAATAAGTCAATAATAAAGGCCATTCTCGATGATGGGAATCTGGACAGCAAGAGTCACTCAGCTACTAGCAGCTCAGTGATAATCTGTGTGTGCGTGATCAAGTGTGTGTACAAAGTAGAGGTAGTGTTTGTAGATGGGTTTGAATGGAGTAATGTTTTTGAGTGTGAGTTGGGGGGCGGGGGGTGTTTATTTTGGATTTAGGCAGCTTTTTTGGACCACTGTTCTCTCAGTGCATAGACGTCGCATTGGCTACAGACGCACTGGGGTTTTTGTTTCTTTTTCTTCTCTTCATTGGGACATGTGATGGTCACAGGTCACATGATGCTAGATACTAGATAACACCTCAGACTTAACCCACTTCCCCTCATAATCAGGACTGGTTACATCTACAAATCCTGTGATTGGCTGAAACAAAACAGAAATGACAAGTGTGTCACCGTAGCCACAGATCTAAACCATCTCTCATTTCTCCTCTCATAAACACTGATTATCCTGTGGCAATTGAATTGTCTGGACTTTAAACAGCAATTCAATAACAAAGCCTTAATAAATTAATCCATTTAAAAGGGAAAACCACTGCAGCATCAAAACAGGACACCCTGCTTCTCAATAAAAATAAAAAAAACCTGTTGTCTTCAACAGGTTGCAAAATATAGTTTTTTCAGCAATCAATAACATAAGTAATCAAAGAAATAAAAAAAAAACTTTTTGGTGACTTATTAAGTGAGCCACTATTCAAGGATTCTATACATTTTTCTTAAATGCTATATAGGTATCTGAATATATTATTTCATTTATTTTACAAAAGAATATATATATGTGTGTGTGTGTGTAAGGAGGTCATTGAATGGGTGTTAGGCAGAGTGGGCGTCTCAGTGAAGCTTCTCAAACGTGTGTCATGTGGGAGTTACAGACTTCTGAAAACGTCATGAGCCCTTTCTGCTGCCGCTGCTCTCCTCCATGTTTCAGCCAATCGAAGTGGAGATCACAAGGGAGGTCATGGTCGACTGCCGCCTCAAAAAAAAGTAATCGCATGAAATAAAATTTAGATATGTTGCCTTTAGAATTTAAACTTGAAACTTCAACATGCCAAATTCAAAACTTCACTTGAGATTTCCACCAAACTGATCAGACTGAAAAATGAGTGAGACGTCCAGCTCCCAGTGCCTGCTGGGTAAAAATATATATATTTTTAAATGGGTCTGTTGTGAGTGAATGGCATGAAGGTATGGCTAACAGGAGAGATTACACAGTCCGTCCGTCCGTCCGTCTCGGGCACAAACAACCTGCAGCCCGCCTGCCTCTGACACAAACTGACAACGCCACATCACATCAGCAGACGCTGACTAACAGTCATTCAGCAAAGAGGTTATAATAATTAGAACCGCTTTGCTATGAGCGTGGAAAAGCTGAGCGGCCATCAGCTGTTAAAGGGTCGGATGTGTTAAAGCCTTTTCTATAGATCAATACTAGTCCTGTTTAAGACTCACGTGTGATTTTATAACAAAAACAAATATTTACTCTCATCACTGTGGACAAGGTAAGTATTCAAAAGTATAGAAAAATCTTCATCCTCTGCCTGGCCTGTGGGCTGTATCTCAACACGTTAAAAACAAACTCAAAACTGAGTTAGCAAGATAGTGTTTCTTCTATTTCATATACGTCAATTAGCTGTATATACTGTGTACACACACATTTGTGACAAAAGCGGGGGAAAAACTCACTGAAAAAAAGCTAGCAAATATACCGAGTTGAGATTGGGCCCAGAGCGTGTTAAAGAGTCAGTTCACCCAAACTAGAAAACTGGGACTTATTCAGGGTAGTAGGGACCAGGAGTCTGGAAAGAGCTGCATCATTACCATCATTTATCATGAGGGGTACTACTCAGCCTATAAAAGCAGTTGACTAATATTTTTTTAAGCTTGATTAAGTCTTAAAAAAATAACCCTGATGATGTCATAGTGATGTCATTCAGGCAGTGAGAGAATGTTATTTAGAGACACTATTGAGTTATGGGAATTTTATTTAGTTTGAACCACACTCTGGACTAAAAGTCAGGACATATCGGCCTCTGCTGCATCAATTTTCACAAATCTTGTTTTAATGTGTCTCTTGTAAATCAGCCAACTACGTGGAAGTGCGACACTAAATCAGTGGAGTCACATGTCATTTTTCAGTGCTTTGAGCCACAAGCAACAATTAATCATTTTATAATCAAATAGGCAAATTAGAGAAAACACTATCTGGTTCCAATTCCTCATATGTAAAAAAATAAATAATAATAAAGCATCTTATCTTCGTCATATGTGTTATTAAACTGAATATCTTTTTTGGACTGTAAGTCGGACAAAACAAGTAATATGAATATGTGACCTTGTGCTCTAAGACAATATAATGGCCACATTTCCCTATCTTCTGACATTTTACAGAAAAAAACTAATTGATTAAATGATAAAAGTATTTGCTGATTTATTGATAATGAAAATAATAGTTGCAGCCCTTTTTCAATTTACTATATTGCACTGTATCGGGGCGACAGCAGAAATCTCAGAAATGAGATCTCAAAACCCGGGAAAATAAAATGAATTGAGATGCATGGTTAGATACCACTAGAGGTAAGTGAGGAAATATGGTATGGTAATTTGGGTGAACTGATCCTTTAAGCTTTCCCTAAACAACATTCGTGAGCATAAACTATCCAGACACTTCTAAAAGCTGAGGGACTGTCTCGACTGTCTGTTTCCTGGAGATGTGTCACGTTGCTCCGGATCATACACCCTCCAGAGAAAACAAGCAGGCCACGTTGTAGATGATAGTACGTGGAAGTCTGCTGAGAAGCGGGGGAATTGATTCGATGGACCAAAGACCTCCAAGAGACTTCAGCAACACAGTGAGAACACCTCCAATGCCTGCCTGGACCAAGGCACCAGGAGGTCCATTCTCACTCCTCTGGCCTCAGAGGGCAGTCCCGTCACTGCCACAAACCACCTGTGTGGCAAATGCGTGATTTCCTCTCTCTCTCTCTCACACACACACACACTCACACACACGAACGCACACACACGCGCACTTCAGAGCGCTTTGCAACACGTCATTCAGCACCTCTGCCACGTCATTTCCTGTATATACATATTAAATTCCATATCTGCAAAACACCCACACAGACACACACACATACACACACAAAGTACATGGGACATTCTGTGTAGCTCCTGTGCTCTTCTCCAGCATGGCGCCCATGTCTGCGGGCTGGCGGCTCATCCTCTCCCGTTCCTCTGAAACTCAGTTGGAGCTGGCTGCGATGGGTTTCTCCAGCTCCAGGTCCAGGGGAGCCGGGCTGAGCTTGAGACTGCCGTAGCAGGTCTTACAGACGCGGCTGGGCTCGAACAGCTGCTGGCTTGGCACTGGGATCTTCTGGTCGCAACAGCTGGCACAGAACACGTTACCGCAGTTCCTGCAGGGAGACACAGACAGGTCACCACTGGACTCTCAGGCGGAGCCACTTCACACCTACAGTCATCATGCATCTCCTTTGCATGCAATTCTACTCCTTTACATTTGTTACATTTGCACCAGGCCCTGTTCTTCATACATGCAAAACTGAGTTAGCTTCATTTCAAATATATTCAAAGCTGGTTTATCTAGAGCTGAACCTGCAAAAGTGCAGGCTCATTGATCATTATCAGGATGATTTTTCAACCGCTTTAAAAGTTTCATACATCAACTTATTTTCCCATACAAATGACTCCTTTATGAAACCAGAAAACATGGTGGTTATTTACGACATTTTGATAGAGATTTGCCATTAAAACACAATTGGAAGAAATGTATCAGAAGTACAAATTTTAGAGTACAGTTGGATTGAAATAATCTATCATTTGTTGTCATTGCAGGTAGATTATAAATAGAAATATATTTTAAAGTTTAGTCTGCATGACAGATATTGGACGAGGTTTATGCTTAAAATGTGTTTTTAGTGGTTGCTCGGCTTTAGGAAAAAGGATAAGGCGAGCAATAATCTAGTCAACCTGTCCAAGTCCCTTTGTTCCTACTGAAGATGTAAAGCTTAAAAAAAAATGTTTTAAAAAGGATCACAAATATACTTTATTTTGGATGAACTATTTAGTTTAACAACGGGGCACAGTAGGTTTAAGCAAATGTACAGGAGTAAAAATGGAATTTGTTGAGGAATATTTTCAGCTGTGGATTTATACATAGTTGGAGCACAAGTTACATCAGCAGGATGGTGTGAGATGAACTGAAATGAACTACAGTTGACAAAATGTCACCCAGTGCAACATCTCACTGATGTGTTTTCAATAGTTTCTTGACAACAGTAGAGCTTTCTAGAAATACAGAATATCACCAGACTTAGCACATTTTTTACTGCAGCTGCTCAGTAGGTTTCATAAAAACAATCACATTAATAATGTTGCCGTTATTTCAAAATAAGAGCGCACTATTATTCAACATGACTCCATCAAAGATTACAAACTTCTGATAGTGTTCGAAGGACCATGTTGATGAGAACTAACAGGATCATTTTAGCTGGCTAACATCCTGTTAGCCTGATTCAGTTAAACCACATTTAAAGAACAGAATGCTGATGTGAAAATGTATTTCCTGTAGACAAACTGATTTCCAGATAATTATTTTGGTGTTGCTCTAACTGATTACAATCAGATCACCTTGGACCAGGGGTTGATGCATAGACAGTTAAAGTGAAGCCAAAACATCTCAAATGGACGTTAATTACATTTTTCCCAATATACAGTCAAAAGTTTAGGTACGCTTTCCTATACAAGTGAATGAGTAATTGTATCTGAACTTTTGACTGGTACTGTATTTGGATGAAACGTCATGATTGACAGCTGTGATTGACTCGTAATTGGTCAAGCGGGTGTGGGGGCGGAACTTTCATACTGCGGCTCCACCGCCCAATTGCCTCTGGCTCCATAGTTACAAGATGGAAGCGCCTGAATGCGGGATATTTTGGCTTCACTTTTGTACAGTGGGAAGAAGTGAAGACGGGTAGTCCATCTTTATATACAGTCTATGCCTTGGACACATGATAAAACAGGTGGAAAGAAGGTATGAGAGTTCTGAGCAAACCCCATTCATCCTGTTTTCAGGTCAGCCCTGCTGTGATGTTGCACTACATACCGGGTTAGCAAAGGTGCTCTAACACTCAGCGGTGCTAACTTAATTATTCAGCCCATTGGAAAACATGTTACCATCACTAAACAGAAAGCAGGTCACACTGCAGGTTTAAGATACCCATGCTCAGATTTAGATGTAAGCCCATGCTCACACACTAACACATACAGCGGCCTCTTCTAACTACCTGTACTCACCCTGAGCAGAAATTAAAAAAAATACTAATTCACTCTGAGTCTTCAGCCTTTTTTTACACCACCAGGTGGACTGAAAGGTCTCCAGTACCATGCTGTGCTGCTGGGAGGTGAGATGCAGACGGCTGTTTGGGGAAGCATGCTGCTGCGTTGGTGTTGAGGGTGGTGGGATGGTAGGGTGCTGATGTGGCACTAAGGCAGGAGGAGTTTTGAGGTTGAGGAAGTCCACAGGTGTTTGTTTTTTTTGTTTTTTTTAGATTAGAATTTTTTAGGTGAAATCTGATTTTACCAATCAGCCCCCAACCAATCACAGCCCTCTCACTGACAGCACCGTGCTTAAGCACAGCGAATTAAAACCGCTGAATGGCAACACGTTGGCACAGCAGGACGCACACTCAAGTCAATACATCTCAGAAATGACGAGAGATTTCCCTGAGAATTTGCTGACAACTACAACAGAATGAAGGCAATACCCGATGCAACAGGTGAGGAGGGGAAGGAGCAGGGAGGGGAAGGGGGTTGAGGATTAGGAGGAGGGAGTTGCAGTGATGCCAGGTTAAAAAGGGTGGAAAGTGAAGGGACAGGGGAGCCGGATCTCACCAGACCTCCTGGACAGGCTCCCTGCCACTGTAGAGGAGAGGGGCAAACAATGGATAAGAACTGCCTGAGCAGTGGAGAACACGTAACACACTAAAACACACTGCTCAAGATGCGTGTTACAACGTTATCTTTTCTAAAAGCTAGAAAATTGAATATAGCTACAATTGTGAAATGGCTACAATGCTACACCGTTAATTCTAGACTTTTGTGTTTTGAATCCATGGCTGAAAAATGATTATAAACAGAGTATTGTATGCAATTTTGTCTGCAGTCCAGACCACACTGGATGAGCAACTATACAAATTAAATGTCTGCCGCTCAGTGGTTGACTTGCTGCAATCCATCACAAATAAAAGAAAGTAAAGAGCACACATTACAGACTTTTAGAAATGAACCACCTGTGCACTTCAATTAACCAAAGGATATCCTGATAATTCCAAGTAGACTGTCTTTGAATGGACATAGTTGTGCAATCTGGCCATTTATTCTAATCAGTTATGTCTGTGCATGACAGCGGCGCTCTATCCAACAACATCAATCAATTCTATCTACATCAACACCATCATGATGTCATCAGGTTATCTTCGCTATCTGAGACAATTTATAATAAAAAGCCTGCATTACATACTGCAGGTGTGGAGTTTGAAAGCCATTGGTGTTTACCAGGCATATAGAGTGTCCTAAAGAGAATCAAGGAATGTAGGAATTAACGTTTTTGGACCCATAGTAGGGTGTAAAAGTCAGGATATTTTGGTTTCTGTTGCATTGATTTTGACCTTCTTTTTTTTTAAAGTTTGTCTCTTACATGTCCCACAACTTTATGGAAATGTCATACTAAATCATTAGAGTGCCCCTTTTAACAAGAGGACTCTTACTCTCACTCTTAGCAATAAAATGTGTCTTGCGTGACCTGAATCTTAGTGGACATTCAAAACATACTGAGGATGCGTTGAGATCAGGTTGTCTTGCTGACAAGAAATCGCACAATTTTCGCAGCAATGTTATTGCGATTAGGTGAAATCGCGATTGTGATTAGATTAATCGTGCAGCCCTAGTGGAAACAAAATAAAAATACCATCAGAAAAGGGTACCTAAGATGGATATGAATCATTAAGATGCCAGGTGTGAACTGAAAGCTGCCTCAGCCTAATCTAGACACGCCTGGTTGTATCTGGATACAAGAAACAGAGGAGTAGCTAGCTTAAACAGAAGGAAACACCTCTCTAAGTCTCAACAGGACAGAGAGGAGTGGTTGATGACAGGGATAGTGTCTGAAGGTTTGAGCTTCTGCAGCTTGAGAACCCTCAGTGCTTACCTGCAGTGATGCCTCCTGGTGGCGAGCCAGAACCTGCTCTCACAGCCATAACACTGGGCTGCCAAATGGTCTGGGTACCAGCGAGTCACCTGTAATGTACAGACTAATCTCAGTTCACAGCTCTGATCCACAGAGCAGCTCACCTACCATCAACCACCATCAACTGCCATTTCTGAAGAGATCTGGGGTCCATATATGTAAGCTACAAACAAATACAGCCATTGCTTAGAGAGTTTGGTTCCTTCCCTCCCTTAATTATCTTGGCCTGGCTGCTCACCTCAGTGTCCTGCTTGTCCACCTGCTCCCAGCTGGCCTCAGAGAAAAGCTCTGTGCTGCAGCGCGACAAACAGTTTGGGTCCAAGTTGTACTCAGAGTCTGTCATTGATGTCTGCATGGAGGGAGATACACACAATCAGAAGGAGCGTGAAAGGAGCTCATTGGGCTGAAGTTAAACGTAACTTTAACTTAACATCCAGGAGGTAAACAGATCAGCTGGTCAGTCATGCCCAACCTGTCAGCATCTTACCACTTCGTCTCCCATGTCTCCGTTGATCCTGTGGGAGCCGACGTGCTGCTGATTCTCCAGGCGGCTCCACAGCTCCTGCACCTGCTTCTTCAGAGTCTCCACCTCCATCTGGTGTCCCGCCTCGATCTGCCTTAGCCTCTGTTGGATGGCATCCGTGTGCACCGTCAGCCCGTCGTCGTCCAGATGGCTGCGGGACGGCTGCTCTGGGCTAATGACAGCACGGCCCAGCAGGGTGTGGCAACAGCGGTGCTGGGAGCAGCTGCCCCGTGGATGCAGGATCAGGGAGTTGCAGCTTGCTAGGGAAACCTGTCGACTCAGAGGAACCCTCTCCCCGTTCCCTTTGACCCAGTGATGTCCTCCGCAGGGCTCCCCATCGGAGCTGTCGCCATTACAAAGACCTTCCCTGTTGAGGTCAGCACTCACAGACTGAAAGGCACTGTCCGAGGGCCGCTTACAGCCTCCATTTAAAGTTCTGATAAAGCCTTGTTCGCCTGTCTCCAATCCTTTCTCCTTCCTGGTGCTGGCCGGTTGGTTCTTGCCATCACTGCAAGGCTGACTGGGACAAACTGATGGCTGTGCTGGTAGCTCCAACCTGCTACAGGCTTCTTCAGTTAAAGTCTCTGTGGAGCTTTCCATCAGAGAGGCCCTCTTATCCCCATGCTCTACTGGCTCTGAGACAGCGTTGTCTTGAGAGTCAGGGCAGGTCTCCTCATCAACTCCTGGATCTTCAGGTGACCTGTCCACAAAGCTGTTTGTTATAGTTCTATGGGCTGCAGGCTGCTCAGGGTCACCTGAGCCAGACTCACTCTGTCCATGTGCAAGCTCTTCTAGTACAGAACAGTTCTCTCTCACCAAGTCCTCTCGTGACTGAGTCAACTCTGCTGCCTGTTGATCCAGCTCCTCTGCCTTCTGTGTGGACAGAGGGGGAGACTCATCAACCTCGGCCTCCATTATGCCATTTTCTAGATGGTGACCATTAGTAAATGCTTCTCTCTGCATCTCAGTCCCATTAACCTTAGCACACTTGTCATCCTCTTCAACTTTTGCTTCCTTCTTGACTTCTGTGTCAACAGTGTTGATGACATGTGTGACAGCAGCACTTCCCTCTCTCTTAACATCTGTTCCGCCTCCTCCTTAGTGGCTTCCTTAAGAATATTCTCCATCTGGCCCTCAGCCACGCCCACCGCCACAGAGAGCTCCGCCTTCTCAGCTTCCACCACTGTTTCTGCTGTGCTCACATAGGCTTCCTGTCCAAGCTCAGCATGTGAGCCCTGGGGCTGTGGGCTGTCTTCCAGCTCAGAATCCACTCCGTCTGGGTAAGGCCCCATTCCGTTAGGCCGCACCTCCTGATCCTGGTTTCCCCCTCCCTCAGGCCCCACTGCCATGTTGAGCTCCAGAGAACGCCGGTGGTCCTGCCACTTCTCATTGAGGCTTGGGTCACTGGAGCGGCGGTTAGGGAGCCAACGAACTTCCCAGCTCACATGCACTGGGCAAGTTGTCGAAGGAGCGAGTCTTCGTACGTCTAAAAAGCAAACAAGAGAAGAATTATGCTCGAAAAACCACATTATCATTACATAACAATGGCTCATACAGCTGCACATATAATCATTACAAACCGTTTGGTTAACAAATCAATCACATGTCAGCCTCATCAAAACAAGAAAGATGCAGCACAAACATAATGAAGGAATGGCCATAAACTATGGGTCATAAATTATGAAACAACTTCCTGTTGCTCTTCCTGGTCATGAGACACAAGATAAACAAAACATAAAAACGTATCTGTAACTGTGAGGGCCAGAGCAGAGCAAAGCATTGAAGCAGTCGAGATGAATAGTTGGGCCTGTCTGGCTGTGGGAGTCCTCGACCTGTGTTTATCTTACATGAGGAAGGAAGAGGGGGGGGGGTCGGGTGCCCGTGCGCCAGGCTCACCTGCCCAAGGGCGCGTCCTCAGTGTTGCAACCCGGCACAGGGTAGGGGGCGCAGGAGTCATCGGAGGGGGTGGTGGGGGAGGAGCTGGGCAGGTAGACAGCTGTCCACAGCATCAGGTTGCGTACATGACACACTGGGTGAAGAACCTGAAACAACAGTGTAATAAGTGTAACAACAACTTAGTGTAATAAGAAGAAAGACTGGGAATGGTAAATAGTAGTAGCAAAACAATCTAAAATCTAAAACACCTTAAATAGAAAGTACATATATTATATGTATATATACATACAAATATTTTACAAGCTCTGAATGCAAAGGACTTCTAAGAATAAGTGGTGGTGGCACACACGCACGCACACAGACAGACAATAACAACAAACATTCAATTCTCAAAGGTTTGAGATAAAAAAAAGTTAACAAGAAGCATAAAGAGACCTAAAATGCAAAGCTCTTTCCCATAATGCATTTGAAGACTTTTTCCTAACAGTTTTTACTTATTTTATCCTTTGTCTTTATGGGTTTCAATCAGCTTTAAACCAGAACTGGCAGTACTCTAAAAACTGAAGACTTAACACTTGGACGTACTGTCTCGGAGTGTGTGGAGTACAGCATGTTCCTCAAAGTGCGGTTGGCCGGTCTCAGCAGTGACCAGACTGAGCAGGTTCTCTCCTGAACGTGACGGTCCTCCCTCTCCTTGCCGCTGTTACACAGGAAGGTGCCAAACAGACAGGAGTAGGTGTGCTGCACCAGTTTTACCTGCGCACACACACAAGAACACACAGGTAAACACCTCAGGTATGATATTAGAGCAGAGATGACACGAGTCCAAATGCGGCTAATAAACACACACACTGTAACTGCAAAACTAAATACACCTCAGAGGCATGCCATTTCCACCACTGCACGACAACATTCTGAAGCTTCTAATCTTAGGAATCTCTAGGAATCCGAATTTGCAATAGTTGAGCTTGACATCAATCACCCAACCCGTACGCACCAGGAAGGCCTCGTTAAACTCAAAGGAGCATGGGAACTGCCTCTGGAGCTGGTGAACACAATCTAGCCACTGCAGGAAGACGGGGCAGCGCTCGTTCAGGTCCTCAGAGTTTTCTCCATGGCCACAGCGGTCGGCAAACTTATGGCCGAAGTCTAGCCAATCGGTCTCCACCAAAACCTGGAAGCCCTGCAGAAAGACGCTTTAAATATTGCTTTCCTTTTATATCAATCACACAGTTGTTTTTTTAAACATAAAAACAACAAATATTAAATTAAAAGTAAAAATTGTTTTTCTGCTATCAAATTTGATGCTAGCTGCATTGGAAATATTGCAATTATTACATGATGTCAATGATATAAGAGTTTTCATGGGAATAAAAATAAATAAAAAATGCTAACAAAGGATCATGGATGGAAATAAAAGAGGAGTCTTCATCTGTACCTCAACAGTGCGGTAGTAAGGGTCCAGCAAAAGCTTGGACAAAGCA
This sequence comes from Etheostoma perlongum, assembly GCA_026937815.1. Classification (NCBI taxonomy): domain Eukaryota; kingdom Metazoa; phylum Chordata; class Actinopteri; order Perciformes; family Percidae; genus Etheostoma; species Etheostoma perlongum. Next base: position 28,956,235 of record CM049375.1, read on the forward strand.
ACGATCTGAGGTGTGCGGTCCCAGCCATCGGAGCAGTGCACCAGAACGGGTCTGTGGTCTCGGTCCACAGCGTTGACCACCAGCAGCGCCGCCTTCAGCAGAAGGGACAGGTGCTGCAGCCACTTGGTGCTCTCCAGTGCAGAAAGCCAGCTGCAGGCACACACGCAGTAACGGAGGAAAAACATCAGAGGACCTCAAATGCCTCAGACACACGTTTTATAAGGTCAAGTACATAGCATGGACCATGTCACATAGCACAGCATTTAAAGATTCATCTAGTTGGCAACGTCACTGGTCAACAACATCTCTTTGTATAGTTAAAAGAGCACAACCATGATGTAAATGTGTGGTCTTTCTACTTTGTTAATATTTTTCAGCTCAGAAAAAAAACGGATTGACGGATTAATTGAAAAGTAAAATTGTCTGACTTAAACTCAATAACATAAAGCATTCCCAAGCATTAACTGTTTTTAAACCTGCAATAACTGATATTTTTGGCCATTTGGAGGCAGCGGAAACAAGTTGTGTACAAACATATGACCTTCATTTAAGTTGATATGACAAACTTGCTAGCAAATATCTGCTAACAATTACACAGGCAGCAATTACGGAGCAACATTAGCATTCATTTTTAGGTTTTACTGGCAACCTGGTGAATTTAAGTTCAATAGTCAGTCCTTTAGCTCTGTTTTTGGTCTCCACCAACTCCTGAGCAATATACTGTATCTGACTCTTTAACTGCTAAGTGCTCAACTATGTTCACCAGTTAGCTGCTAACATTGTCTGTCCGTCGTTTGGTGCGTAGCGGGTAGTGATTATCAGTGTTGGGCAAGTTACTTGTACTGTAATATGATTACTAGTTAGTTACTGTCATTTGAGAGTAATTAGTTATATAACAATATTACTGTCTGAATTGTAATGCTTTACACTACTTTTGCGTTTCTTTCACCAAATAACCGCAAGTAGGACATGGCAGGTAGCTTATGAATTTTACCACCGGATCAACAATCTCATCCCTATTCACTTTAATAAATCATAATTTATTTATTCATAATATTTTGTATTATTAATCTGAAGAAGTAGCCTTTAAAAGTAGAAGAAATTAAATGGTTGGTTTGGTCAATTTTAAAAACTGACTTTGCCAATTCAAATAATGGCCAGAAGTGGAAAGTAACAAAATACATTTACTTACGTTACTGTACTGAGTAGTTTTGTTGTATTTTTTTTAAATTAATAATTTAAAATGTACTTGATTACATTTTTGAGTCAAGTATTGCATTTCGCTACATTACAAATCCCATCAGTTACTGAATAAAAAAAAATAAAAAAACTTTGACTAATAAAAACCCAAAAAAAAGAAATCAATTTTTTATTTAACTAAGTAACTTTACTTAAATTACATTTTAAATGAACTATGTATTACTTTTACTTGAGTATTTTTTCAGATAGGTAATTTCACTTGTAATTTTACTTGTAGTAATATTTCATAAAAAGTATTGGTACATTTACTTGAGTACAATATTTTGGTACTTTTTCCACCTCTGATAATGGCTCTGTAATATTTCAAAACATGTTTTGGAGTCTGATTTTGTCTTCTGAGTTGATTGTCTAACCAGCACTTTCAACAACGTTCTCGTAAGCTAAAGTGATTCAATTACATATCATTGTAGCATTGAGTCTGGGAGTGTAGATGGAAAGAGATCCTTCACTTGGGGATTGGGCTTTCTAAATCAGGCACAGATGTATGGCCAAGACCACAACACTGCTGGGATTACTAGTTACCTACAGTTACTGCAACGCTTGACAGCTTTGACTAAAATAGTTTTTAGCCTGCAGAGCTTTAGAGTTACGGCCAGGGGAAATTGGAGGCATTGCTGGAGGCATAAAAAACCTACTTGGCTGGATCAGGCATCTGAGTGCAGAGGAAACGCAGAGACTGGAAACTCTTGCGAATGGAGTGGATGTTGGCCATGCCCATAAACACCACCTCACAGTTGGGATAGTACTCTGGAACAGAAGGAAAACAATGGTAAAAAGAAAGAAGAGAAAAGTAAAACTGGTGGAGGTTTGAATGTCTGGGTAAAGTAAAATCAGTGATTTCTTCACACATTATACATGTTAAAAATAAAAAAGGTGAAACGAATGGAAACTGTGTGGTACTGAATTGTGGAGTGTGAGCAGCGCAAGTTCGCTACATTCAACAACTATCTTAGCTCTATTAATCAAACATGAATAAACAACTCTGTTAAATGCCACAGTCATATAAACACAAGCAAAATGGCTGTCGCTAACACACAATCGGTTACCCAGTCCGCCAGGTGATACTGCTGTTGTGAGTGTGTGCTTTGTGCTGTCTGTCGAGAAGCTGCACTCTTCTTCAGGATGTGTGCTGTCTTATTATAGAGCGTGTGTGACTGTGAGACTGGGTAGGTTGCTAATGAGAGTCTGTTGCCGCAGAGCGGCACTCGTTCTTCGGCTTAGAAGGTTTGTGTTGTGCTACCATGTGTGTGCTAATTTATCAGTACGTGTGCTAGCAAACTAACACAGCTGCAACGAGGGTCTGTCGATGACGGTGTTTCAGAGCAGAGAATACGGCTTATTTTCACGATTTTGAAACCTAGTCTTTATATACTTGGTTGTTTTTTTTATGGATAGACTGATTATTGACCATGGCTGATTATCGGGCCGTTTTTTGGCAGTTTGCCAATTATCTGTATCAGCATTTTATTTGCCTGATAACCTATTAAGTTAATGAATTAAAAAGTGTGCTACTGTGGTTCTGCTACAGCTCAGTGTCTGTCCCTCTGCTTCGGTTTCACTCACTACTGAATCTGACTTAATGTCCCGCCCACGACACTATCTGACTGTTACTGGGTATTATGTTAAAAGTTCCCAATTTATTAAATAATTGCTTAAAGTATTTAAACAAAGCTTTGTGTTGGATTTTGTAATGTTCCAAAATCTGGATTAATTTAGATTTTAAATGCATAATGGTTCCAAATATCTGTCATTATTTTTATTAACTACTAATAATAATTGGCATCGGCCTTGAAAAATCACCAATGGTCGGTCATTTTTTGAATCATTCAGATGTGGCTGTGTGTGATGCATTAGACTCTGAACACAACAATTATTGCTTTACCAGGACTTTAATTTAACCATACAGAGCAATCACATTTGCCGTTATCTGAGCTCCTGAATCCACAGCACACATTAACCTAATTGTGCTTTGTAACCAGGGACTGAGCTGAGAAAACCTACCTGGGCATTCACAGCCTCCCCCCTTGGCCCTGTTAGCTACAGCAGCAGCGTAGGACCTGGCATCCAGAATCAGTAACTTGTGGGGCTGGGTAGCCAACGTCTCCACCTCTGAGCTGTTGGTCATGGAGGATTCTGATACAGACACAGAACACAGAAAAATGATCTCACAGTACAGTTCAGGTTGTAGGAAAGTAGGGCTGGGGGTATGGTTGAGTTCTTTATCACGATCAAAAAGTCCAAATAAACCATTAAAACGCACATACATTTAATCCAGGAACATCCATCAGAATTATTTTGACATAAGGAGATACTGTGATTGTGTGTTTGTGTAAGCCTGCTAGTTTAGTCAAGACCTAACAGGTTGGACTGCACAATAGTTTGGTCTGTGTGTGGTGGTAGGTGTGTCGTCAGTGTTTGTGTACAGTATGTAAGCGAGTGAGATGGTGAGTGTGAGCTCTTACCAAAGTCAGTATCAGGCAGGTCAGTGCCGTTGGTGTAGCTGCCGTTGGAAAGGTGTTTGCGGGAGCTGCTGTCCACGGCGCAGGCCTTGGCAATGGACTGGACCAGGTGCTCATCATCTGCGTTCCTCCAGCCCCACCAGCTGACCTCTGGCTGGCCACAGCGGGCAATCACAGCTCCTGTGGTCTGGTGCCTAGGTGTACGTGTGCCAAAACACAACACCATAGTCAGTTCACTCTCTTAAAAGAATGCTATGGCTGTTTGAGATCTAATCTTTTTTATAGGAAGAAAATACTATTTGCGGTCACATTATGAACAATACAGTAATACCGAAATGTAGATTACTTCCTTGATAAGAGACAGCATTTGCTATCTGTTCATTATCCATTTCTCCTGCTCAACAGTATTATTTGACTTGACCGTCACGTTCAGGTCCATTGCTGATTTGACTTTTTTTTAACGGTTTAGACATTTTACAGCCACCAGAGCAAACTTTTATCATATTTATTTCAGGTGCTGTGACACACAAAGCATGAATGCAAAGTTTCCATTTCTGGTTGGACTAGTTTTCCAAAAACAAAAGATCAAAGGCTCTCAAGGTTGTTCTGTTAAAGACAACAACCATGAATGACTAAAGCCATGACGCAGATTATGTCATTGGTAAAGTCAATGGTCTTGGCCGTTTTGACAAACGCCTGGAGGAAATTAGCTGCACGCTGTGCTTTTTCAGGCCAAAGTAAAAAGTGTCCACATTGGCACTGATAAAGAGCCATAAATATATTATCTGGGGATGGTTTAATTCCTTTCACAAGCAAAAAAAGCCAATCATCACAAAGCTTTTCATTGCAGTGTGGCAAGTAAACAAGCTTAACCGTGAAACAAACACACCGACCTATAAACCACAGCAGGAAACCTCTTCCAGGAGCGGAAGGCTGCCACATTTTCCAGCTCTTTGTCAGTGATCCAGGCTGGCACCAGGAGCTGCTGGGGATAGCTGGGGCACAGCCTGGTGGAGCAGAGGGACAGGAAAGAGAAAGAGAGAGCACCAAAAGACTGTGATGGCTCAACAATAGTCTCTGTCTACAGACACCTAATCCTGGGCTTGGCTCTTATCAGCCCAGGGCGCAGCACCAGTTGAGTACAATAACACAACCACCCACTGTCTAACACACAAACACACACACACTGTCTTGTTCTGTACGCCAATGAAAGCAAAGGCCGGATCTATCTTCTAGCTGGGAGTGAAATCACCGCAGCAGGTAACCTGAATGATAGCTGCATTTACCTGAACTTGCTGTTGATGTCCGATATCCTCCAGGCGTTTTGAGTGTCAAAGCACATCCTCTCCACCTCATTCTTGAACCAGGAGGTCACATGTTCGCCTACAGAGAGCAGAGATGCCCGATAAGACCAGAGGGAGCAGAGGGTCTGGTGGGGTTACGTGCAGACATGCGAGAGACAGAAGGGTACCTGGTCTGCATAGCTCGCCGTGCTGCTCCTTCTCGCCAGCATATACCTCCATGCACCAGGCATGGAAGGCAAAGGAGAAGAGGTCCTCTAGGCGGGAGGGAGGGCGCACTACCGCATTCAGGCGTTTTAGCCATTCCTGACACTGCTCAAAGCTGGAGAACTGACACCTGTGGATCAAACAGCCAACATTACAAGTCAATCATGCTACAAAATGTTATGAAGGGGCAATGCTGATACTAAAAAAAAAGCATTCAATACTAGTAATATTTTAGAAAGTAAAAATCATGAATGTGGTCTTCCGGTAAGCTCTAATGTCATTGACCACTGTTAACTGCTCCTGTGTTGTTTTTTACTTATATTTTACTATCTTTATTTCTTGGTTCAGACGCTGGGTTTCTACAGTCTGGCATTGTTTGTCTCACAGAAGAAGCAGGTCCACATAGAAACACTGCTCTCACCTGAGCGTGATAGTACTTTGTTGACTGTAATTAGTTAACGGAAAGTGACTTCCTAAATTCTGTGAAGTGTTGAAAAATGAAGCACTACTACATCACATTTAGGGGATATTTTACCATGAATCTTCCACCGAGATTATTCCAAGTGACAGACAAAGGGGATATTTGTGTGCAGTGCAAATTTCAGCGGGATAAAAAACAACCGCTGGTAAAACAGTTTAGTGGCAGTACAGCAACTCTTTTCAAACTCTGTGATGCTGAGCAACAGGTGGCTTTTTGTCCTCAATTTAACTGTGAAACAGAAGTAATATTTTCTTACCTACATATTCTGGTAACACTTTACTTGAAAGTATCTACATAAGAGTGACATGACACTGTCGTGAACACCCTAACACTAACCATAACCATAAAACTGAACGACACTTAAAATAAGCGTTATGTCATGAACGTTTATGACTTGTTTATAATGTTTATGACACGTTCATGACAGTAACCCACATTTTTACTATTACAGCTGTTGGATGGAAATCGCTTTTAACAGCTTCTATGCATTGTTAACTTGTCCCTGCAACGCTCTGCTGCAAATACAGTATGAAGTAGTCCAACTAATATATCGGCCGATATTAGGCATTTTCCAAACTATCGGTATCTGCATTTATATTTGCTGATAAATTAATATTTAAAAAAATTAAAGGAATAAAAACTGACTAAACACCCTTCAACCATGTTATGAGTGTTTTATTATGAATTTTTATTAGTTGTTATTGTGTTTTTGCTCAAAAGACTTCAAGTTTTATATCTATCTATTGTATTTTTATACATTTTATTTATCAGAACTTTAATATATTTTCATGTTCCTCTGTTCTGTTGTGAAAATTTTAAACTGCATTATCATATTATTTTAGTGAGGAGTCATAAATAACTACAAATAACTAATGTTAGGGAAATCTGTTTTGTTACACATTTCTGGATATATATATATATATATATATATATATATATATATATATATATATATATATATATATATATATATATCTATCTCAGCCAATATATGGGAATAATGGATTTTTAAATAACCAAATATTTGTATTTATATCGGCCTTAAAAATCCTTTATCGTTCGGGCTCTATTATGAAGACCGTTTTGTCATTTTTGGGGCCGTTGAATGGATTAGATGTGTGTTAGGAAAAGCTCAGTCTATTCCTCAAGTGTATTGACACTCTGTCAGTATTTAGCACAAGTAAACCTATGTTTTGTTTCTTGGTAGGTTGAATGTGATGAAGCTGCTCTGTTTGTTCGGATCATTCTGGCGTCGTCAAACATACAGTTTATGGCTGTAGGATTTTTCTGTTACCTTTATAGTGTGTGCCATGTGTTGCCATAGCAACCTAAGCCACAGGGCTGTGTCCTTTCAGTTAACTGTAACGCCTATACCATCCTGCGTCTGGACTTCTATGAGAAAAGTCTGAATCAACTCTGGAATTTTTTTGATATATTTGTTGTTTCCTGTAACTACAAAGGCTTTTCACAGAACATCACACATACAGTATGTCCCACATATAGATATGAAACGTGATTTTACATCAAGTTTCCTATACCTTTAACAAAGAGGAGGTAACAATTGGGATGACTTTAGGTTGCAGGAGTATCACTGGTCATACCTGACAACTTTACAGTCCTTACAGGTGACATGAAGCTGGAACATATCCCGACACTCCGAGTTCTCTATGAGCTGAAGAGGAACCTGTGTTGAGAAAGAAAGGGAACATCAACACTTCACTCTGCCAAACTTTGACAGACGCGTTGAACAGCATATTAAGTATATCGAAAACTATACCAACCAAACACGTGCAGTCAGTAAAGGCAGTGTGGTAGACGGACAATCCATTTATTAAGCAAATTAGTGGTGGTCAAGACAGTAAAATGCCCTCATGCCAAGAATCAGCCACATGCTGCAACATCACGTGTAATTGAAATGTTTAGTTGTATAAACCACAACACCATCCATCCACAAGGTGCTAAAAATAGTCACACAGATTACTTGTCCAGGTGCATTTTCATTAATTCTTCACATCGCGTCACATCTCCCTGAGCTCACTCAATATATATAATCTTCTTAACGGAGTGTGGGAAAACAAAATACTCAATACTAGCTCCAGAAGAGATCTGCATTTCCCTTTTGGCCCAGAGCTACGGTCTTAACTTTCACAGGCAAATACCATCCAAAGTGCAGAACTTCCGTGTGCTTAAGACTTAAGAGCATACTTTGAATACTGTAGGGAAATACCTATGCTGCTTTTGACTAAGCTCTGTTAATTAGCTAAGAGCACCGTTCAGCAATGCCGTGGGCTTTCAGAAAAAGGGTGTGGCTCAAGCTGCTGCTGCACACAAAGGCCCTCATTTATCAACCTAACATACCTAACAAACCAGCGCAGATATGAGCGCAGAAATCCTCTTATGACAGGATTCACGTGGGATTTATGAAACGTTTGTAGCACACCAATCAGAGCGTAAGAATGGTCGTACATCGATAAATACGACATGGCCAGTTGTATTCCAGCTAAGAAGTGGAAATTGAAACCCTGACATCTCAGTTTAATTTGCAGTAACGTGTGTCCTACTTGGCAACCTAAAAACTGGTATTAGGATGTAAGAAGAATCACTGATGAGGTTAACAGTGTTGCCGTATTAAATTGGACTCCAGCTGAAGTTTATTTAATTTATACATCCTTGACATATGTATACTAATAGTAATATATAGTCTTATATTGCAATCTCTTAGCCCTACACGTAAGTGTACCTATATTTAAATAAACACACGGTAACGGAGTTTATGCAGTGTTTTTTTTATTTTACTCATGTTTTTTTGTGAGTCAGAGCCAGCCAACTGTAATCCGTGAACCGTGTGTGTCCTCTGGCAGAAAGAAATCGTTAACTTGTGGCCATTAACGACACTTTAAAAGACACGAAAACCTGAAGAATAAATAAAAATGTTGTATATCGTCATGTTTCCTGTATTGAATCTCATTGCTAAACATAACACTATACCTTTTGAAAAGCGAGGAGTAGTATTCTGTCTCCTTCGTATAGCCCCCAGTTGGGGCAGTACTGGACATTGCTCTCTAGGCATCGGGTCAGCTGGCTCCATCACTACATTTATGGAACCTTTTTTTCTGCGCGATGTTGTGCAGAACCCCACAGGCTAAAACAATGTTACTTGCGTACACGAGTTCAGACCAGACGTGAGATTTTTTCGCAGCCTCTCACGTTCAAATTGATAAATGCCGCGGAAGAATCGGCGGACGCCCGCCCTACGCCTGTTTTAGATTGTACGCACGTTTCATAAATGAGGGCCAAAGTCTGGAGCCATGCACGATCATCAGCAGGTGAAGCTTCTAATACATGGGGCAGGTACAATGACAGGGTTACTGCCTCTAAAGATTGTGTTGGTGTAAAAGTTGCATTAAAAGATTGGCAGTTTGAATGCTTTGGATGGATCATATTTCCTTTAAACCAGCACCTGGTGTTAAACAGACTAAACAACCAGGATTCTAGACCCCTAGGCACCAGCCAGTTAACAGACAGGCACACACAAATTATACACTCAAGTCAACCACTCCATGCATGCAACTCTGCTTGGGTACTTACTGACACCTCACAACAACAACTCTATCCAAAACAAAACAGAGAAAACAATAATGAAAGTGATGCATTTCAAGTTGTAACTATTTTCGATCTGTTTAGGGATGTAATCGCAGCACATTGTGGATGTTTGCGCACCCTTCCCTGTAATCTACATCCCTCCATCAAAATTCCTACGCTGCTTGTAAACAGCCTCTTGCAGCGCCTCCCACCCCTGATCGGTGAGCTCCGCAACTCCAGCCATGTCATGCAGATGCCTCGTCAGCCTGTCCAAATATGTGTGAAGAGAACAGCGGCTCTGTCTAATGCAAGCACATTGAAGCAGTGTGCGCGCCAAGAGCCACAGGCTCATTAATTAATTAACCTCTGCAACACATCACAGGTAGCAAGAAGAAACAGGAAACACTTAGAGGACTTCCTGGTATGACATGTGATGATATGGATGAGTTTTGAGGCTCATGATTTGTGATTTTTGTGACTTTTTTTTTTTAAACTATAGAAAGTAACAGACAAAATAACCTAAAATAGGGAATGAAATGAAATACTGCAACAAACAGTAGGGCTCTACTGCTAATATTATAGCAAGTTTTGATAATATATTACGGAAACAAAAATCTTTACTTATATCTTACCTCAAGAAAATTCAAAACAAAAAGATTCAGATGTTAAATGATAAACTCAAACAGCAAAACTTTGATTAAATTAAATAGTATAAAACTGTCAACATTTTTATTTAAAATCAGTGTGCAGACCTAGGCATGACCTATCTCGCAACAAGATGCAAATGCAACAACTTCAAACGCCCAAGTTTCTGTGTCTTACTTGCCATCTGCTGATTAAAGTGATGGGGGTTAGCCCCAAAGTTAACAACAACTTTAGAACAGGCTCACTTTAGATGGGCTGACCTTTAAGGTGGACCAGCTATTCTCATTTAGTGACAAGCCGCTTCTTCTCCCAGCTTTTCGAACATTTTTATTTTGGTCTTTTTATGGGATTTGTTGACAATGAGAATATCACCAGAGCTATCCTTTATGGATGTAATAAATAAGTTTTATTTATTATTAGATGATGAAAAGTTTTGAGGGAAGGAAGTGAAACAGCCAAACGCTTTCCTTGTAGCGCGTGATTTGTCATTGCACAATTTTCCTGCAACATGTCAGCAACAGAGCGGCATGGTGATCTGAACATAGCATATGCTTTTCCTAAGGTATTTAGTGTGAGATTTATTGGTCAAATTAAGTACTTCATTTAGAATTGCATGTATATAGATAGTCATCTTGTGCATAACAAGATAGAATAGACTGGAAAAAGAGTTTTTTTCTTCAGTACCAATACCCAGTGCGGCCCTTCAGTACACAATACAGAAGATGCGGTACAAATGTTATCATGTTTAAATGTGGTGTGGCCGTCTCTTGGGGAAATTGTCGGGTAAATTATAAAGCGTGGTCTAGACTAGCTCTATATGGAAAGTGTCTTGAGACAACTTAAGTTATGATAGATGACATTGAATTGAATTGTGCCCCCAGGTTGTAATAATTCATAGTTTTTAATGGAGACAGTCTAGTATATATAAAAAATGACCACACTTGGGTAACAAAGCAAGTCTCTTTTTCTTAAAATGGTAGAGAGTAAGAGAGAGAGGTAGAGAGAGAGGTAGAGAGAGGAGAGAGAGAGAGAGAGAGAGAGAGAGAGAGAGAGAGAGAGAGCAACTGTTATGCATCCCTTGTAAAACCACTGCAACCAAGGCAACGACAAGTGCAGAGAGAAAACGGAGCGGGCAAGCAATGGCAGAAACAAAGGTGATGAAGAGTCACGAGGCACTGCTGCCAGTGCAGATCAGCTCTGAATGGCCTGGTCACCACAGCGCTCGCATTATGGCCCTGATTCTGTCCATTCACAAAACATGAATATTCACACTCTCACACAGACTTGAATAGAGAGAAAGTAGTACATTTGTAATTATTTTGAGCTGTGTGAGAGACAATCTTTAATCATATCTTAACTTCAAGCTCATTGTTCACTTTTCAAAGATACTTACGTTGACAACGGACTCTTTGAACTTGATGTGTAGGCGGTAGTTAGATATTGCGATGATGGCATCCTCTGCTCTCCCCACATACTCTGTGAACTCACCATGCAGCTCAGGAAAGGGCACCTAGCAACAGCAGGAGATAAAACATGTCAAACAAACTGCAGAGCCACACAGATCCAAAGTGATGATGATACATGCACAGAGGGCTGTGGTACAATCGACTGTTTCACTAGATATGGTCATCATGACAATTTTACAACTTCAGCAGTCAGGCAAAAATATACTGTATGTTTCACTTTTGCAGGTAAATCAAGTTCTTTTTCTTTTCTTTTTTTTAAATATAAACTGTACTGCTATTCTTGCAAGGCATGAACCTTTCCATAACCGAACTTTTAGAACCAAGCAACTTCACCACCTGTTTCATTTGGGATCTTTTTTTATGGGAATAAAGGCCTTATGACCACAATGACAACAAAACTTGTATTGGTCCAGTACTGGTCAAAACAGGATCTGATCTGATTTTTATCGCATATTGAATGAAAACATGTATGATTTAATACGTTTCATTAGCATACGACTGTGACGATTTGATGTTCGGTCATCTGGCCATACTAGAAAACTGGGAAAAACGATGTTCTATCAAAGCCCGTAAACGCAACTGCCGGCCACCAGGTAGCATTTTATATGACGTTAGCTAGCGTCATAATAGGACTGGGCGATATGGACTAAAAATTATATCTTGGAATTTTTTGGGTGAATGGCAATACACGTTATAGATTTTGTTATATTTTTACAAGGTGGGCTAAATGTTACATTTTAAGTCAAAGCTACATGTGAGATGTCACAAGAACTTTTATTAAAACAGATTGTTATCAAAATAAAATGCAAAGAGAGGGTTTCCTTTCCTGCAATACATGTAAATGAAAGGTTATCTAAGAAAAATAGCCTATGTTTAATAAAAATGTCTCTGAAAAAGCGCCTTCAGTTGTTTTCAACAATAATAACAGACTGATTAAAAGAGAGAGACAGAGAGGGGGCGAGTGCGATGGATTGAAGTCTATGATACAAAAACATTCTTTGATCTTGAAGCCAATTGTTACAGAACAATTCTCTGGTTTATCGGTGACGTTTCTGAGCCAACATTGCAGACTGAGTTCTCTACTCACAGAGTGACGGCTGATTCATTATGAACATGTCCAGCGTGGGTTGAATTCGCTTTGGCGGGTCAGCGCCTACAATCGCCTCGTGCATGAAATGCCTGGACCGTCACTGCGCTGCATTTTTATGAACTGTGATAATTTGGCAATGGGTCACATTTCTCGCCCGGGTCCAGAAGGCTCCATCTCACATGCTATTACTCATAGAACTGAAGTTAGTTGCATTCAGTAACTGTACCTATTTTTTCTCCAACAGAAAATTGCAAGCGAAAATATTGGTACTGATACAGGTTTTTCTAATTGCTTAACATGTAGACAAATGTCTCCAGTTTGGACCAGCACTGTTGCAGGAGAGCCAGTGTGTGAGACAGACACGGCTTTACAGAATAAATGGGTTAAGTATCGCAACATTAAACTATATTGATATAAACAGTATTGTCTAATCTCTTATCTTGTTTGAAAATATATTGATATAAGGTAAAATATCGACATATCGCCCAGCCCTACGTCATCACTAACTGACAGCGGCCGGGGCTATCCAAAGATAAGTTCAGTTCTCCAGATAGCCTGCCTAACGGCAATATATATACGTTCAGTCCGGTCAGTTTTTTCTCCGTGAAATGAGGTTGCCTCAAGTGCAGTCGGAAACGTCGAGATCTCTAAACAATTTGACGGGAAACCGTAGTTATGAAATATAAAGTCTACTTGTGATACATTGGGGGGTTAACACAACACAGATTGGCCATTTCAGTGACAGTCCCACCGCTGTACAACCCTGCGAAAGAAATCGTCAGATTTCCTGGTCTGAACGTCCACATAGTTGTTTAAGAGAGGGTACAACATCGGATTGGTATTGGTATGATTCTCAGGGTTATGTTATCAGTATTGGAATGAAAAAGTAGTATCAATTAGTTTGCTGTACTGTAAACAGACTTTTCTCAACACAGATATTGAAATACGTTTTCAAATTACAGGGCTTTAAATATCACTACACATTTGAGACTTTGCTTCTGAGACTTGTCAAACTGAAAGGAATCTTAAATCACATGGTCACAGTGATTACGTAACTGATGACAGAGACAAGATTCAACCACATATATATACACATAACTGTTACAGCACGAGATAAGCATTGAGGGCAGCGGCTTCCTCACCTGCATGTTTTCCTCCTCAAGAACGGGGGACTTCTTGGGGAAGATCTGATTGGCCTGGATACATTCCAAGCTCTGCTGCCCCTCCTCCTCCTGCAGAGAAATAGGCCTGTTAACCCTTTACTAAACTAGTTTCAACTTTACCAACCACAACTATCTTTTAGTCATATATTTTTCTGAAGTTTTAATATGTCTTTAAAAACAGTCGTCCAGGGAAGGCTGGCAGAGTATTTACTTTTTCATCACCCTGCCCCTCACACACTTATGGTAAACAAGGGATGTTACTCCTCCACTTTGCTTTGAAATTTCCCTGGCTTTGATTGATTGTCTGTCACAATAATCTTAGGAATGGCAAAAGTCTTACAACCTCTGTTGCAAATTTTTTTTGCCAAATTAAAAAAAGGTTTGAGGTTGCAATAGCCTTATGCAACATATTTCATGGAGGATGCCTAACAGCGGGGAATGTGAGGCATGGATATACAAGTTGAGTCAGGGATTTTCTTCAAAGGCAAACTGGTGAAAAAAATGTCTGGCCTAGTGCTGACAGAGATCAACAAGAATCTATGGCCTGTGTTTGGTCAGGACAGAGTTTAGTCTAAACATTTTGCAAAGAAATATTAAGATGGTCAAAAAAGATGGCAGATAACGGACAGCACCGACACATCTCTGCAGGATCCTGGCTCAACACGAGCCGAGTAGATACACACAGTGGTCATGGCTGGATAAGCAGGGTGCTGAAGCCAGCCAGGGGGCAGCAGCCACACAGCAGCATGCCAAGAACACATCCGATTCAGGGGTTTTGTTATGATGCTACGATACAAGAATTCCTCCAACTTCCTACAGTGAAAATTAAAAGCTGGCATGCTTAGATAGCAGCCTTGGAGGACCTTTGACACTGTTGCAGCTGATTTAACTGTCTGCTTCCTGGTAAACAGAGTTGATTAAACGTGAAAATCAATGGAGAGTATCTGATTCTGCAGAATGTGCAGAGGCCACACAGTTACTGTCCAAAGTACGCATGAACTGAAGGTACGTTACCATGGCCACTGGGAAGGAGTGTGGGTCACCCAACAAGAAACTCCGGCCTGGAGCAGTCTGTACAAGAAGAGCACAGAATGTTGAGTTATTCTGACAGTTAATATGTAAAGCAGCCATCTTCCTCTAAGATGTGGTCTGATCACATTTTAAACTCAGGTTTATTAAATTAAAATTTATTAATACAACTTTTTCCCCCCTCCAGCCTAAGGTGAGCTGTTGTGCAGCTACTACCACGGGGCTCATTATTGTAAATATGGCACAACAACATTTACAGAAACATGATTCATATTCAAAATAGTATATTGGCTATTCTGTCTCATTATCATCACAAGTTTCAGGTCAGTTAAGGGCATTGTCTTTTCCTGCCATACAGGTTATTTTGGTTATTGTTAAAGTACTAAAGGAAATTTTTGGACAGCCGGTTTTTGCTGAAAATAAATATGAAACTTCAAATTATTTTTTTTAAGGTTTACATCACTGGGGAGAAGGATAAATACCTGTGTTTCTGGAGACACCGTCCACAAACTGCAATGTCCTTGATTCCATTTTAGCCAAGGACATTTATTATATGTCATTGCCTATCTCTCTCTCCACTTATTTCCTGTCATCTATCTACTGTATACGCTCAAATAAAATGCAAAAAGTGCCCCAACAAATACATGTTTAACATCTAAAAAAAAATCATTTGCGTATACTCTCTTTTTTCCCCCAATAAATACCAGTTGTACCAAAAGAGAACATTTTAGTCTGATCATTGTATCTACTCTGGATGAAATTACTACCAGACGACAAACGACAAACCAATGTTTACAGGCTTGTGGTGACGCGCAATGTGCCATAGGGGCCAAAACAAAATCTATGTTTGGTACTGCCAATTTGTTTTGTTTTGTCATGGATCATGTGTACAATAAACTTTACACTTTTATCAATTCTAAGCTAAAAATCGTGATTCCTATTTTTCATGAAATGTGCAGGCCTATTGGACGTATAAATACTTTCTCAGAGAATGTGTCCAGGCAATGAACTGGTTGCAGCCTAGGGCTGCATGATTATGGCCAGAATGATAATCACGATTATTTTGATCAATATTGAGATCATGATTAATTATTAACACATGTAAATGAAAATTATCTGAACTAAAAAGCCTAGGATAAAATAAATAAAAATGTGGTATCTCTGTGAAAGATCCTTCACTTGTTTTCAACAATAACTGATTAAAAGAGCTAGGGAGAGAGGAGGAGTGTGATGGACACTACTTACAGAGTGACGGCTGACTCTTAATGACTGGGTCCAGCAGGCTCCGTCTCACACGCTATTACTCTACGAACTGAAGTTAGTTGCATTCAATAACTTTTTCTCTGTTTTTTGCCGCGATAGCAGAGTTACCAGTGGAAACACTGGCACAAATACAGGTTTGCCTCTCATGCTTAACAATATACAGCTGTGTTAATAATAATTAAAACTGTGGACAAATGTCAGAAGTGTGGACCGGCGCTGTCGCCGCTCTGTCTCTGTTGCTGGGGAGCCTGTGTTAGTTAATGGAGGCGAGGCTGCGTGGAGAGTTAGAGAGATCCAACACAGGCACGGCTTTACAGAAGAAATGGGTCATGTAACGCAACATTAAACCATATCGATATAAACAACGGTGCTTCGTTTGTGGAGAGACAGCAGATGCAAGGACATTAGGTGCACCGGTGCGATCTAGGAAAAAATATTAGTCGCACCCTACAGCCCTGTGAGCTAACAGACACCAACTAGCACTGGTCACTGCTGTTGCACTCATTAATGCTGATATCTGTTTAAAAGAGATTACAGCAAATGTAGTAAGCAGTGACAAAGAACTGGTGGCCACATTTAAAGAAACAGCACATGGCTGAAAATGTCAAATAAAAACTGTAATGTGAAGGGATGTATCTTTTAGACTTACCGTAATCTGTATCGGACAATGAGCAGTCCTGATGATGCTGTTTGGAAACCC
Organism: Etheostoma perlongum; assembly: GCA_026937815.1. NCBI lineage: Eukaryota > Metazoa > Chordata > Actinopteri > Perciformes > Percidae > Etheostoma > Etheostoma perlongum. The sequence continues at coordinate 28,972,881 of CM049375.1, forward strand.
TTACAAGTAAGACATGGAAATCTGTGGAAATGAAGGCTAATTATTTTCCTTATAAAGAGTAGACTTTTTCACTGACACATTCAAGTTACAGAAGTTCTTTTGATTCCCTTGCAAATGCAGCTGTACTGTTGGTCAGATTGGTTTGCATGTGAGCTCAGAGATACCACTTAAACTCAGTTGTGGAATGGAAAAGCCAGTTGGATCTTGAAGAGCTACATCTACAGTCTAGCCAATATACAGGCATGGTTTAGTCACATGAACTGGCAATGTAATGCTCACCTTCAGAAATAAACAAGGACACTCTATTCATAATATCAATTTTAAACCCTTGTAGCCACATATTAAGGTTAATACAAGTTAATGGAAGGCATGGCAGATATATTCGTGTAAAATAATCATTATTTGTGGTTTAACCATCCAACAATGGTTAGTTACCTGGCCAAATGACTGGTCAAACGCACATACCTGGCATAGCCACACTTCACACCTCTTAGCTGGTGGCAGGTGTTGATTTCCTGCCTAGTGTAGTTAAAATAGCTGAAAAGTTCACCAAGAATACCAGCTTTGTATTGTAATATCAAAATATTTTACAGAGATTGTAGTTAAAATGATATTGCCTAACATCTCTTTTTAAAACAGGCAACATGTGAGGGATATTTAAGCATACAGGCCCACAAACGGTTGTAGAGGGCAGCTACTCTTGCATAGACTGAAATTTGATCTGAGGAGGTCAGTGAATGAGAAGCACAGGACCTGAGCAAACCTTCTCCGGGCAGAAACAAGACCAAAACCCCATTGCATCAACGAGGGCCTCCACTACTGTCTGCCTGGTCTTTAAAGAGTGGTATGAAGCAGCCAGGGGAGGCTCACTGAATGACGAGTCCAGCTTTTACTGACGGTGCTAGCTGATAAAGCATATCTGCCACACACACACGGCTCTGTTTACCGCAGCAGGCTCATGACCCGTGGCTACGCTCAGTCTTGTTCTGAGTTCAGAGTCACACAGGGAAGGCTAAGCCCCTTAGAGCCTTGACGTTACTCATATCCCGTGACAGGCCACCATGCATCACAGGCTGCAACATAATCAAGCAAATACCCTCAATATCCTAACTAATATTATAAAGTTTTAAAAATAAATAAATTGCATTGACTAACTTGACTGCATTGAAGGTCAGGTGGCAAAAATGTATATAACAACGGCTAACGTTAACTGTGTGTTAATGCGTTAATATTAACACTTAAAATAAAACGTTAGCTAACTATCGCTAGCTAAATTAACGTTTTCAAGTTAGCTAGCTAGCGTTTGGTGAGGAAATAACCGTAAAACTTGTGAATCTTCGTCTAGCTAAATGAGTGCTAGCAAGCCAAGTGCTCTGTAACATAACGTTACCAACTATGGAGAAACTATTTATTGCCAGGCCAATTAAATCATGCAAACCAGTCCATCAGATAACAGACAAAAGTAACTAGCTAGCTTTCCTTGGGGTAAGGTTAGCATTAAGCTAATAGATTTTCTGCAGCCAGCTAACGTCAATAGTTAACGTAGCTAGCTAAATAGTTTAAGTACTGCTGGCAAGCTAACGCTTAACGTTAGTCCAAAGTGGATATTTGGATTGCAAGGAGACCGTAACATTTAACTTTACTTGCAAACAGTGTGTTGTTGTGTTGCAATATCATAGTACTCGGTGTTTGCCATTAGTAGCTGTGGCATTGACAAGCCAGTAAGTTGGGCAGCTAGCATTAGCTGGTTAAGCTAGCACAGCTCACTGCAACTGTTTTTGTTGTTATGAGATGGAGGGCGGAACCCAAAACGGAGGCCTCTGTCAAAACACACCGAGGAACGACCACAACCGGCGGACTCACCAGAGAAAGCAGTGATGTGAAGTTAGAAACCAACGATTCATCCGAAGCCCGTGCAATTACTAAGCAGCAAATAAACCTCGATCAAATAGGCATTAGTCATATCCGAGCCGAGGCCAGCTTCACTGCGTCCCTTTCCAGCACCGAGCCGTCGTCGCCATCGCCGCGGATTCTCTAGCTAGCCCAACAACCTACGTGTGTGTGATGTCATCGCGTCAGAGGGACGCTATGGGCGGGGGAGGGGCTCAGACGCACCATGCGGTACGATCATGTAAACACTGGGCAACTGAACGATGGACATGATGAATAATACTGAATTCCATCAGAGTGAGGACGTGTTTGGATAATCGAGTGACTGCTAATGACGCAAACAAAGTGGAAATGATTAACTGCTCCATATAGTTAAGGATATAACATGTTTTAGATTCAAACAATACACATTAAAGTCAGTTTATAGTGTTTTCAAGTATTTGTTTGCATTACTTTGTTTAATTAATCTGTAATGTGGGTGGTCGCTGCTCACTATAAAGAAATAACAACACAACACAGCAGAATCTTAAACAATTATGTATTGAATGATGGCTTACATATGCAAATTCAATTCCAAGAGGCTTGGCATACCTTTGTCCATTCTTTTACATCTAGTAGCCTGACATGTGAGGCGTTATACAGTTATTTAAGTCTGCAGGACACTTCTCTTTATTAGCTCACAGCTGACTTTCGATTAAAAAAAAAAACTTTGTGACAAACCCTCAGTCTCAGAGTTGGAAATATGGTTTCTTTATTAACAACTCTGAATACAATCATTCAAATTTTGCTGACCAATTGCCTCATTCTTTAATGACTAATTTCCAAAATAAAACCATCTAATGTGTAGGGCCCTTGTTATAAAAAGCTTTGCTTTTTTTAACTTGTTTACAAAAAGCCCTACACCCCTCTGAAATCACACTTTACCATGAGGCATTAGTCCTGTGAGAATAATGCACTAGGCATATGATATGGCACAACATAATCTTGATTTAAAATATTTACCTGGAAGTACGTTATTGAGTTCCAATTTGACTGGATTCATGATGACTTTGTGAGAGCCAAATGTATCAGCTGCACCATGCATGGACTTCACTAATGTAGACTTTAGTCAAGACTTTAAGTGCTGATTTAATGTCCCCGATGAAAGAACAACACAAAAACACAATCCTAACCCTTGTAATGAGAGCAGAATGGATTTGCATGCAAAACAATGAGATGAGCTTTACATGAAGAGATAATGTGTGTAAATACATTTCTTTTTCAGTCATATGTCCATGTTACCATGAAAGACAATGAAATTTCCACATTAGAAATGCCACTTCTAATCATACAGTATATTATGCACAAAAAATGGTGGTTTGAAAACCAGAGAAAAATCTTCTGTGGCTCCAAGAGAAAAACAAAACAGTATTTTAGAGAGCAAGGTCTACTGATCTGAAAAGTCAACCCATTAGCCTCATCCTGGTAGTTTCCATCTACACTATCCTCTGACACATCCGTGTAATGAATTACAAAACAGCAACAGCTCTCCAACAAACCACCACTTTCTGTGAAAGTTGCATTTCCCGTATATACACAACTTCCACAAATCCATTTAATAGTTAACGTCATTCTCTACACCACATAATGTTTATCATAGTCACCACCACTGATGAGAGCAACTGTTTCAGTAAAGCTTTAAAAAGCAAGACTACCCTGAGAGAAGGTCTAAAACGTGGGCAAGCTTGCCAGACCAGTACTGGCTTGAATGGGTTTGGTTTATTAAATCTGTACACTCTATTTCAATATAATCAGCACATTTTGTTCCAAGAATGTAAGACTTCTTTTGTAATTGTGTAATATATATCTCTACATAATACAATCCAAGTCCTCTGAACTATGTAGACATGTGCAAGTGTTTACTACCAACTTCAACAATACAGCAAAGGCAAAGACTTGTGGACACTAATTTAGGATAATGTTGATATTTGACATTTTCTTGAGTCCTCACAATTATCAAAATCTAAGTGCTGTAAGTAGTTCATACACGAGGTATTGAATATCTAGTTAACTGTTCTGAGTATAAAATAGAGGCAAAATACATAAAGAACATATTGCAAGCATGACAAAGAAACCTCCACAGACACAATACACAAGTGGTCAAAGATAATATGAGGGGATACCTGTAAGCTTTTCGTGTCCTTGAATATAGTGTACTTACAGATTGGATGTTTTTATGTTGATGAGAGGTCATACTGTATCATGCTCTCAAATACTCTGAGGTTTAGCCCCAAGGGAGTCCAATCCACTGCACTGTAGTGTTGCTCACAGCAACTTTTCCAGCTCAAACTGCCCAGCCAAACATCTCGGTGCTTAGAGGTTGAGGTGTTTGATCAAGTATGTATATTCTAGCTACAATAAGCTATTATAAGATCATAATACAAACACATAACAGAAGTATAAGCTCCCTATCTCTTCAAAGAGCAGCATATTTGTTGAAAAGACAGATTTTCATTCAGATCATTTAAATTTGCCACTTGCTTCTTGTTGGATTCCTGGCACGTCTGAGGCATGATACAGAGTACTTTCCCTCCATTGATTCAAATAAGTGTGGGTCATGTTTACGTATAAGAATAAAATGCATGGTCCTAGCAGGATGTGCATCAACATAATCTGAGGTAAACCAGGTGTCCTGTGTCTTGGCCTGTTACAGTCTGAGAACCAGTGCCTTGGAGGGTCAGAGAGGTAAGTCTGAAAGAAATCATGTAAACTGTGCTCATGTGTAGTGAATGTTTCACTTACTACCAAAAAGCACAAGGGCCCTAAACTGTAAACCTCGAGGATTATGCAAAGAAAAGAGGAAAAGAAAACACTAACAGTACCGTACTCATTAGATTCAACGTTTCCTTTTTTGTTATTTTTTGCAGGGTTTTCAACTTTTTTTTCTCTTGTTTTCGCTCAAGTATAATCACAGGTGACTAACTACAGAGGATAACAGGGGCAGGTGAGTACCATGCTACATCAGGTTTAGAGAAGGCTATTGCAGACAATTCTACAACATGTACAACCACATTTTATACGTGTGAGTTACAAATATTTCAAAACATATCACCAAGAAACTAAGTACATACAAGATGTTGAGTATTTAGAGTCTTAAAGGACTATCCCTCAGTCAGTAATAGGATTTCATGTTACTTGACTTAAACTGTCCAGTCTTACAGACAAAATCTGAAAAATTGCTATTCAAAAAGTAGCAAATTTGGTCAATGTCTCTTTTCAAATAGTTATAGTGCTTTTAATGGCTTAAGACAGGGGTCTTTTTTTAATCTCACCCAGTGGCAATCTACAGAACTTCAGTGTACATTTTATGACACCATAGCTGCAAAAGTCTTCTTGTCAAGTCCAATAGGTAAAACAACAGCTAGTGCTGTCACATATATTTCAAAGTAGTATGCATTATCAAAAACAAAACAAAAACAAATACACAATTATAAATTGTTTTCAACTCTTTAAGTTCCTGTAGGGAATTCAGCCATATGTTTAGCTCTGCGTTCCCATTTCTTATGAGTTATCAGTCTGAGAGGACAGGCCTTCAGGAGCTACGCTCCGTTCCAAGTTTTTAGGAAGATTCTATTTGAGACTCTCCTGTGTACCATGAGGGTCATCAGGACTAGATGCAAGTAAAAGGGGGAGTTAAAACTCCCATTCGAGTGTTTCCTCTCGATTGGCTGCTCTCTCTAACCTGTGGATGATGTTATTGAGGTTGGCCATTTTCTCATTGCGTCTCTGAGAGCTTCTGTTGAGTTTGGGGCTTTGGAAAGGAGGGAGCTGGTTAGGATCCAGGCTGTGACTGGTGCTTGTTGAGGGTGGATTGGGCAGCGAGGGCGAAATGGGAGCAGAGGAGGAGGGGACGGGGGAGACTGACATCATGAGGCCGGGTGAGGATGCAGCAGAGGGGGAGTTGAGGGAGACCTCTAGGCTGCTGCGGCAGGGCTCTGATGAAGCCTTGAAGCTGACAGGGTCAACAGGTGACTTTCCGGAGTCTTCCCCCTCGTGCCTGGACTGGTTGGTTCTCTGTGGACCGTCTATGGCGACTGGGCCAGGGTAGAGCCCCTGAGCCTGGCTGCTCAACCCCTCTTCCTGCCTCAGGCTCTGGCCAGCCAAGTGGGGCTCGCGGCAGCTAGCGATGGGATCCTCATGCTCACTTTTCAACTGCGGGAACTGTACGGCTGTGGAGAAACACTGAACCCTTGACTGTTTCATGGAGCCATCCCTTCCTTCCTCCCCCTCGTCTTCCCTGTCCATTGCCTCCTGTTTGACATGAGGCAGTGCGGTGTTGGCGCTGAGAGGAAGGCTGGAGTGGATGAGTCCTGAGGGCTGCTGCAGCCTCCTCTCCTCTCCATCAGAGTGGGGGCTCCGCGTCACTGAGGGGGAGTAGCTGTGGTGCTCAGCATCTGTGTCATTGTCTGGCAGACCCTCCATCAGCACCTCCCGTCGCATCCGGGACCTGCACACAAACACTGCTGTTAGACAATCAGATAAAGGCTAATGGGTCAGGATATTAAAGTTAACTTTCACCAATTTACATTTCAGGTATATAGTTGCAGATTAAAATAAATGTACAGAAGTGCTGAAAACAAGAGAAACAGTTAGTAGCAAACATCACAATGGTCACTGGACTGGCCTGTAGTTGTGGAACCAGTTGATGACAGTGTTGGTTTTGAGTTTGAGCTGGGAGGCCAGTATCTCAATGGTGTTCTGAGAGGGGTAGGGCTCCAGGAGGTAGGCCTTCCTCAGGGATTCTTTCTCTTCAGCTCCCAGCACCACTCGAGGCTTCTTCACCTGGTTGTAGGGGCACAGGTCCAGCGAGGCCAAGGCCGGACTCACACACTCAGAACGAGTGCTAGGCGAGTCACTGTCCGAGCCGGTGCTCAGCAGCCCGTACCGCCTTTTCAGATAGGCTGAAGGGAAGACAGTGATATCCAGCGTAAGGGGATTACATTTTATCTTATTTACCTTTATTTAACCAGGAAGATACTTATTGAGATTAAAAATCTTTTTTTCAAGAGTGTCCTAGCCAAGACAGGCAGCCGTACAACCACATACATACAAACACAAAAACACTAAAAACATAAAGACAACTGAAACAGCAAATCCCTCAAAGTCAACCACAATCCTAAACACATCAGGCAAATCATATACAGCCAGATGTGGCTGCCTCCAAGTCAATCAACATCCTCTTAAAAGTGACCAATGAGACCTGCTCATTAAGTTTAATGGATTTCTAAAACTTGTTCCATGTAGAGGGAGCAGCAAACTTAAAACGCCTTTTTCCCCTAGCTCAGTTTTAACCTTTGGAACAGACAGAAAGAAAAGATCCTGGGAACAAAGATTGTAAGTCCTGATATTTACACTGACTGTAGGTCAGAAGGTAGAATGGTAGTAGACTTAAAATAGCCTTGTAGATGAAGTTATGCCAGTGTTGTCCGTGTTGAAAGAGAAAGTCATCCAACACCTTCATATGGTATACAGTGCCCAGTGCAAGTTAACTTAACACCAAGACACCAACACCCTCTCAAACTTGTACTGAAAGATATTACAGCATGCACTCTGGATTCCCACCTTTCTTTTCCATCTTCTTCATGGCCCTCAGCTTGTCTACATTGTGAGGATCATTGAGCCACAGCTGCATGCGGACAAACGGCTCTCTGCCTTTCAGGCTGAGTTTGTGCCAAGGTTTGGGCCTGGAGAGCAGGTCAGACACCGAGCCTTGAGTCAGGCCCAGGATGGTCTCCCCGAAAAGACGCTGGCCTGTGGGAAACAAACATACACAGTGTGTAGGATTGCATTCCTAAGGAGTGTCAGCGCAACCCCACAGTGCGAACTTAGACCCACCTAGATTGTTGTCGGTTAGCACCTCCTTGACCTTCTTGGTGATGGCGTAAGTGTCTAGCTCCGACGACATGGCCACCAGCTCCTGGATACCCAGTGGGTTTGTGGGCTGATGCAGGGCCATGAGGCTGGGAGTGGATTTCCCTCCTGCTGGGTGGGGGGGCAACCCCAGGCCCAAGCTCTCAGGCTGCTGGTTCTCCTTGCTGCTCTCCAGGGAGTGGCTGACAGGCTCAACCAGCGGACTTGGATGGCTCTCTGCTGGGCTAGGAGGCGGGGAGGGCGAGGACTGGGCCGTCACAGGGCTTTTATCTGGAGGTTGGAGGCATCACAAAAAAACAGTAAATCTATAGCCTAGATGTAGCCATTGCATATGTCCCAATGTATGTAAAGTAAAATACTGCAACAATTGTACTTTATGTAATTCTGCATTTTTGATATTAAAACATCTGAAGTGTGATTCTCTGAATTGACTTTATTGTCGTTGTAAGTACAGTAACGAAATTGAAAGTGAATTATGAAGAGAATGTGATCATAGAACAGAGAAAAATAACACCAAATTAGAGTATAGAGGCGCTACATTACTTTGATCCATCGTTCAGTTACATTTGATTGTGTGTGTGTGTGTGTGTGTGTGTGTGTGTGTGTGTGTGTGTGTGTGTGTGTGTGTGTGTGTGTGTGTGTGTGTGTGTGTGTATTCTTGTTTAACTACATTTGTGGGGCCCAAAAACTGAGAATACAGTATACTTGTGGGGTCCCGACAGCTTTGTGGTGCCAAATGCTGGACCCCACAACTTTACAGGGCTTACTTGAGGGTTTATTATTTAAGGTTCGGTTTTAATTGTGATGGTTAAGGTTAGGGGCTAGGGAAGGCATTATGTCAATGATGGGTCCCCACAAAGATAGTGAGACGCACTGTGTGTGTGTGTGTACTGCAGTCTCACCCAGAGTGTGGCTGTGGTTTGGAGGCTGGCTGAGGCTCTGGCCTAGCTGGTCCAGTAGCCATAGCTGCATGCGGATGAAGGGCTCCCTGCCTTTCTGGGTCAGCTTGCTCCAGGGTTTGGGCCGAGACAGCATGTCGCTTACGCTCCCCTGAGAAAGTCCCAGCACCTGTGCCATGCAATAAATATATTTTACCTACACCTGCCATTTGCAACAATGCTAACAGAAAAGGTATTAATGATGAATGATTTCCAAATTATTATTACAAAAATGAATCTGTTTGCACTTGGGCATATGGCCTCAGTGATTCATTTTCAGCAAACAACCACTAGAGGGAAGCAATACACCATACATGTTTCTATTGAGTCTATTCAAATACAGATATAACTTACAGTGGCAGCACATTTCATGGAGATCAAAAAAAGCCTGGGAACATGTGTGGTCTTCAACCAACTTTTTTTTATTTAAGTAATATTTCTTTTTTTGCCTTTTCAATTATAAATAAAATGTTAACCTGAATGTGCCAGAAACAATTAGTTTGTATGAAAATTCACCTTCACCCTATCTGGAACTCAGTTTACAGTCAAATGAACAGTCAAGGCTTTACAGATATTAATACCTCTCACGCAAGAATTGAACCCTTAATATTATCAAAATGGAAAATCTGCACCATGAAACCTAAATGGGTTATCTACTCCCGAGAGGATAAACTGTGATAAATAACAAAGGAGCCAGGAAAACACCCAGAGGGATAGTAGCATTACATTAGATTTCATGTCATTTAGCTGACACTTTTATCCAACGTGACTTACAATATGTCAGAGGAGCAACTAGGGGTTAAGTGTCTTGCTCAGGGACACAGTGGGCATCGCAGTGGGATTCAAACCCAGGTCTCCCACACCAAAGGCATATGACATATCCACTGTGTCATTACCAACCTAACAAAACTGATGCCTATATACAACAAACAGGAAAAAGGCATTCAAAATACAGCGTTGTGAATTCCCTCTGTTGGTGCATATTTGTCACAGTGGATGGTTTCAATGGTTTTTGATAGCATGTAACATTTGACTAAAGGAAAACACATTTTAAAATTAGGATTTAGTGAACAAACTTGTCCCTCGTTTGAAAATTTGGCATTTGTTACTAAATCAATTACATTAGGCTTATAACTAGATCCAAATGATTGAACGCAGAAAGACGGCTGAATACTGAAATGAACTACTGAACCTTACCATCAGAGTCAACCAATCACCACAAAACCGTGCCACAAAGGACATTCCAGAAGAGATGAGTTGTTAAAATCTATGAGTGTGGAAAGGTTTACAAAGCCACTAAACCACAGTGAGCGCTATTTACATGCAGAATACAGTGTTACGGTGAAACTAGTGGTCAGCCTCCCAAAAGGTTCTACAAGGATGTGGTAACTACTCATCCAGGAAGTCACAAGAGAGAACATCCAAAGAAATGCAGGCCTCTCATCTACAGTGTCTTGCGAAAGTATTCGGCCCCCTTGAACTTTTCAACCTTTTGACACATTTCAGGCTTCAAACAAAGATATAATTTTTTATTTTTTGTGAAGAATCACCAACAAGTGGGACACAATTGTGAAGTGGAACGAAATCTATTGGATATCTTAAACTTTTTTAGCAAATAAAAAACTGAAAAGTGGTGCGTGCAAAATGATTGGGCCCCCTTGCGTTAATACTTTGTAGAGCCGCCTTTTGCTGCGATTACAGCTGCAGGTCTGGACTTTGACTTGGCCATTCTAACACCAGGATACGTTTATTTGTGAACCATTCCTTTGTAGATTTTGCTGTATGTTTGGGATCATTGTCTTGTTGGAAGATAAATCTCCGTCCCAGTTTCAGGTCTTTTGCAGACTCCAACAAGTTTTCATCCAGAATGGTCCTGTATTTGGCTGCATCCATCTTCCCCTCAATTTTAACCATCTTCCCTGTCCCTGCTGAAGAAAAGCAGGCCCAAACCATGATGCTGCCACCACCATGTTTGACAGTGGGGATGGTGTGTTGAGGGTGATGAGCTGTGTTGCTTTTACGCCAAACATATTGTTTTGCATTGTGGCCAAAAAGTTTGATTTTGGTTTCATCTGACCAGAGCACCTTCTTCCAAATGTTTGGTGTGTCTCCCACGTGGGTTGTGGCAAACTTTAGACGAGACTTTTTATGGATATCTTTGAGAAATGGCTTTCTTCTTGCCACTCTTCCATAAAGGCCAGATTTGTGCAGTGTACGACTGATTGTTGTCCTATGGACAGACTCTCCCACCTCAGCTGTAGTTCTCTGCAGTTCATCCAGAGTGATCATGGGCCTCTTGGCTGCATCTCTGATCAGGCTTCTCCTTGTCTGAGCTGAAAGTTTAGAGGGACGGCCAGGTCTTGGTAGATTTGCAGTGGTCTGATACTCCTTCCATTTCAAAATGATCGCTTGCACAGTGCTCCTTGGGATGTTTAAAGCTTGGGAAATCTTTTTTGTATCCAAATCCGGCTTTAAACTTCTCCACAACAGTATTACGGACCTGCCTGGTGTGTTCCTTGGTCTTCATGATGCTCTCTGCGCTTTCAACAGAACCCTGAGACTATCACAGAGCAGGTGCATTTATACAGAGACTTGATCACACACAGGTGGAATCTATTTATCACCATCAGTCATTTAGGACAACATTGGATCATTCAGAGATCCTCGCTGAACTTCTGGAGTGAGTTTGCTGCACTGAAAGTAAAGGGGCCGAATAATTTTGCACGCACCACTCTTCAGTTTTTATTTGCTAAAAAAGTTTAAAATATCCAATAGATTTTGTTCCACTTCACAATTGTGCCCCACTTGTTGGTGATTCTTCACAAAAAATAAAATTTGTATATCTTAATGTTTGAAGCCTGAAATGTGTCAAAAGGTTGAAAAGTTCAAGGGGGCCGAATACTTTCGCAAGGCACTGTATAAGGACAGTTGGTGGCCCCACAATAAGAGAGATATGGGGAAAAACAGGATTTAAGGGAGTGTAGCAAAGTTGTAGCAAACATTGTTCTCTCACATTTGCAGAAAAGCAAAAAAAAAAGTAAAACATGTCCTGTTCTGCAGACATGGTTGTTATTTATTTATTTATGTTGTAAGTAGTCTGTTGAAATAAACCTTATTGTCAGGAAACTTTTTAAAACGCTAAATTTGTTATGAATCTATTTTGATGCGTTTCCCGTCACTTTTTGTTGTTTTACATGTTTAAAAATATCGAAATGAATATCAATATCGCAATATCAATGCAACCCTAGCATAAAGCAAATACAGAATTTCAGACTTCTAACAACTTCTCACAGGGCTGTGATACATGGAGCAACTGTATGATGATCATCATACTGTCAAATGTGATATTATTGGTCTTGTTATTATTAAGGGAAGCATGAATTCTGCTCAGTGTCAAACTCTAATGCCACAAGACAATGATCCATATCACAAAAACACCCCTGGGATGTTGAAAAACAAAAATACAAGGGTTTCAGTGCTCTCCACAACATCCTGACGTGAACTCAACAAGGATGCAGCAGCAGGACTGAAGCAACTCAAAAGTCTCTTTCTGCATAAAGACCAGTTGGAAATACTTCCACAGCGGGGAGGTGAAATACTGAGATCATATTATTAAACTTGTTGGGCTGCGGTTATTGCTGCTAAAGTGGTGCGGCCTATTATTACATTTAAAGGGGCAAATTACTTTTTCACATGAATGATCTTATTGCTGCATTATTTTTTTCCTTAGTTACATAATGAAATGTGTTTTGTGTTACCATAGTCAATCTTACATGTAGTCTGGAGATCTGAAAACATTCAGTGTGATAAATATGTAATACATAAGTCCTTTTCAATGGCTCTGTATGTGTGGCTTTACAAAACAAAGTTCTTATCACTGTTTGTGGAGCTTCTCTGATTTGGGAAACCTTGCTCATGGTGCATGTCATGACCGACAAAGGGATTACCATTTAAGAGAAATGGAGTTTACAATTTGAGTTGTGTTCTTCTTTGAACCTCAAACAAATGTATTTCTTTATTGATATCATTGTAGATGTTTTCATATAATCTTGTATCTAGTGTTAAAGCAGAGACAATTATTATTACCTATAACAATAATTTAAAAGGTCCCATGGCATGAAAATGTCCCTTTATGAGGTTTTTTAACATTAATATGAGTTCCCCCCAGCCTGCCTATGGTCCCCCAGTGGCTAGAAATGGTGATAGCCCTGGGTATCCTGCTCTGCCTTTGAGAAAATGAAAGCTCAGATGGGCCGATCTGGAATCTTGCTCCTTATGAGCTCATAAAGGGCAAGGTTACCTCCCCTTTCTCTGCTTTGCCCGCCCAGAGAATTTGGCCCACCCATGAGAGAGAGAGAGACATCATGGCTTTCAAACAAGCAAAGTGGCAGTTGGTCAAGGTCACACCCCCAGCCTCCACCTTTTTTTTCACACCCCTAACCAAACTGTTATATATTGTGTCTTGGCGCAGCAGAATTGTTCTCATACATCTGATCAATGTGTTGCAGTAAGAACAGATTTGACAGAGCATTAGCAGGCTGCTTGTATTGCAGCATGCATACGTTTTGTTTTAATTAGAAAGAGCAACATCTGACCTTTTCTCCAAAGATCCTCTGACAGATGCCGTTCTTTGCCAGCTTCTCCTTCACCTGCCTTGTCAGCTCAATGGTGTCCACCTCTCGGTACATGTACATCTCGTACTGCTCTGGAGTCAGCGGTGGCACGGTGGGCTTGAGGGCGCGGGGGATGTACGCTGGATAGTAGGAAAGCCTTCCGGGGCCGGGGCCAGGAGACTCTCCACTTACCGATGTGTCTGACTCCACTTTGACCTCCAATGGCCGGCCCAGCCCCAGACCCAGCTCGTCCTCAGCAGCAGAGGCCTCCTCGCTGTTGGGCAGATACTCGCCGTTCTCCAGGCGGGGCCAGGGCCGGGGTAACGCCGAGGGCCCGGAGGAGGAGGAAGACAAGGAGGGAGAGACTGAATTGAAGGGCAGAGAGCTACCTCCGCCGCTGAGCACCATTGACCCCCGCTCCTGAGACCAGTGCTGGTCGAAGTAAGTGCCCACTTCGCCTATCTCTGATTTTACTTTGCGGATTATGTTCTGGACAAATGCAGCCGGGGAGAGGACACTGAGGGGCGTCTGGGGGCTACTGATAGAGTTGGCCATGCATACTGTAACGCAGCCTCCCTCCTCTTGTTTGATGGAGATGGGTAAAGGTAGGCCCCTGGAGCGTTCTGGGGGCCCCAGACGCTCTACCTGACCTCCTGAGCTGGCCATCGAGGCCCTCCCACAAACGTCCATCTCCATCAGGGTGTGCTGCTGGGCCTCCATCTCCCTCCTGGCCTGATCGAGGATGTTCTTTATGGTTTCGTCAGAGCTGCTGCCTGCGCCGTTACTGCTTCTGCCTGATGAGCTGTTCAGAGACGACTTGCCATCACCTAAACAAAAAAAGACCCACACTCCTGACACTGATGCATTCTTAAATCAACTTTCCTGTTTAGATGCAATCCGATTCTGAGCCAAAATCATAATAAAACAGTAAATATTGTAAAAAAAATCAATCAATATGGCTTTAAACTATGGCTTATGACTGGAAGCTCCATTCCTCACCTCCCCTCTGGGACTGGATCTCCTTCTTGGCTTGCTCCAGGATATTCCTAATGGCGTCGTCTGACCCAGTTTCAGGAGTTCGGATGCGCGGAGTGATGCTCCCTGCCACAGAGGGTAACAGAAAGAGATAGAGAGAGGGGAGAGGAGGGGGGTGAGTGGGATGGTTGATCAGAGAGCAGTTCCAAGGCTTTGCTTTTGACTGGTAGATCAATGGCTGCCTTTGAGTGTGTGCTGTCTGAGGTTGCAGTATACGGGAAGCTCAACTTTCAAAAGCTGTGAATCTGGGGAGAAAACAAAGTTTAAAAGTAACACTACAAACATGGCAGAGGAAGCCGCAATGAAGTCAAGGATGAGGTCCAAGTAGATTAGAGAGTTTAAACGTACACCGGTCCAGAAGCTAAGGCACCAAAACAAGATGGCATGATTACATCATGAAAAACTCCTTGCTATATCATAACTTCATATTCTCGTCAACACCTTGAAAACTCTCAAAACATTTATTTTTAACAACCTAGTTCTTATTTTGGTGGCTCTGGTCACCTATGGATACACCTGTTTATCCATGTTGTCTAAACCATATCTTTTCAAGACAAAACAAGGTTGAGGGTAAAAGTTAACTATCGGTTGTTAATGACGATTGGTTTGTGCACTAGTACATGCTGGTTAAAGTTTAACCTACTCTACCTAATCCTTGAAAAAAAGGGAGGGGGCAGAAAATATATACTTTCATTTTTAGAAAAGGCTGAGTAATTTTCCTACAGCCGGGCCCTGTAGTTTTGAGCAAACATTGCTCAAACAAGAGTAAATAGTGTATTTGTTGGGGACTATATTCAGCTGCAGATGAATGCATATTTCTTGTTCTGGTGTGTATTTCCAGCAGCAGGATGGGGTATGTGGGATTGACTCAAAATAAATGTTAATGAGCCGTATGTTAATGGTAATGAAGGAACCTGTCACCCAGTGCAACAGTGTGGCATACTGATGTGTTTTTGGAAAACACAGAGAAATAACATATATCAGGTTTTGGCTACACACACAATACTGTGTTAGTCATAGGGCTGAACGATTTAGGGGAAAAATCTAACTGCAATTTTTCTACCAGATATTGCAATTATGATTCCATTTGCGATTTTGTCTTAAAAGTTTAGCTAAAGTTCAACATTGACTGTGTAACAAAGAACATGTCATGGAGCATTATAACATTAGGCACAATCAAAACTGCTCTTTATTCTTATGCAAGGATGAGAACATACTGTAGATATCAACTACCAGCAATAAGTGTTTTTCTTTTAATAAGCATGGAACATTGAACAGTCAAACACAGAACATTTATCACAAAAGCTAAAGTTATAATAAGGAAATGAACCATTCCATTAAAAAAATACTTTCTTGTAAATTGAAGTTTCTGATCTGCCTCAGTTCAACAGCAGCATCTACATATTAATTACCATTATGTTAGATAAAGTTATACAAAATAAATGAAAAATAAGGCATTTCTGTAAACAATCTGTGATATATAAGATTATTCCAGCATTTATCTTATGAAAAAACAGTAAATGTAAATAATACAAAGAGGAATACACGTTTTTAAACCAAATGTTACACTAAACATTCAACTAAATATTGCACAGTTGATTAAATCACGGTCGTCATGATTAGCTAAACGCATTATGTCAAATCTCAATTGCAATTTGAAAACGATTAATCGCACAGCTCTAGTTAGTGCGATAAATGCATTGTTGCTTTTGACCTATTCATAGTTTTGTTGACACTTATTTCCACTACCAAGCCAATGGTATAAAACACATAGTTAAAGAGGTGACTACCGTGGAATCTGTCTTGATTGCTCAGGCTACAAAAACATAATGGAGTGTATTGTTCATTCCCGCCTGCCCCTGCCTATTTGTCAAACATTTTCTGTCATGCCACTGTCTTTTCCACTCACCTCTCTGGCGGACCTGGATGGTCCTTAGTGCGAGGATGTTCTGTTCATCAGAGAGGAACTGCTTCATCTTAATGAAAGGTTCTTTGCCTTTCACAGTCAGCTTCCTCCAGGGTTTGGGTCTTGCCAGGATCTCACTGACCGAGCCCTGGGAGAGACCCAGCACATAGTGGCCAAACACCCGCTGGCCAATGTTATGCTTCAGCAGCTGCTCCTTCACCTGGAAAGCAATCTCGGCCGTGTCCAGTTGGTCCTCATCTCCTGCAGTCGAGCTGCCACTTTCGGACTGGTCGCTGGGCAAGCCAGCGTCGACGCTGCTCGCCCCCACGGACCCATGGGTGGCTGACATGAGGGCCACTTTGGCTGCGTAGAGGGCGGTGGGAAAAGCCATGAGGCCCTCCTTTTTAAAGTGTGGGGAGAGAAGCTGCTTGTGAAGGATGTGGTCTCCTGACAGTCTGTCGCCAGAGCTCGGTGACTCGGAAAATGGTCGGGGTTGATCGTGGCTGGAGGAGGAGCCGTCCAGGGTGGGGGGACCGGGGCTGGGGGAGGCCCGGCCATCCGCATGAGAGGAGGACGAGTAGGAGCAGGGCGGCCTGCCAATCTCCCTACCTACATCCTCAGACTGGTCATCATCTGGAGACAGAAAACACATATATATTTAACTCATATATGACACACACTAGTAAGTACTAATGTAATCAAGTCATTGTTGATGATAGCGGATATTTAATTAATTAACTCACTTGCTTTCTAGCACCTTGCAAACCCAGACTACATCATGCAGCCTCAGTTTATGCAAAGAGATTTAAATAATTGATTGAGTCTGACAAATGAGTACCAAGCAATCAGTGAATTATAGGGAGCTTTTAGACGATGACAAAACTCGCTGCTTGTCGTTAAGAATCTTGTGGAATTGTCTTTACACTCGGTTTTATAGACAGAAAAATCAAACGTGAGAGACAAATATTTTACCAATGCTGTGCAAAATGCGGGCCTTATCCACCAGGTATTTGTGAGATGGAAGAAAGGCCTCTTTATCCAGCAAAATAGCCTCTGCAGCCTTGGCAGAATCCTATGCAAACACAAACACACACATGCACAAAAACTTTCGATTAATCAGTTGCAGTGGCTGTAGATATCCTTATAATGGATGACGATCAGAGAAGCTTTCAATGCCACTGCTGTAGCTTTTCTTCCCGGACACCGTGAGGACATTAAGAAGAAAAAACAAAGGTCTACTCTGATAAAAGAACTAGTCTGTTTCAAGCTGCTGTACAATAAGAGGCTGCAGGAGCATATATACCTGGGTCGAGTTGCCGTTTGCTGAAGCCAGCTTCATTACCTTGAGGATACTACAGACAGAAACAAAACATGCAGAAAAAGTCAATTTTTGTGAACTTAAAACCACACTGTTATGTATTTGGGCTGCACGATATGAGTAAAATATGCGATATGTGATAATATTGTTGAATATCCCGAGAACGACATTACTTGCGGTGAATAAAATATACTCAGTTCTGCATTTCTGCTGCTTTCAGTATTCTTCTACAGTACAACAAATTGCGTGTTGAATTTAAGACAAATAAAAGGAAATTGTTTATTAAACCAATTGAATATATTGAACATAAAAGGCACCACTTAAAAAAGGATGAATGCTACATTTTAATGTGCTGTTTTCTACTGATTTTTTTTCAGTTTTGTGTCTATTGCGATATGTTGCAGCCATTTGTGATGTGTATCTTGCGCTAGTTGATATTGAACGACTTTCAGTTATGTATGACATTCAGTGTACACTCAAAAGATCACCTGAGTTCAGTTTTAATCTCTTCATAGTCCATCTGGGATTGCAGTTTAGCTTCTAATCTCTGAAATGGAAAAAGAGAAGCAGCATGTTATATTTCTTATTAATAGGAGTCTTATTGGTTACCAGAGCCGCTGAGGCCTGAGGGGGTGTTCGCCGTGTTCTGTCACTTCTCGCATGGCGCATGCCACTCACCTCGATAGCTTCTGTTTTATAGGCAAGCTGGCGCTCCAGCTCTAGGATCTGATTGGCCGAGGTCTCTTGAAATTCCTGTAACGTGAACTGCAGCCGCTGAATGTTCTCCAGAAGACGGAGGATTTCGCGGTCTTTAGCCAGCAGGGCGGCCTCTAGCTGCGAGGGCAACACCTCGCCCTTCTCGTTCTTCTCCTGACAGGGCGAGAACGAGGAGACATGGCAGAGGGTGTGAGGGGGAGGGAGGGGAAAGAAGTGATAGAAGGAGAGATGGGAGGGGGGAAGGTGAGAGGCCAGACAGTGAACCACAACCTATGCAGTGTTGATGTAATTTATAGTTAGGATGTGAGAACAATTTGACTTCATTTCAATGTTTAATAGGGACTGTATCTGATAATAAGGTGGTAGCATGTCTGTACCAATTAAAAGCCATTTGGCAGGTCTCTGTCACTGGTTTTGTAATCTTATGATTTGTACACCTGTCTAAATTTAGGTGTTAGTCGTAAGAAGAGGAATTAACATCATGTTTTAAGACCTTGAACTAAATGTTGGACAGCTGAAATTTATATATGAGTTTGTTCTTGTCTTGATTTAGACAGAAACACAATCCTTTGGACGAGAGCAAGTACTGTCATATTTTAAAATATAATATCAAAAATTGAACAAATCTTATTCAGTTTATTAAAATTATACATTGAAGGCTATGTTATTCAGATTTTTTTTTTTTTCATTTCTTAATGGTGTAGTATGTGTCCTGCACTAGGAAATGGCTGTTGCTGTTATTTACTTTGTCTTTTTCGCACATGTGGAACTATCTTTTTGTCCATGTTATTGCCTTTGTAAATTATAGAGTGTGGTCTAGACCTACTCTATCTGTAAAGTGTCTCGAGATAACTCTTGTTCTGATACTATAAATATAATATAATTGAACTGAATTGAACTGAATGTCTATATCGGTCCTTGAGGGGTCATTGTGAAATAAAGTCTTGTTCTAAGAATAAATCTGTATTTTCAATTGACTGATAAGAAATTGTGCACTACCTACAAAACCTCAAAAACTGAAGCTAAGGGAGATAGTGAATTGACAGAATATCTCTGGTAAGTGAACTATAAAGCAATGATAGTCTTAGTATTCTAGAAGTTCTGAAAAGGAACTAGTAACTATATCTACATGAATGTAGCGGAGTAAATGTACAAATGATATATTGAGTAAAGCACTTGATTAAATCTACTTAGTTACCACTGCCTGGCTATGGTCAAAAATCAAATAACAGTCACCAAAGGGACATTATACTTACCCTGCTAGTGCCCTCTGCTGGATGGCAGTTCCCTGTGGCTAACTGCTCCTTTAGCCTGTCCACTTCCCTCTGTGCCTTTTCCGCTCTCTGTGCACACACACACACACACACACACACACACACACACACACACAAGGTATCACAGCGTTACAGTTTTTGTACACGAGCCGCATCAATTGGCTAATGAGTTGATCAAGGTGAGAGCCTATACATAAATCAAAGGAGGTGCCATTGCTCGGAAATTTTAAAGCCAAGTGAAAACCCAAGTAGGGGCCCACACAGACGAGTACAGCCACCGCTTTATTCTGCTGAGGGGGCTGTTTAGTCAGCCCACTTTATTCCCCAAACTGTTTACCTGCTCTGTCACACCCGGCCGGCTAATTAATGATTCATTTTGAGAACATTTATCTAGGAGCTGCTGGCAGAGAGCAGCAGAGTGAGAAAAAAGAGCATGAGAGAGAAAAGCAGAGGGGGAGAAGAAGGGAGCAGAAGAAAAAGAGGTATCACCAGAAGAGGAAGCAATCAAGACAGTGAGATAACTATGAACCCCGGCGTTTGGCGCGCCGGCATCAATCGCGTTCAGCAGTCTGCCGCTCTGTGCTGAGTGGAGCCGTGCTGCCATAGCGCCCACCGACGGGGGGCTCTGGCTTACACTCGCTAATCACACGCTCAGGGGAGGGGAGGTGGATGTGGGAGGAAGAAAGGGGTGCGAGGGGGGGGACACAGGACGGAGGGTGTCTAATTAAAGCCAAGGCTTGATTACAGGAGTGATTACCTTAACGAAGGAGCATCTCAATCAGAGAAGTGTAGAGGAAGACTGTACTCACCTGGTTTGCTTTGTCAAGACTTGCCATGATGGAGTCGACCTCCGCTGCCCTGGAACACACACACACACACACACACACACACACACACACACACACACACACACACACACACAAAACACAGAGAGAGAACCACAGGATTACTGAACCCTCACTCTCCAGTACACATAAAAAAACACAGCACACCTGTTGTTATTACACATTTTGTTAATTATATAATCCTTAAAAAAAGAAAGAAGCTAAAGCATGACAGTCACACTTCCCTTTTGAAGAAGTTCAAGTTTTAGAATTAAATACATCTTTATTTTCCCTATGTCCATTTCAGGAAATCAAATATAAAGAGTCATAAGCCTTAAACCATATACAGTATGGCGCCATACTGTGTTGTACTTTGGGATTATTTGGGATGTATGCACACATTAAGTCAAATGCGATGCATTTAAGTTTATTTGAGATGGGAGTTTCAGTTGTACTGCACGGTAGTTTTTGCTTCAGTGCCTCTGTTGAGGAATAACTAGTCAAGCTGGGTGACTACAGAGCAACACGGCTCACCCCTAAAACACAGGCACTTTTCCTGATGGTGAAACCAACAAATACAACAATCCCGTAACTTCAGAGCAGCTAACATCTCCATAGTAGTATGTTTAAAAGGAACAGTTGTGTTTAAAATGATCCCAAATTCAAAAATTTGAATAGATTTTTGATTCCTACAAGACAACAAATCAACTTTCTCACAGCTTACAGTAAGTCTTTGATACCACAAGTTTTACAATTATTTTTCCAAAATGTATGGTCATTAAACCTAATTTATATGATTGTATCCCTAATGTTTAAGTAAAAAAAGCAAAAATCATCAAAGATTTGAGTTTAGTCAGGAAATGGTTTTCTATATCCAAATACTGTAAAATATAATATAACATCCGGAATTGAATGATATTGTGAAGAATGTTGTATTAAACGAACTATGTTGTTTTTTTGGGGGGGCAATTTAGTTTAATTAAACCTATCTTTTTTGTGTAAGACTTTGAAAAACGGGTCAAGTTTGACCCCGAGGACAAAGCAATTGGTAGTAGAGACCATGACTTCTGGACGTTTCAGCCATATTCACAGCTATCATATTATCACATGTTGTAAAAAACTGTAAATGAAGGACATTTTTCTTGTTAATCCTTCTCTTACAGACAAGCCCTAATCTCTGACATATACACTCAATAAATTCTGAGAGGTGTTTCCAACATTTTGTCCACCACATTTGTATCAAGGAGGATAGGTTAACCCTTTTTCGTTTTCAAAGTTTTTTTCATATCAGAAATATAACTTTCTTACAACCAAATTGACCCAAAATAACTTAGATGTACTGCATGCATGTCATGGAAGCCATACAACATTCTTTGCAGGTAAAATTAATGATTACTTCCATTGAATTTTGGTCGTTTTATTCAACTGAATAGCATTTATAAATACATGGTTTTAAAATAGTGTCCTGACTAAACTTTGACATGAACCAGTCTGTGATTCACTCAACATCCTCTGAACTATTAGTCAAAATAATTCATAACTTCTGCTTCTTTAAACTCAAAAATCTTATTTTCCCTATGTGCATTTCAGGAAATCAAATATAAAGAGTTAAGCCTTAAGCCATATACAGGATTACTTCCATTGTATTTTGAGTGTTTTATTCAATTGTATTTTAGTTGTCT
Source organism: Etheostoma perlongum (assembly GCA_026937815.1). Lineage (NCBI taxonomy): Eukaryota > Metazoa > Chordata > Actinopteri > Perciformes > Percidae > Etheostoma > Etheostoma perlongum. The sequence goes on from CM049375.1 coordinate 28,994,988, forward strand.
GTGATTCACTCAACATCTACTATTAGTCCTCTGAGCTATTAGTAAAAATAATTCATAATTTCTGCTTCTATAAACTCAAAAATCTAAAAAAGTCTTATGATAATGAGTTATAATGTCATTTAAATTAGGTTTATTGAGCAAGAATTTTAAAAAAAATGGTTACCAAAACGTTTTTAAAAAAGTGTCAGAAGCATAGAAAAAGTGCCAAAAAAAGTTGTGAAAAGCACCAAAACAAGTTCATTTTCTATTTGGACCCAGAAGGACAACATGGTTTATGGTTGATGGGAAGACAACACTGGGTTAAATATTATAAGAACCTCTCAGTATAACACAGTACAGTTCACCATCAGCACAAACTACAGCCTCCAACATGACCATACAGTTAAATCAACACTTAGTTCAAACAAAAACTGAAATCAAAAAACTAAAAACATTGTGACGATTTACTTGCTTTACTGTAGGACTGTTGTGTTAGACTGCATTCGTTTTTGCTAGGTGTTCCGTATAAAGTGGCAACTGGCTGCATCACTGCCCCTCTGCTAACACTTCAGTAACATACACGCATAACTGAGTCATAACTGATTCTCATAGTGTTACCACACCCCAATAGGAAATATTTCACTAACCACCAAAAAGTTAAAATTGTATACGTTTATTTAAATGCTGTATAATACTTTATTTAAATTGTATCCCGTTACAGGATGCAGTTTCAATGACTTAACAGGAATATTCTGGGAAAGAAAATTTTAAAAGTTTATCGAGTATAACATGCATCATAATCTGCTTGAAAAATCCATCACCTGTTTTGTGTATTATGGATATATATTATAATAGAAACCCCAGATGCTTCAACAGTGTACCGATGGCAGGCCCTCTGTGTCCTCCATCGTAGCTCTGGCTCAGTATAAACGCTGTATGTATAAAGGCCCAACGGGTGGATGTGTGATTCTATCCTCTCTTGAGATTGAACTCCAACTTGCCTCCATACATCTTACAATCACAGATGTCTAATTTAAACAGAAACTCAGCAGGATTATTCATGAGGTTTGTTTGAAGTGCAACAGTTATTTTGCACAGGTGGGACCTGGTTTTCAAAAGGTAGATAGGGATGAATTAACGAGGATGCTGTGATTGATTTGAATATGCACATAGTAACGCAGGTTTCCGCGACACAATAGACCGTTTTTACCAAAAGAAAAATGTGTTCAAAGAACGTATTAAGACTTCTTTTTAATCCACATTATAGAAACTGCATTCAGCCGAACATTCATTTTCTTTCATGTTTGCATTTAACCGCTCTCACATCAGTCTGCAGAACAAATTACCTAAAATGTTAGTGATCCAATGGAATCATTATGACATGAAGACAATACTATTTCTACAGTGAGATGAGGAATCCATTAGACACTGAGACTGTCTCAAACCTAACATATTCTTGGCATTAAAGATCACCGGTGGTGTGTGGTGCAGCCCTGGTTCCAGAGGGTCCTGGCCGTGCCCCGGTCCTATCAATAAGGCCAGGATAGATGGCGCCCTGCCGACAGCAAACACTAACAGGTGTCAGCGTCACGTTTAATGAACTTGTGCAGTACGGAAAATGTTTTGTATTGATTACCTGCTCAGCTACTCAAGCCGAAGCAGACAAATAGTCTTTCTTATCAACATTGAGGAAACAGTCAGTGAGAGTAATAGAAGCCAGCCCGGTGTTCAGAGGCTCAGAGTTAGGGAGGGATAACTGCAGCTGGAGCTCTGGGGTCAGTGGTGCTACTTTCAACCGGCCCAGCCCAGCCCAGCCCAGCCCAGCGCTGTGTCTTGTCTTTGTTTGACAGACTGAAGGACGGAAAAGGAACAACATCAATACCGAGACATTTTAAAACTTGCAACAGAGAGTGAAGCAGGAGCTAGATGGCATTTAAAATTAACTTTAAAATTAAAATTAAATTGAGATGCTGCAGTGAAAAGTGCCACTGACATCCAAACCAAATGACACTTGAAATGATACCAAAAAAAAATTAACGGCACCTCAAATTCTCATTTATGAAACATGTAAGACAATTCTCAAGGAATTAATGTCATCAAATACACCAGTCTATGGTTTTTACATTTTTAATCCCATGGTTACTTTGTATCTGCTCTCAGGCATGCACGCACGCGCGCACACACACAGACACACACACACACACACCATATGACAAGCCACGTAACGGAGCTTGTCTTTCAACCTGTAGATGCACGCAAAGGGTAAGCTCAAACTGAAAAAGTGTCCAATCCAACAAAATGGATGGCAGTGGGTCTAAAAACATCAGTTCAATTGCGCCATGGATGAAGCCTGGGAGAAAATCCATTAGCAGCGACTGACTGACTGTGCTCTGGAGCACAAACCCAAACAAAAGAGCGTTTACTTTGAATGTCTATCGACATCCTTCATACAAGCTCAGATTCATTTCAGGCGTGCGGTGGATACATTGCGCTCAAAGACCAGGACAAGGTAGAGTGTTTTCTGAAGCAATCTTTAAATGGAGCAATTCTTCTTGAGGGCTGTCATGGCCCAACTCCCAGTGAAGGCAAACAGAGATCTCTCTCATCGACCAGCATTAGCGGCTGAGTCACTCTCCGCCTTTACAATGGCATTCCTCAGCTCCACACTGGACATGTGTTTATGTAGGCAAAATGAAGAAGAGCGGTTTCAGCACTTGGAATGCTACAGTGAGCACCAGTGAGGAAAATGACGGAGATGCCAGTGTGTAACCACCTCAATTTGGGGGAGGGGGTATATACAAGTTTGTCAGAAATGACGTAAACACAAAATGTAAAATGGGAGGCAGACTCTTACTTGTTGGTCATCTCCTGGTTGTATTTACACCGCAGGTCCAGCAGCTCTGTCTGTGCAGTGTTCAGAGCTGGTGAGAAAAAAAAAAACATATAAACTTTGACCTTAAAGCTACATTACTGAATATAGATTTCTTTTTAATTTTTACTTCAAACATTACCAATCAAAGAATGCATTTGCAACACAACAGATTTCATTGAAACATGTGTTAGTCAGAGCTCCTCTCCTGGCTAGAAGTGTTATACTGCTCAAATAAAAATTGGATTTCCTCCAACGTTCAATTTGGATTAGAGATTGTATGCATCAACTGTGCCCTTAATTTTTCTACCATTTGGCAGCCAGTTCTGGATCAGGTTGAAAATAATTCATTTTTTTTATTATTATTTTTTATAATTGTAATTGTTAATTGTTTTCCTTGTTTCATTTGTATATTTTTTTACCATTGAAATTATGTTTTGATATGTAATATTGTACATTTGTAATAGTGGAATAGGATAGGGTTACTTGGGATTTTGTTAAAGTGTATCAAAAACTGTATGTTAAATTTTGTTTTGCAAAAAAAAACATTCTTTGGGGTTAGTTTAAACTTATAGTTATGTCAACACAGCAGCAGTCTGTGCTTCAGCAGACTGTATATAATAATAATGCACATTGTGGGTGAGGTTGAGATGAAATGTAACAGCTACAGTGCGTGTCAGTGTTTAAACCACTTACATGAATGCAGAACCTTGATCTTCTCCTCGGCCTCTGATAGTCTGTCAGCCAAACCAGCATTGGCACTCTCCTCCTCCTCCCTGGAAGAAAAAAACACAGTTTCAGTTACTTCACTACATCATGGCTACCCATTTAAGTAACACTATGCACTTTGTGCCATGAGTAGAGCTGTCACAATACACCAAACCCACGATTCGGTTCGTATCACAATTTTTGACCCACTTGACCCATTTGATACAAACCTTCATTGTTTTGGAAAATAATGTTTCCAAAACCATTTCAGTGGTTCATCAACTCGAAACAGGGTGAATGGCACTTCAGCATTTGCTTTGCGGCCCTCTCAGCAATAACCACACTATGCAAGTTTGCACTATGCAAGGTAGCAGATCTGTAGTTCAACTGAGACAACAAGAATAACGGTAAGGTAACAGTAATGGACAATTGCACTTCCAACCTGTAGGGGGACCAAGAGGAAAAGTGCTTTGGTGCCTACTGTAAAGGTGCTGGTTGACAAGTAGCTAATAATAGGTCTATAACGTTAGCTAATTCTTTGTGGGTAACATAAGACTATGACATTGTTCAACACGCTCAGTTATTTTTAGTATGCTTGTTTTGACCACGGTGAACAACTCTGGGGGCTAACCCACAAATTCATCAGTAACGTTAACTTTATAGATAGACGACTAATCTAATTGTAATTTAGCTAGCTAGCACACCCCTGTCTTCTGCCTCAGTCTCTCGGCGCTGCGTGGCTTCAGTCGGGATGAGAGCTGACAACAGCCCCGGGGACACATCACCCAGTCAGCACCCAGCCAGCTAGCAACCATCCACTATCATTACAGCCCCAGCCTGGGGACACAGCCACAGTCAGCACCCAGCCAGCTAGCAACCATCCACTATCATTACAGCCCCAGCCTGGGAACACAGCCACAGTCAGCACCCAGCCAGCTAGCAACCATCCACTATCATTACAGCCCCAGCCTGGGGACACATCACCCAGTCAGCCCCCAGCCAGCTAGCAACCAGCCCGGTCAACACTTAACTCTGGTGCTAAGGACGCTAACGGCAGCTTACTGAACTGTTGGGAAACAGACCCAGGCACCCGAGTCAGAACAGCGGTCATTCGTAACATTACACCTCTGTACTACTTACACCAGTGTTCATGCCAAAAATCTCCTCTCTGCCAAAACCCCCCTTCGCATTTAGCCGTCATCACAGTTAGCTAAATTTATCCGACAAAAGGGGGACAAGGCACCAAAAGGACTAATACTAATAGTATTTTAATGATTGGGTAGCATTGGATCTGGACAGGAAGGATAACTCTGGGAGTTGGAAAGGGTGTGTCGCGATTCTGCTTTCTCTCACCACGACACAGGGTCTGATGGTTGCGATTTCGTATTCATATCACATATCTTTACAGCCCTAGCCATGAGACCTTTCTACCACCTAGAAACAGCACGTGTGACAAGTAATACAACTTGAATGTGACAGAAGAAGCTGTTGTTTCACCTTTTTAGAGCCGTGTTCAATTCAGCTTTGGTTTATTTTTAAAAACCTTTCACTACTGCTTTTGTTGCCGGCATCTAATTGCAACTCAAAATATCCCCAGGACAAGCTAAATGGACAAATTTATTGCACAGGTTCACAGACCCTCTCATTTATTTTTACATCAGCAAACATTGCGGATTCCTGCCTTAAAGAGCACTATAATGGATTGAGAACATCTTTAAATGGGGAAAAGGTTTAGAACACTGAAGAGTTAACCTTAACATTCTTTAAATACATGCCCTATTTCATATTATACCAAAAATAAACAGTACTCTGTGCTGTAGGCATTGGGTGGCACAGGAAGTTATGGGGTTTATTTGTGTCTTTTAAACCAAATGTAAACGTATAAAGATTGCCAGTCAAAGGCAGGTAAGGGGTGCATCACTGGTTCTCACCCTCGGTCCTCAGCTGGGTCCTGGTAGTTCTGCTGCGGGGAGCCTGGGGCCCCGGGAGCCGGTGTGCTGTTGGGCGTCATCACGGAGGCTGGAGAGCTGGATTCTGGGGCCTCCTCTGTCACCGCTGCCCTTGAGACTGCTGGGCCGTCCTCTGAGGGCTCTGTGTGGAAGAAAAAGACTGGCATGAGTTCTCCAACATCAGCTTAGTAATCTGATATTACCAGGTTAATGCGACAATTGATTTCTATTTGAAATAGCCATCTTAAGGTGACCATTATTCACATTTCTCCAGATATTTTGGTGGAATTCACAGCCTTCCTATGGCCTGGTAACCCTACTAACCTGGACCTGGTAAACATCTTTTATGATTAATAATTTTTATTTTTTTAAACAGCGTACAAAACACACAGCTTACAACATGATTACATCCCCTCCTCATGAATCCCCTCCATTCGTCCTCAGCACTTATTAACCTAACAACCATGATTATTGAATGCAACACAATACAATAAAAAAATAAGCACTTGTAAACCAAATAAACATACAGTATGTAATTGACAAAACAAAAGGACATTGCATATATCTCTCTACAGTACAAAGCTTCCTAGGAGCCCTCCAGAAAGCTCAGGTACTTTCCCCATTTCCTAGTGTAGACATCCAATCTGGCAAAAAGTTTATATGCCACCACCCTAGCCCTCTCACAATCTCACTCTTGAATTAACAGCACCCCTTCATTCCTCCATCCTCCTAAAATAATCTTTCTCATTATCATTAAACTAGTTTGGACCAAGCTTCTTATGTTCTTTTTTATCTCGCTTAGGATTGGCCCATCTCCTAGAACAAATACTCTTGGGCTGAATGGAACCTGGGTCCCTCCTATCCGACACAGGTTATCATGTGTCCGAGGTGTTTTTCTCAAAGGACCATAGGACATCTGGACCTGGTAAATTACCTTGCTTGCACTTTCAGACCTGTACAATAGCAGCCACTTCATTGCTGCATTACAAATAACTGCTTTCTAGTGGGACTGCTTCCTGATGCAGATGTTTTTGGCCTGACCTGTCTTTTCAAGGCACTCCAGGTGTTTCTTCCAGTGCCCGCTGATCTCTTGTACCAGGGCCTTGCCGTCTGGCGCCAAACTGTGAAGGTGCTGCAGTCTTTCCTCCAGGGTGTGTGAGGCCTCCAGCACGGGTGCTGGATCTGTGGAAACAGGCCCAAACAAATCTCTGCAGAAACAACTCCAAAGATTCACAAGATATCCATACACTCCTACTTTTCAAAAAAAGCAAAATAGCTGTTTTACTGTGCGTGCTGCCTGTAAAGCACTTTACAGAGCTTTCTGCATCGCAGTTTCAACAGAGACACACAATTCCGCTGAGACTTGTTTCCAAAGAGTGACTCTTAGACTTTCCCCACTCAGGCGCCTTTGAACATTTCACAGGCTGGACCTAATGACACAAGTGCTGTTCCGACCCTTCACATGTAGAGGAATCATCTCTAATGAGTCTTCTCACGTGCTGATGAATGGCAAAGAAGACAAAAAGATTGCCATGAATATGTGACGAAGTCTTAAGTCCCAAGTATACACCTAGGCAAAGTGTAGAAAAAGTCTGCTCTTGAAAGGGGGGCGGGGGGGAAGAGAAGCAGGATTCTTTAGCACAACAGAGGAGCTGTTTTGCAATGCATGCGTGGCAGCACCGGGCCCATGGGGCCAACTAGGAGGCTGTTTCTCAGCTAACAAGTCTCCTCTGTATCATTTGATCATTTAAATTATTATGCCAGGAATTCTCAGGAGGCAGCTCGGCACTCCACATCACAGGGCTGTTTTTAATCTTCCCTTTCCCTTTCTTCCCCTCCCGAAAAGTTCAACAGCTCAGAGAGAGAGAGAGCTGCTCCTGTTGTGTACCTGCCTGCCGAACACCAAAGGAGGTGACTTCTAGTGCCAAAGCACAGAGAGGGAAGCTCAGGGGAGCTCCTTGACAAGGGGGGAGGCAAGATGTAGAGCCACACGCACACACACACACACACACACACACACACACACACACACACAACTCTAAAAGAGGAGGAAAATCGCTGCTTTGCTGCACAAACTTTTCTCCCACAGCTTTCATCCACTCATCTTAGACTTCTGTGTGGAACCCAATTGAATCCCTTCTTCAGTATGGGCACTGACTGAAGTGACTTTTCGTAAGAAGCTGGAGCCACAGACGTTTAAACTTTGCCAGATGCCACAGAGAGAATGCAAACTCTGAGCCGGCAGGCCACGAAAATAAATGCTCATCAGAGAGCCAAAACTTCTGCAAAGTGCAATTTGTTGAAATCCTGGCCCAACATTGCAGCCTGCCATATGTGCATTTTCATCAGACAAACATTTTGGGCCATTTAATTGATCGAGCTATTTTTTCCCAGGACCGTTTACAGTCAAACATTGTCTGCATTCATTGTTACACCAGCTGTGGAGATATTGCATCAGTCACAAGGGACATCACTATTAAGAGCAGAGCTCTTCTAAGACAAACAGGATGACTTAAAGCACTGCTATTCCATCGACCCACTGTCACAAAAATCACTTTATCAGCCTCTTTCCCATATATCCTTTCAACTTTTAATGATCAAAGGACACAGATTATAGTAAGGGATCTCTCACACATGGACAAGCCAGGATTACCAACCGGTGGCAAGGGACTAAAGTAAAGTAAAATTTAAAGTGAAGGGATATAACTTAAGTCTGTATACAAAATTAACCCCCGTCAAAGTAGAGCAGCAGGGGTACTCTCTCAGGGCCCTGGATCTACAGTTACTGACAGAGAGTCCAGAAAGACTGCTGATATCTTTGGAAAATAGAGCTAATTGATGTTGCTAATAAGAAGCACTGAAGCTTCTTTTTCGGAGCAGCTCTGATGGTAAAGCCAGCAAATAAACCCCGGAATGGAAGAGGAATTCAACATTACCCTGTTAATCAAGAAATATAGCACAGCTGACGAGGCATTTTGTACATCAGGTGAGTCACATCACTCTCACGGCAACATAAACCGATCGATTTTTAATTCATCCCTTATCTTAATTATATAGATGATTGGATGGCAACAGCAGCTCGTTTAGACTAATAACTCACAGAACATTTAATAATCATCTTCTCTGGTGATCACACGGCCAGCTCTGGATGAATCACAGCCACCGAGCAGAGCAGAATGACATAGGGAGGTTCAATAATGTCACACATTTATTTCCCTCACAATGAGTCTGACATTTCTGGTTTGTTACAACTTTAGTCATATTTTTTGATCATCATTTCTATCAGTTATAATAACATTGTACTCGCCAAAGTAATAGCTGAGTTCTGGGAATATGGTGACAATGCTAAAGCAAAGCCAATGGACCAGGAAACTCCAGCAGTCAAACAGGGTTGTAGGAACAAGCCAACAGTTTATACAGATTTACAACAAATTTATTTGGAGGTCTAACTGAAAAGTATGCACTCCCAAATGTCAGTTATAATATCTCATTGCTCAGAAAAATGAAAAAAAGTGTTCACACAACTGCGTACACAGTAGGACAACATTGAAACTAAAGTCTAAAAACTGTGATGGATGTTTAAAACAGACAGAATATTTTCACTGTTCATCTTTTGTCTCTCTCTTTTAAATAAGTGTGGCTGTCTGATCAGCTGACTGCTCTAATTAGTTATGGTTATCCATAACAACTCAGAGATGTAAGAGACACTAGACTGTGATTTGAAAAATCTGCTTGAAAACTGATGTTGGAAGTGAAAAAAAACACGGATGGCTTAGGATAAAAGACTGCATGTGCTGAAGAGATTCTTTTTTAAGTTGGTTTTAATATTGAATGTTTTGTATTCATGCTACTTTCTATTTCATCTATTCAGTCAATATTGTGTATAAAGAATGGTATCAGCATGGTGTACTAGAGGTGTTTTCATTATTTTTTATGATTTACATTTTGTTATTTATTTTAACAACAAACATGAACATCCCCCCAACCCTTTTAAACACCAACTACCCAGACAAAAATCAAGAAAAGATGACACATGAACAACAATATAACAAGATCATACAACATAATAACAACATAGACATACTATAAATCAAATCAACATATGTATTAATGACAACACCTTAAAAGGTCCTATGACATGAACATTTCACTTTATGAGGTTTTTTAACATGCATATGTATTCCCCCAGCCTGCCTATGGTCCCCAAGTGGCTAGAAATGGCAATAGGTGTAAACCAAGCTGGCCCTTATGACCTTATGATGTCATAAGAGGCAAGGTTACCTCCCCATTCTCTGCTTTGCCTGCCCAGAGAATGTGGCCCACCCATGAGAGAGAGACATCATGGCTTTCAAACAAGAAAAGTGGCAGTTGGTCAAGGCCACACCCCCCGCCTCCACATTGACCCCCCCCCTCTCTCCTCCTCAAAAGCTACGGACTCAGAAATGGCACATACTAAGGAAAGCTCATTGTGGGACTGGCTCTAGCGGCTGTAATTCTGCACCATGGTTGAATTTTGGGAAATAGTTCAGATACAGTATTAGGGACCACTAAGGTCTATAGAAAAGCATCCAAAGAGCACCATGGCATGGGACCTTTAAGCCCATCATACACATCTCTCCCCACTACAAAGCTTACTAGGATACCCCCAGAAAGCTCAGGTACTTTTCCATTTCCCATTGTAGAGATCTGGAAAAACGTTTATATGGCCTTTTTTTCAAACCCCGCCAGCCTAGCTATCCCACAAGGTCACTATTGAATTGACCCCCCCTTCATTCTTCCATCCTCTTAAAAGAATCTGTCTGGCTATCATTAAACTAGTTTGGAATCAACTTGTCATGTGCTTATCTTTTCCGCTTTGGATTGGTCCATTTCCTAGAACAAATAATCTTGGGATGAATGGAACCTGGGTCCCTGCTATCCAACAGAGGTTATCATGTATCTGAGGTGTATTCATTCTAATGGACGTGTATTGAAGCTCACAAGGGTCTGCAGCTCGCTGCCATAGTTAGAAATGACAATGTTTTGGGTGCCTGGTTTGCTCGCCTGGTAGAGTGGGCGCCCATACAGAGGTTTACTCCTCAATACAGCGGCCGTGGGTTGGAGTCCGACCTGCGGCCCTTTGCTGCATGTCATCTCCCTCTCTCTCCCCTTTCATGTCTAAGCTCTCCTATAGAAAATAAAAGGCCTAAAATGCCCAAAAAATGGTCTAAAAAAAAAAATGAAATGAAAAAAATGACAATGTTTAGTACCAAGAGAAGAGATGGCAAAAACAACAAAAATAAGACCCATGTTGTAATGAATCCTTACTTGCTAATAGCGAACATATGTTAGTATGACTTTTAATTGTTTTTGCACATTTTGTCAGCTTCATTGATATTGGGTTTCATCACTTTGGCTGCGCAATAATGAGGCTGCCACCCTGTAGCTGCTTCCTTGTGGTCACTGCGTTGCTTTGCGATTGCACGTCTCAAAGCGGGAGGCAGTTACTGTAGCTGGGTGAGCCTTCAGTCCAGGGTAAGCACGAGCCAAAGCCTGTCAGAAGCTGGACGGCTACGTGCACTGTAGGTGGCACTGGGGAGGAAGGTGCACATGTTCAGGATGTGTGTCTAGGTGGGTGGGGGTGGACCGGGGTGGTGTGCGCCAAGACAAGCAGGTGTGTCGGGGCGGTCCGTCTTGGCCCTGTCAGCGATACACCATCATTAGGCGGTGTGGGCGCAGCAGGGTGCACCATTATGTCTCCCTGGGCCCTGTGTAATTACGCTCTGACATAATTAACCCAGCAAGCCCATTAGCCAAGCATTGGCTGGCTGAAGAGAGAGAAAAAAAAAACGCTATAATTATTTGTTGTGCGCATGTTAATGAGGCCAGCTGTGTTCCCATCATACAACACGAACAAATTAATTTACAAGGCTGTGCTCCAAGGTTTTTTCTTTTCATTCAAAACAGTCTTGTTTTTTTTCCTTCTGAGTGGACTTCAAGGTCCATAAACATGCTGTGCCGCTGCTGCAACAAACAGTAACACTGCTGTAATATTGTTGTCAAGAACCAAAACTAAGTTGAAAGAACATTAGGTCTTTAATTTCACAGACAATGTAAAGTTATATAGGTGTGTAGGATAAATCACAGTCTTTTTTCTTCTACCTGACAAGGATTAGTTTTGATTAGAAAAAAAACAAACTGCGTGCAACAAATTCGTAAACATGACTTTTATGTTTGCGGTGCATTTTAAAACCAACGAGCATTTGATATTCACATGGCAAACCGACGTGTCGCTTTACCTTGATGTGGCAGAGGGAGTGAGAAATACAAAAATAAAAAACATAGGTTGGAATGAAAAAGAAATGATTGTGGGAAGCGGCGGCTTTTGTGTGTGAACAAAACAAAGCGGAGAGAGAGAGAAACTTCCTAACCTGTTCTCTTTCAATGCTGTTCCATGTCTTTGTTTGACAGACTGAAGGACGGAGAAGGAACGACATCAATACCAAGACACTTTAAAGCTCGCAACAAAGAGTGGAGCTGGAGCTAGATGGCATTTAAAATTAACACGAAATGCTGCAGTGAAAAGAGAAGTGCTACTGACATCCAAACCAAACTTCACTTGATATGATACAAAAAAAATCTTATTTATAAGACATGTAAGATAAATCACGATGAATTAACGTCATCAAATACACCAGTCTATGGTCTTTACATTTTTTTATTCCCATGGCTAAATTGTATCTGCTCTCAGGCACAGACACACACAGACATTCCCCCACACACACACACGCTGTCTTTTAAGAGCACACTCTCTCCTGGTCCCTCTGGGGTCTCCTACTCCACAGGGATCAGTTGGAGAGGCCCAGCTCTTTTATGAACATAATGCATTATTAAGCACCTCAAACATCTCCTGGGCCTTTGTTTATTACTGCTCTTATTAATCACTTGTGCATAATCTCGTCCCGCCCAGAGAGCTTTCATTTTCCATCAGCTTTTATGCGTCCTTATTTTCCAACAGACTGCCACAAACACGCATGCATGCCACTCCTTTTTTGCTCTCATCCTGACTGCAGGTATTCAGCTGCAAAATTACAAAAAAGCCAGCTTGCTGTGCCTGGCAGGCCTCTCTCTCACTGGTGCCCGCTTATGTACATGAAAGGTTGAAGAAGGACTACTATTCTTTATGCATTTGAATGACTCCTCGTACGAAGGTCAGTGCATTGTGTTCCTATAATCTCATAGCCGAGGGAAACATCTGGTGCGAGTATGTAAAGCACTTACAACCATCTCATTGCACAAGATGACACGCGACTCAATGTGACCACAAAAAAAGAAGCTGCTTATACTTGTGCTCTGCTCCGTAGTACCGGTGGTCACCACTAGCAAGCACTGTTGCCATAACATTTCAACTAACGCACAAACACACAGACACAAACACACACACACACACACACACACACACACACACACACACATACAGTATACAAACCCTCACATACCTCAGACATGCCGTAGGCCTCGCACACACATACTTAGAGGGGTGTATTCAGATCAGAATCTTCACAAACTCTTAGTGAGCTCCCTGCTCAGATAAAAGGAGCTGTGTTCTAAGCAGAGAGGAGAGGGGTGGATCCTAAGGGATGAGTGTGTGCACGGAGAGGAGGCGAGAAAGAGCAAACACCTGGAGCGTCAGTCTCAGGGCTACGCCCCTGGCGACAGGGCCTCGCTGCTCTCACAGAGGTGGCAACAAACGCAGGCGTTCAAACGCCACTCGAACACACACACACACACACACACACATTCTCCAGCAGAGAAGAGCGTGTGAGACGGCGAGTAGGAGAGGAAGAAAAAGACAGACGAAGTTGGGTGCATCTCTGGGAAACCGATGAATTTGGGCAGAAGCTGCCACTGGTTTTCAGCGTTATGTGATCAGGATGTGTTTATCTGCACTGATCAAAACCGTGCGGAGGTGATATAAACATTGTTAGGGAAACACTGCTAACAGGCCTCTTTCAAGCCCCAGACTGGGTGGGAGTTACAGTGCACAGCATGAGGTGGTGTCACCGGCAAATCAAAATATAGAACGCTAATGAAACACTCCAGCGGATTGACAACTCGGCTTGGGGGCCTCATAAAAAGGAAAGAAACCACTTCAATCACTCGAATCAAGTTATTTCTGTTCTTTGAGTTTGTTTGTTGTTTTCAAGTTGCCATTGAACAGGAGCATTAACCAAGTGAAACATTATCATGCCGGAATCTCACAAATGTAACAGATATGTTATTTGTATTCAATAGTGGACACGGCAAAGTGTATAACTGACATGTGACCAGATGTTGATGATAGCCAGATACAACAGGTCACATATTGAGCTGCTACTGCATTTGCACCCCCCTTCCTTGTTCACCTCTTGCATTCATTAACTCTGCTGTTGGCCGGTTGTGATTGGGCTGAAGGCCTTAGTGTTGGCACACAAATGAGCATGCACATACACACACTGACAAAGAGGCACTTTCAAATGAAATAATAGAAGGGGGGAAAAAACGTCCTGCAATGAATAGTAATAACTGCATTAAGATTAACGAGCATGGCGTGTAAAGAATAATTGCATCTGTCAAAAGATTAAAAATACATGAGCTGTAGCATTTGTTGGGGGAATGGTGGGAATGCTCACTGTTGTGTTTGAGGGGCAGAGAGAAATGAAGTGGGGCCACAGCCAAATGACTGTCCTCCAGTGTACCTGGAGTCATCCATTCTAGCGGGGGGGTGGGCAAGAGAGGGGGGGTGGAGTTGTGACCTTGGACACCAGCAGCAAGATGTACTTTGACAAACAGCCACAGGATACTTCCTTCCTCACAGATAGCACATACTGCTTGGGCTAGACGCAGAAATACTCTTAATGGTCGAGTCTGTACTGCTTGGTCTCAGACCGAGAAGTGGGGGGATATCTGGCAATGAACACAGCTAATGTCAGGAGCTGTCAACACTAGATTCTTTGGCCTTTTCCAGATGGTCACTGTGTCAGATTAGACAATCAATGAGTCATAGATTGTTGCTGTGACTTGGCTGAAAGTCATGGCAGACTACAAGTTGCAACCTGGCAAATCGTAGCTTGCTATCTTTCACGATTCTGTCTCCATCTGCCATATTTACAGTTGTATGCTGCTGTGTGCTGTTTGGGGTCCAAATCACAGCAAGCATGTGACATACTATTCTTTTTGTTGGGACATAGTGAGATGTCCCATTAAGTCTCTATTGGGCCACTCAAAATATTTCAACAATTTTAAGGTCTTACCATGAGTTGGATGGGTTGAATTGTTTTGCGTTTAATAGAAAGACTGCATGGTCAAATTAACCTGATATGGGGCTGTGGGGCAGCTGACAGTTAAAAAAAAAAAAAAAATCTCCGACGGCAGAGACGCAACGGGAGTAGCATTTAAACCAAGCAGCATGTCTGAACCCCATGTTCCGAGTGTTGGCATTGAATAGTTTGTCCACCAGAGGGCACCCTACAACATCCCTGTTGGCAACACTGATTATTAGGGTTCAAAACACAAAGTGGTAGAACCATAGACTGTTAAACATACAGTCTATAGATAGAACCCTTCTATGTTTGTCTGTTCTAGTTATTATTATTATTTGTTGTCTGCTGCGCTGGCTCGTAAGTCCGATTGACTTGAAATTTCTCACACAGGTGCAGCTTAATGTGCTCTACAAAAAAGCCTCACGGACCATTAAGAAAAATTTTCCGCCATTTTGAATTCTTTGAAAAACCCATTTTGAGATCTCCTAAATCGTAGCACCGATTGCCACCGAACCTTCAGTAAATCATCAATGGATCCAGCTTATTACAAATTACTTTTCAAGTTATTGACCAATGACCTTCAAACGGGGTGTGTCTCTGGACATAAATGAACACAAATCAGCAACCATAAGGCCAATCATCACAAAACTCACAGGCTATGTTCATATAATTGTTCCAGATATACCCAGACAGTTGTATATACATACGCCACTAGGGGGCATTACAAGTGCAAGATAGGTGTGTGGCATTACACACATTTTTACTAAAAATCACATATTTATTGTCCAATCATCACAAATCTCTCAGGATATGTCCTTATAAGTACCTGAATCACGCCGTGAAGGTTTCATTCAAAAAGAACACCAGGGGGCGCTATAAATGGAAGCAAACTGTAGGTGAAATAGTGCAAATCAGGCTATAAATGACTAAATGTTTGTCCAATCAACACAAAACTTCCAGGAAAATTGTTTTTGTGTTGGTCATCTGCTTTTCTCAAATTCCCGTGAGCTGGACTGAGCTACATATCACACTGAATTTAAAATAAATGTTTTTGACAAATCAATTGTAGACATTTTTAACAAAGTGCACTGTCTGTCCAATCGTTACAAAGCTTGCAGGATATGTTTTATAAAGACGTTGGACTACATGTGTGAAATTACTTTAAAGTCTCTATTGAGAAAAAAAGTGTAAACCTGCAAATAGCCGCTTGCAGCTATATTCTTTTATGTTTTTGTTCAAAGGACTTCAAGTTTCATATCTTAAGTTTGTATTTTTATACATTTTATTTTTCAGAACTTTAATATATTGTGGTGTTCCTCTGTTCTGTTGATAATGATAATAAAACAAATGATTATCATATTATTTTAGTGAGAACTCATAAATAACTACAAATAACTAATGTTAGGGAAATCTGTTTATGTTTTGTTGCGCGTTTCTGGATTTCTTTTAAATAAATATCGGAAAATGGGATTTTTAAATAACCACATATTTGTATCGTATCGGCCTTAAAAATCCTTTATCGGTCAGGCTCTAGTAATAAGTAAGGATTAATTCTGTTTTACTGGGCTACTTGCCCAGCACTGATTAGTACTATGACAAACAAAGTGGTTTCACTTTGTCCCAGTGAAACAGACCCCCTTTGTAAAGGTAAGGTCAGATGGAGGTAGGAGGATCGCTGTGTTACGTCACCTGATGTAACCTGACACAGGAAGGTCTACTACTGTAATCACTGTGTGCACAATTATTAGGCAAGTGAGTATTTTTGACCTTATCGTCATTTTCATGCATATTTTCCAATTCCAGGCTATATAGCTTATATATTAAATGCTAATTTGATTTAAACATTATCAGGTGATGTGTATTTATTTAATGAGGGAGGGTGTGGCCTAAAGTGATCAACACCCTATATCAAGGTGTGCATAATTATTAGGCAGCTTCTTTACCTCAGACAAAATGGGCAAAAAAAGAGATTTAACGGACTCTGAAAAGTCAAAAATTGTAAAATGCCTTTCAGAAGGATGCAGAACTCTTGAAGTAGCAAAGATATATAGGCGTGATCACCGAACAATCAAACATTTTGTTGCAAATAGTCAACAGGGTCGCAAGAAACGTATGGAGAAAAAAAGACGCATATTAACTGCTAGAGACTTGAGAAGAATTAAATGTGATGTTACCAGGAACCCATTAACCTCCAGTGCCTCCATATTCCAGAAATGCTACCTACCTGGAGTGTCCAGAAGTACAAGGTGTTCAGTGCTCAGAGACGTGGCCCAGGTAAGAAAGGCTGAAACACGACCACCACTTAACAAGACTCTCAAGTTGAAACGCCAAGACTGGGGCAAGAAATATCTGAAGACAGATTTTTCAAAGGTTTTATGGACTGATGAAATGAGAGTGACTCTTGATGGACCAGATGGATGGGCCCGTGGCTGGATCTCTAATGGGCACAGAGCTCCGCTTCGAGTTAGACGCCAGCAAGGGGGAGGCGGGGTACTGGTATGGGCTGCTATTATCAAGGATGAGATAGTTGGACCTTTTCGGGTTGAAGATGGACTTAAAATCAACTCCCAAAACTACTGCCAGTATTTAGAAGATTACTTTCTTCAAGCAATGGTACAGAACCAAAGTCTGTATCCTTCAAAAGGCCATGATTTTTATCCAGGATAATGCTCCATCATATGCATCCAAGTATTCGACTGCGTGGCTAGCCAGCAAAGGCCTTAAAGATGACAGGATAATGACATGGCCCCCTCCTTTACCTGACCTAAACCCCATTGAGAACTTGTGGGCCTTTCTTAAACGTGAGATTTACAGTGAGGGTAGACAATACACCTCTCTGAACAGCATTTGGGAGGCTGTGGTTGCTGCTGCACAAAAAGTTAATCATCAACAGATCAAGAAACTAACAGATTCCATGGATGGAAGGCTCATGACAGTTATTGAAAAGAAGGGTGGTTATATTGGTCACTGAATATTTCTTGAAATGTCAATAGTTTTTATTTGTACATCTTGAGTTTTATTCTTACTCTAAGAAATTAAAATAAACAAGTGAGATGGGAACATTTTTGTTTTTCCATTTAGTTGCATAATAATTCTGCACACCAATAGTTGCCTAACAATTCTGCACACAGGTATTCTCCTGAGAAAGCCAAAACTCACTTTTCCTTTGTTAAATATTCTGATTTGAGGTTTATTAACATTTCTGATTGACTGATAGCAATGCATTTGTTATAGTACAATACAATAAATTCTCAGGAATAGAACTTGCCTAAAAATTTTGCACACAGTGTACACAATATAACGACACTGTACATAACACTGTATATAAAGAGACAGAGAGGACAACAATGATTAGGTACACTAACGACAAAAGCTACTATACTTGAGTATAGAGTTCATGTTGGGTGATTGTGGTCGTTCTTTTAATTTTTTTAGTCTTTGTTCTTCAACATAACTCTTAGCTGACTATTTCATTCAAAATATACTCCACAAGACGCTCTAGGGCTTGAATTAAGGCCCCCATATAAAAGGTATAGGTCAGAAAATCAAACTGAATACATCTTCAAACAACGGTATTTTTTATCAAGGAAATAACTCCATTCAAAGTGTGTGTGTGTGTGTGTGTGTGGCAGAGCAATATCAAGAAGGGGACTTCAAGGAAAAATGGAGACCTTTAAAAGTCACTTGCTGCTGTCGCTATTTTTCCGATGCAGACTTTTATCTTGTATTCATTGAATCTGTAAACAGCATTCTCTAGTCCTGCCACAAGTGTTTCTCTGATCTAGACTGAGATTGGGCTGCATCTTTGCTGCAACAAAGAGCAATACAGTACATGTGCCCTGGCACTGAAATAACAACTGAATAAACACGCAATACATCGTTCCTCTTTGCTCTCACTTTGTGTCTTTGCCTCTCTCTCCCCTTTCCCCCCCATTGGCCTCATCAGGCCTGCGTTCCACACGAAGCCAGACTTCAGTTGGGATTTTAATTGGCCCTCCACAATCAACAGCAGAGCTCCTCAAGGATGTGTTCACTCCTCAGCCAGGCTACACTCAAGGACCAGTGCTGGGTTTTGAAGTGGCCTCATGCAGAGTTTTGGAAGCCACTCTGAGAGCACAGAGTTTGAAAAATAGATAAGAGCCACAGGGTACAGAGTTTATGTACCATATAGCCATGTGCTGTTACACCATATCTATGAAAAATAACTAGAAAATGACTTTGGTTTAAGTGTGTTCATATATACATGATATGTCAGTGTGTTTTCCGTATAGGGCTGGTCCAGCGGTAGAGGTTTGATGTGGAAGAGATCTTCAGTAAGGGATCTTTGAATGGGGAAAGATCATTCTTGAAGTAATGTGAGTGAGTGTGGTGATTATGCTGCTGCTGCTGCTTGTGAAGGTACACATCTCTGGACTTAGTGGGAGACTCACCTGGGGCCTCGATAAGCTGTTTGTAGATTCCCAGGAACGCAGACTCGGCCTCCTTGCTGCGCTTGTTCAGAGCAACCACCTGCAGCAGAGAAGATGCCATTAAGGAAAACATCGACTAATAACATCCTGGCATATGTCTTAACTCACAGTGCACAGGATATTTACATTTCAGGCATTACGTTGACTTTTACACAGAGCAGAAAAACACTTACAATCTTAAATTGCCAACAGTGGATCAATAGTAACAAGAGCAAAGGTCAACCTCACAGCGTCCTTTCAATACATTGAATAAATAGTCCTGCATGCCTTGTATGTGTGTTGTATCTTTAGTATGTACAAGAGAGAAATACAGTTCATATAGCTAATGCATAGGTTAACCAAGGCAAAGACTGTGTTTCTACATAAGCATTGACAACTACAAAAACAAGTTGTAAACTATGACGATATCCCCCATGTTTACTGCCAAGTTGCTACATGCTGCGAGGTGACATTTGGCCTGTTAAATGTAGGTGTCGGTGTGCGCGAGAAGGCACTCCGCACCTGTTATCCTCGGCTCGGCGGGTGATGCAAACCAATTAACGATTCATTAAGAGGGACAAAGAAAGTGAATTAACCACCACCTGGCCCCATGGAGAGGGCACCTGCACTAGTGGATATGTGGGTTACGCTGCTCCCAGCTCCCACTAAGACCTCGGGCCTGTTTGTGAGCTCTGTAGCTCCCTCTCACCGTCCTCTGCTCTACAACAGTAAATCAGATCACCCCCCCCTACCCCCCATAAGCAGACGGAATTCAAATTATTGCCATCTATTGTTTATGTCATTTCTGTCACTGTTGATAACAGCCTCCGTCGGATCGGCTCAATGGACTCCAAAACGGAGGGTCAAGTGTGCGGTATGCCTGAGCCAGGCTGCTCATCATCGATATGACGACACTTAAAAACATTCATTTCGCAAAGGCTGAAAACACTTATGAGGGTGGTGGTGGTAGTGTGCTGTGGCTGTTTAGTGGGGTTATAAATAAGGTGTGTGGAGAACACCGAGGGACCGAGAGCCTTTGATTTACTGGAAATGGCTGGTGTCTTCCCCCGGGAGGCATAACGACAGCATCATGTTTAAAGAAATATCATAAAGCTCAAGCAAATCTCCCCCCCCCCACCCCATCACTCCCACTTGGAGCAGCTCAGAGGAGTTCATAGAAAATGGAAAAGGCTGGAGCCCAATCAATATAGATGCAATATTCTGCAGCTCTCAGCCAGCTCTCTGTACACTACGCTGTTGCACTCAGCTATACCCCACTTTAACCCCAACCTCCTTTTTGCTTTGTCGCCACTGATGACTTGTTTTTATGTTTGCTTCGTTTTCACTGTGAACGGGAGTAATTTTGTATCCCTGAGTGTCACCACTCGCCAATAACAAACCTCTGCTCCTCAGCGTGACAACGAGCAAAGCTCCAACAGCACTTTGTGACATCCAGACAAACTCTACCTAAACTACATGGCCACTACAGCAGAGTGTCATCAGTGGTTAAAATGTAACTAAGTACATTTACTCAAGTACTGTACATTAAATTTGAGGTACTTGTACTTAGTCTTTTCTGTTCATGCCATTTTCTACTTCTACCTCTACATTTGAGAGAAAAATATGGTACTTTTTTACTCTACATTAATCTGAGAGCTTTAGCTACTGGTTACTTTACAAATGAAGATTTGTGCACACAAAACACATGTAGTCTGTGCCTATTTCTGTTGTATTTTGGTTCTATGTCTTGTCCTTGTGATTGTGTAATTTTTGGTCTTTGTATTATGTTTTGTTTCTTGTTTTATTGTGATATTGTGATTTCTGTGCTGTCTTCTCCAGGTTTACTTCCTGTGTTTTCCCACCTGTCTGATTGTCTTGCCCCACCCTGATGGGTATCACCTGTCCCTTGTTTGCTCCTTGTCTCGTGTATTTAGTCTCTGTGTTCCCTTTGTCTTGTGTCAGATTGTTTTGTTTGTCAGCGTGGTGTTTCAGTTCTCAGTCTAGGTCCATGCTGTCTTCTCATCTGTGGAGTGTTTTGTCTCTAGTTCCTGTTAGTTGGATGGCTTTTGTTTTTTGGACATCTGTTTTCTTGTTTAATCCACTTTCAGAAAACCTTTTTCCTGCTTCATTCCAGCCTCCTTTTGTTTGGTGTGTACTGTGTTTTTTTCCAACAATTTACAGACCTACAGATACTTTCACTTTATTTCCCTGATTATACTTACATAATTTTACTTAAGTAACATTTTCAATGCAGGACTTTACTTGCAACAGAGTATTTATGTACTTTACATAAGTACTTTTACTCAATACTTCTTCCACCACTGCTAGTCATCAACTTTTCACTGCTAGTCTGCTGGCTGGCCTGGCTTCCTCTAAAGCATATACATCAAATGAGGCACCCAACTGCATGTGTAAGGAGCCTGAGATCCTGTGAAGGCAACAGCTAGGGCTCCATCTTCCAGAGACACGCAGGGTCTCCCGGCCCTCCATCATCCTTTAACGAGAGAACACGGAGATTACCTCCACAATCACACCATTAACCTGCCCACAGACGCTAGCAGAGACATCAATCACACGCCTGCCTGATGCCTTCTCACGTTAGCGCCCGCTATGCGTATAGATCTCTCCCCCCATAGCCCACCCTTGCTATCATCAAAGCACTCTGAGGTGTCGTGCATAATATGGGCTGATCAGGGAGTCATCTTCATCTCCATGCTAATCCCACCTCCAGCCAAGCTCATGGGATTTCAGAGCCAGAAGTCTCATACTAACAGATATGAGCAGAAAGGGCGGTTGAATGTACAGAGAGCTACTGCTAGAGGAAGCACTACAACTGGCAAATCTCTTTTGGGATAAGAGATATGGCTGAGGCCCTGGCTCCGGCTCACAGCGCATTCTTTGTTTTCACCCATTTTGTGATAAAGGATATGGCTACCGAGGGAATTGGCTTGGCCACAGGTTGATTTTACAAGCAGGAGTAAAGCCCAGGGCAGAGTAGCAAGAGAGAGACACAAAGGAAACCTGTTAGCGCTCCTCCATAACTCTTAACGCAGCAACAGAGTGGGCAGAACACAGCCTCTGGGACAAGGCTGCTGGGAAATACTTACTGATAAGCCTTTGAGAATAGTTACAGTACCTGCGCGTGCTTGTGTGTGTTTGTGTGAGAGAGAGAAAGAGAGAGAACAAGCTAGCATGTGTTGATGAGAGAGATAAATAAATGAAGGGGGAGAGAACAAACCTAGAAAGAAGTAGGGGAAGCAGAGTGAAGGGCTACTGAGCGACATATAGAGAGAGACAGAGAGACAACGGAAAAGAGGGGTTCCCATAAAGAGCGCAATTAGCAATTATGCAGTCATCAATTACAATTATCACAACTGGTGATTATGCAATTATCACTCTAAATCATCAGTTTCCCCCTCTGCCTCACCAGTTTGCCACCCCCTGTGATTTGGTTGTTTGAGGATGGCTTGTGATGATGCAGGTGATTAGAGTGTGTGACGATGATGGGGGTGTTGGGCGGGTGTCAGGGCAGATCTTGCGCTGTGTGTGTGTGTGTGTGTGTGTGTGTGTGTGTGTGTGTGTGTGTGTGTGTGTGTGTGAAAATAAGTGTGCAAATGTTTGGAGCATGTCTGCATATGAGGGTGTGAACAACGTGTATGTGGGTGTGCACGTGTGTGTGTGTGTGTGTGTGTGTGTAAACAGTGTTTATGGATATACTGCTCCCATCTCAAGGTGAATGTGGTTGGTGCTGTGGGTGGTTTGGGGACGAACAAATGGTACCACAGTCCCTGAGGCCTCTAAATTACCTGTCATCTTTCCCATGATGCAAAGGTCAGTGCACAATCATAGGGAGTCCATCCTACTGTGCTGCTCACGGAGCGCCAGTCCAGCCCACAGGCTGACAGGATGTCACAACAATCCCGCTCCCGCACCATGCTTATTAGAAAAAAACAGTGGGAAGCCCACCACCGGCGCAACACCCCTTGTCACAACACCTACCTGAAGAATCCAGTGGATTCCTGACAAACATCCAGTCCTTGGTGTTAACACAAGTGTTGCGAAAATTAGGCAAAATATGGTCAACGCTCTACTATTATACTGCGTGTTTTTTTTCAATCTAATCTTTATTAGTAAAACCTTTCCAACATCTGATTTCAACTTCCATTTTTAGTGCTGCCATTTTGAGCTCTATATAATGTCCACGTCTGCCTATTTATCTTCCAGCTTCAATTTCTTTCTTTTTTAGTTTTCAATTAACATTTCTTCAACTGGTAGTTTTAAACTTTTTAATTAATACCAAAAAAAAGTAACGTACCATACCAACTCATAGGGCCTTTGTATTCAAGTAGCTATTGTAACAAAAGAGCTGGCCAGTGTTACATGTCTTCATGTACAATATACAGATTAGTGCTGTTAACTTACTTTTTTATTATCGATTATTCTGACAAATATGTTTTCAAACTCAATCTCAGCCTAAGCCTATTCAAATTTAATTTGCAATCATATGGAACATCAAACTCTCTTTTGAAAAGACCAGAGACATTACTTGAAAATGTAAAATAATTCTGTCAATCAACTAATTCATTAATCGACTAATTGTTTCCGCTCTACCACGGATCCACAAAGATGTGCCTTTATTATACTGCCATAAATAATATTTCTTTAATAGTGATAATGATATTGCAAAAGTTAAGCTAAGCCAGTGGTTTAAATGTTTTAAACATTCAGGAAGTCCCTTCACTTCCTCTACAAATCAGTGTTTGGATTTTCAAACATACAAGAAAATATTAAATTTTAATAGATTGGTGGTATAAACGTTTCTTAAATGGCAAAATAATGCCAAATCTTGCCCAACATTGTCTTGTACTGTCTTCTGAAGAGCTCTTAAGGCATATTTAAGAGCTCTTCAAAAGACAGAAGAAAACAATGTCAAATTTAAAACAGATGAAGAAAATCAAGAGATGCATCGAAAAGGCTGAGTGGCCACAGAAATCCCAGCATCACTCATGGAGGACAACACAATGTGGTTGTTTCAACATTGTATACACAAAAGTAAGACAGTTATGTGTTTTCAGTCTCCTTTATATGTGATCTGTATGTTTAAAAAAAAATCTAAATCAAAATGCAAAATCAAATGCAAAACCACAAGGGCTAAGATCCCATTTTAACTGTGCTACCCAGCAGTTTTGCAGCTGTCACTGCTGGCATTTGTTTTGCGTTGAGTGTAGGTTCAGAGGAGAGGCGGGAGGAGAGAGATGAGTTGGTGCGGAGTGACTGATGAGTGGGTGGAGGAGAGGGGCAGAGGTAAACACTATTGCAGTACGGTCTGGACGTGAGAGACCCGTGTACACCCACACACGCACTCTCTCACACACACACACACACACACACACACACACAAACTTGGAAGCATGCAAACACACACACGTCAAGTCGCACTCACACAGATGAACACTACACACAGGCTGTGTTTGAGGGCAGATGTAATCATGGTGACACCCATCTCGGAGCCGTGGTAGCAGCATGGCGCTGGCTGTGGCCGTCTCTGGCTGCCCGGCGAGATGAGCAGTCAGAGCACTGACACACATCTCGTTGCAACGTCAATTCCAATCAGCGGTGCCTGTCATTCAACCTCACTCACAACGGACTGACGCCACCGCCGCCGCAGAGCTGCCGCCTCAGCCAAATAAATAACCAAGGCTGACCAATATTCTTTAGTAGCACAGTACTCCTGATGTAAATACATGCTGCAACGATTCAGTGACAAAATGAGAATGGAAATACAGCTTGATTTATGGAAGCCTTATGGGAAAGGCTCACCTGCATTTGAATGTAGGTAGTGTAGTATCAAGCATAAAAATGTCAATATAGGTTTTAAGAAAAACCTTATTAATCCATAGAGAAGGTAGGATAGATTTCCATATTATGTTTGTACAGCCATTATTGCATTAGCGGTCAATAAACATGCATGTTAGCTGCATTGTAATGCTATACTTGGTGTAGTGCATTAAGCTAAATGCTAACATCAGCACGATAAAATTCTCATGCTAAAGATGCTAATATCTATCTATCTATCTATCTATCTATCTATCTATCTATCTATCTATCTATCGACATTTTCTTTAAAAAAACATTATTGGCACTAACTTTCCATTACAAACTGCAACTACAACTGTTAATCTTATGGTGATGCTAGGTAAAAAAGTCAGATGATCACCAAAGTGTTATAGGTACAGTATATTATATATATATATATACAGTGCCTTGCAAAAGTATTCGGCCCCCTTGAACTTTTCAACCTTTTGACACATTTCAGGCTTCAAACATAAAGAAATAAAAATTTTATTTTTTGTGAAGAATCACCAACAAGTGAGACACAATTGTGAAGTGGAACGAAATCTATTGGATATTTTAAACTTTTTTAGCAAATAAAAAACTGAAAAGTGGTGGGTGCAAAATGATTTGGCCCCTTTACTTTCAGTGCAGCAAACTCACTCCAGAAGTTCAGCGAGGATCTCTGAATGATCCAATGTTGTCCTAAATGACTGATGGTGATAAATAGAATCCACCTGGGTGTGATCAAGTCTCTGTATAAATGCACCTGCTCTGTGATAGTCTCAGGGTTCTGTTGAAAGCGCAGAGAGCATCATGAAGACCAAGGAACACACCAGGCAGGTCCGTAATACTGTTGTGGAGAAGTTTAAAGCCGGATTTGGATACAAAAAGATTTCCCAAGCTTTAAACATCCCAAGGAGCACTGTGCAAGCGATCATTTTGAAATGGAAGGAGTATCAGACCACTGCAAATCTACCAAGACCTGGCCGTCCCTCTAAACTTTCAGCTCAGACAAGGAGAAGACTGATCAGAGATGCAGCCAAGAGGCCCATGATCACTCTGGATGAACTGCAGAGAACTACAGCTGAGGTGGGAGAGTCTGTCCATAGGACAACAATCAGTCGTACACTGCACAAATCTGGCCTTTATGGAAGAGTGGCAAGAAGAAAGCCATTTCTCAAAGATATCCATAAAAAGTCTCGTCTAAAGTTTGCCACAAGTCACGTGGGAGACACACCAAACATTTGGAAGAAGGTGCTCTGGTCAGATGAAACCAAAATCGAACTTTTTGCCCACAATGCAAAACGATATGTTTGGCGTAAAAAGCAACACAGCTCATCACCCTCAACACTCCATCCCCACTGTCAAACATGGTGGTGGCAGCATCATGGTTTGGGCCTGCTTTTCTTCAGCAGGGACAGGGAAGATGGTTAAAATTGAGGGGAAGATGGATGCAGCCAAATACAGGACCATTCTGGATGAAAACCTGTTGGAGTCTGCAAAAGACCTGAAACTGGGACGGAGATTTATCTTCCAACAAGACAATGATCCCAAACATACAGCAAAATCTACAAAGGAATGGTTCACAAATAAACGTATCCAGGTGTTAGAATGGCCAAGTCAAAGTCCAGACCTGAATCCAATCGAGAATCTGTGGAAAGAGCTGAAAACTGCTGTTCACAAACGCTCTCCATCCAACCTCACTGAGCTCGAGCTGTTTTGCAAGGAAGAATGGGCAAGAATGTCAGTCTCTCGATGTGCAAATCTGATAGAGACATACCCCAAGCGACTTGCAGCTGTAATCGCAGCAAAAGGTGGCTCTACAAAGTATTAACGCAAGGGGGCCCAATCATTTTGCACGCACCACTTTTCAGTTTTTTATTTGCTAAAAACGTTTAAAATATCCAATAGATTTCGTTCCACTTCACAATTGTGTCCCACTTGTTGGTGATTCTTCACAAAAAATAAAAATTTTATATCTTTATGTTTGAAGCCTGAAATGTGTCAAAAGGTTGAAAAGTTCAAGGGGGCCAAATACTTTCGCAAGGCACTGTATATATATATATATATATATATATATATATATATATATATATAAGATAAGATTCATCCTCTGGGGACTATTCATGTCAATCCATCAAATCGTTGCTTAGAGAGTCTGGACTAAAGTGGTGTACAGACCAAATGACCAACCGTGCCCAGAGCCACGTAGCCAACATAAAAAGCTACATCAAGATATATGACGTAAGGCGCTGCACTTGAATACGAGGCAAGACTAAATGAGCAAAACCTTGGGCCAATGCCCCAGTACAGAGTGCCGATAATGACCCAGGCAGAGAGGAGAGCGGATCTCTACAGATCAAGGTGGAGCTGACGTAATCCCGACGGACGTGGCACACAGAGCAGCACGAGAGACAAAACATGGCACCGCATTAAACCCGGATCAAAGGGCCTGCTGTCTCCACCACACAGCAGGTGCCTTCTGGGTCCCCCCTCACCATCAACAGGCGGCAGAAGATCTGTGTTACCCGCCCTCTCAACAAAACTCAAAAGCACCAGCCTCTGCGCTAACACCTCAAAGTCACGGCAAAGTCAAAGTCAAGAGCTGGTGAGAGAGAGAAAAAAATGGGAGGGAAGAAAACAAATCTTTTCTGAATTTCTTTGTAGTTCAAAAGACAGGAGTTGTCATTTTCTTTGAGCTCAAGCTTTCAAATGTTTGATGCAGTGAATGACCTAAACCTTGAGGAAAGTGCATCTGCTCAGAACGTATCCATCATGGTAGGATGGGAGGGAGCGGGGGCGTGCTGAGGCTAAGATGAAGGCAGCGGTTGATGTGCTGAAAGGGAGGGCTGTGAAAAGTAACAATGAGTGCACCTGGACTAGATTTCAGAGCCGGGAGAACTTTTAAGAGGAGAGAAGAGGAGGAGAAGTGTAGGTAAGGGCTAATTATAAAAAATAAAGTGCCCCCATTATCCCTGGCACTGTACTGCCCTAGTGAACAAAGCTACAACAGATGGGGTGTCATGGGTAACTGTGCCAATGTGAGCCAAAGCCCGGAGTGGATAGACCCTGGCAGGCCGCTGGTGGAGCAGCCCTGGCAAGGGGGAGGCACAGCTGCATATCTCGCCCTCAGACACATGTTGACAGTGTTTCTCTAGCCCTGCCTACACTAGTCAAGGTGAGGCAGCATGGCACGATGGGAGGGGGGGGAGCAAGAGTGGGAGAGAACGCTCCACTATGATGGATAGCGTTCTCCATCTACCTCTCCCTCTTAGAAGGCTGGTGACTTTCCAGTGAGGCAATTATCATTGTGGAATGCATAATAGCCTAATTAATTACAGGTGTCAGCGCTGCCTTTGTTTCAGCGTGGAGGAACATCATGCCAAAGCCGCATCCACTAAAGGTGCAACGCTGATGAACGAGCCTTGAACCGCGGTGGGTAGAGCGCGGCTGATGGAGGAACGGAGTGCAGGGGAGACGGCTTGAAGTCTGCCAAACAACCCTGCGTCTGTTGCGAACAGAAGATGGATTGGAAACACATGGTGCAGAAATTAGGTCCATTATTTGCTTGATAAATCTGCTGTTGTCAACGATAGTGCTCGGAAGAAGATCTCAGGTAGGCCCTGCGCAGGACGCTGCTGTGCGTAATTTGGTTCCAAGTAGCGGAGCCCAGCTCGGGGTTGGTGGCAGCACTATCAACGATGAAACATCCCCCAAAACCAGCCGTTCCTTACCAACATGGCATATCATTTGTCCTGTCAGTTTTGCCAATTTCATTCATTGTGGTGAGAAAGCCGGAAAGCAGGAAATTGCCGGGGAGAGAGAAGAAAGAGCAAACAGGACTTGCGAAGGAGAGAAGTGAATGATGGGGTGACTAGGGAGGAGAGACAGCACAGAGATTCCTGTTATTCCCCTCCTCAGCTAAACACAAGCATACACTGGTGCAGAACTTAATAGAACGTCACATTCTCTGTGTATAAGCGTGTGTGTGTGTGTGTGTGTGTGTGTATATACTGTACAGGGGGTCGAGGCGGTAGGCTGATAATCCCTCCACACCCCCAGGCAGTGGGGGCTCATTGTAGAGTACATTGAGTCTAATAGGAGCGGGCGCTGCAGTTGTACGCAGCTCTCCCTGCTCCCACTGTGAGAAGAGTTTTACATAATTAATGACTGTTGATGTTTCCCAGGTAGTCGCCCGGCAAATTCACTCCAGACTCGGCTGCCACCGTCGTCGGTTCCACAGAGAATGAGCGACACCAGAACAGACAGCTTACATTACAGGCATAAATAAGGCAATTTTGTACAGTGTCTTCAGACATTACTGTGAGGGGGGTTCAGGGCCAATGATTCGACTTGCTTCAGAGAAACACTCAGAAAGAGCTTTTCTATGTCTCGGGGTCTACAGAGAATTTGCGCTTGATGCGAGCAAAACTGCTTCCTTTAGTGTTTTTAGAATTCTGTATGCCGTTAGAGACGCACAAATAGAAGCGCAGCACTTCTCAAGACAACAGCTGACGGCTCCAGACGGATGATCATTCATGTCTGCATGAATCGGTCTATCTGAATGTCGATCTTAATACATGTGAGCCTGCTGGTCGGGGTTTGTGTGAGGCCTCGGGGGGCCTGCACATACTGCTGGGAGGCAGTCCACATCTATACTGGAGCATGTTAAATTAAACATTTAAACACGACACCAAGGGAAGGCTATTTTTTACTGCTCTCGGCCCACTACTCATTATTAATTTGTAATAACCTTTAAGGCTTTTTGATGTCATACATATTTTACAGAGAGATATCACTCCCAGCCGGACTGGAGAGGGGCCTGTCGATGACAGATCACCAGAGTGCCACCCAAATGTGTCTTCATCTGCTATAATTAGGACCAGGTGAGGGTTTAGAGTGATCTTTGGACGGTGTGTGCATTTGTCTGTACATCAACTCACACACTAATGCATCAGTGTGATGATGACGACATGTCAGCACCCAAAGATTAAAAAGTGTAGTGGCCACAAAAGAGAGAGAGGAAAAAGGAGACTGGACAGAAGGAGGTTTCCCAAATGATTTTCTAACGAAAAAACGTCTTTCTGGCAGTGTCCTGCCCATCATTTTAAAAACCATATGGGTATTTATGAACGCCCAGTGTAAAGGAGTTCATTTAAAGGTGGAGGGGGGGGTTAGAGTGCTGGCCAAGGCCATCTTGCTCCCACTCTGTTGGGAGGCCCTCCACGCCCGTTGGATGCCAGCCTAAAGCTCATGTACGCTAGTGCCAACACGCCACTAAAAGCTGTAAAACAAATGAGCTCTGTTTGGTTAATGCACACTGATTGACCTCTGCTGCCAGGCATTTGATGTCATGATTGTAATGACCAGCTTTCGTGCCTGATGACTCATATACAATGTGACAGGCGCGAGGTGGCATTTCAATTTGAGTGAATAAGGGCTAATCAGATGAGATCCCTTTATCAGAAAGAGCCGAGGCTGTTTTCAGACTCATATCTGATTGAATATCCAATTGTTAATATTATGGCATTCAAATTGTGTTTAATATGTCTTAAAGGGTCGGTTCACCAAAATTACTGTCCCTGTTCCTTACCTGAGACTCTACACCTGACTGTCCGTGGTCTCCCTGTTCCTCAGTTTTTTCTGTCTCCTTTTCCTGTGACATAGAGACGCTAGTATTTCCATAAGCATCCACTCTTATAAAGATGTTACCAAATTGTCTTGATATGAGGACTTGTACTTACTTTGCGTTTTGGTGTACTGAAAAAAGGATTGTATGTCTGTTTTTATTTTCTCTGTCATTTTATCTCGGCAACAACAACACAAATCTTTATGAGTTAGGTTTATAGGTTCACCACGCGGTTATATTATAATTATAAAATGATCTTGCATCCTCCACATAAATATCAAGTTTCTTCTGGGACAGAGAATATATATTTATCCTATATATACTATATTTTTTTTTTAGTCACTGTTCCTGTTATGATTTTGGTATATTGCTTTGTTTTCTGTTCCCCCTTCTCTGGTTTACGGTTCTGTTTGCGTCTTAGTTTCCTCACCGGTCTTGTGTTGTGCCTGTCTTGTGTTCCCTTGAGGGTCTATATGTTCTGTTTCCTGTTTTATTTTGATAGTCTGGTCTCTGTTGCGTCTTGTCTTTAGTTCTACTTCCTGTGTTTTCCCACCTCTGCGATTGTCGTCCCCGCCCTGATGTGATTCACATGTTGTATCATCTGTTCCTCATTTGCTCGTTACCTCTAGTATTCAACCTCTGTGTTCCCTTTGTCTCTTATCAGATAGTTTTGTATGTTGTTCGCTGTGGCCCCCGTTCCTGTCGACGTCTTCTTCATTCGGACTCTTCCCTAACGTTATTTTGGCGTGTCCAAATCCACTTTTGCTAGTTTGATGGCGGAAAAAAAAGGGTCTGTATGCCGGGCGCATAGTTCAAAACGGTTGGACTTAGTGTCTTCATTAATTCATAGATGTGTTTTGGGCAATAAACCAATAGAGTGTCATCTCCCATTCCCTTTAAAAGCCAGGCGCATTAGTACTATGATGGAGGCTTTGCACTGTAATATTTTTTATTTTTATTTTTTTGTGCGTCCTGTGCACAAGAATAGGCACATTTTACTAATGTGCTGCTAAAATAACAATGAAATGCTGCGTTATGGACTTCGGACCAGGTTTTTGTTGTTTTTTGTTGGAAAATTAACAACTGTGTCGGTCTTAAAATAGCAATGACACTTGCATCGGTCTTTGCGTCGCACTGCTCCGGGTGCAAGATAGGGCCCCTTAAGCGTGATTTATGCTTCTGCGTCAAATCATCACCGTGGCTACGTACTTAGGTAGGCAGAGACACCCTACGGACCTGACTTCTCCAAAACTACATGTCGCGGCGACACACGTCACTCAGCCTCAGCTTGGTAGCGTTACATTTCCCCCGACTCATTTCCTGGTTCTCCATCTCCATAAACATGAAACCAAGGAGAGGGTTAACCTTTCCTGCTACAGATTTTTCACCGTGGTCAGAAAGCACAGGGGAGACACTTTGTTTCTCTCACTATGACGCTAGAGTCGGTACTCCCTCCAAAGCTAACCACGTCACTCTCTCACTCACACACATGCCGGCCCTGCTATTCTGTTAAAGAGATCGACGCACACATCAACGCACAAGTATACACTTCAGGTCACTTACGTAGGCTATGCCGAAAGCTCTGCGAGTAGCCTCCGCAGAACCATAAATTACGCTTTAGATTCATCTTGCAGCCCCTGGCAGGGAGCCATGGCCTTGGGGGTTGGGAACCCCTGATCCACATAACACACAGACACTGAGGTCTGTGTGTTATTCTTAGTAATTAGGACAATGAATAAACAAAAAAATCTACTTTTCTTTTTCACCGCTGTGAGAGCCACCACCATATGTTCTTCACATCCATTGTATTAAAGTGGAGGCGGACATCTCATAGATATAGACTATATTTCCAAACCTAGGCAAATAAAACCCAAACTGTTAGCACGGTTAGTCGCCACTAGAGGTAAGAGAGAAGTATGATTTTGATCATTTTTTATGAACAGACCTTGTAGAGGAATTGCCAGGAATGTTATAGTTTTTGTTACTTCATAATAACCATTATTCTTGTTATACCACTGTAAAGCAGACATTCAGGAGCGCAAGATCAATCTTAAACAACCTCAGATACAACTCTTCAGTTAGCTTTATATATAGGAGCTGACTTTAGTGGTTATCTATTGGATGCTGAGCGTTACATAACCGTCCATATGCTCAGAGTGTAGGACAATTCCGTACGGGTTATAAATAAAGAAACCTGACGCACGGCTGCAGCCACTGTGATTTAGGTAAGTTCTCACATGGGATGTCATAGTTCTGCAGTGCTAGCCCCACTGCTATTTCAGGCTCTGCCTCATTAGAACATCCGCTGTGAGTGAACAAAAAAAAATAAAATACAGACTGTACAAAAGACATTTCATTAGGGAAGAGGGAGCACAAAGAGAGAATGTCTGCATTCTCTATGCTCCATGCATAGTACATCTACTGTACATTAAAAGGTAGATGCATTGTGACACACACACACACACACACACACACACACACACACACACACACAGGAGTGTAGCCAGTGCTACAGAGTTCTGTGTCTCATGGTCCTACAAGGAGGAGGTCTGCAGGCCACAATGACTGCAACCCCACATCCACTGCCTTCAACAGGGGGGAGTGTGTTTGTGAGTGTGAGGGAGGGAAGGTGAGGGACGGGACACGCCATTATGCATGTAAGTGTGACTTCTTGCATGAATGAGAGGGGAGGGGGAGAGAGATTATTGCGTGCCTGAACCAGCTTCTGTCATTGTGTGTGTGTATGTGTGTGTGTGTGTGTGTGTGTGTGTGTGTGTGTGTGTGTGTGTGTGTTCGTGTGTGTGTCAGAGCGTGCCTGTAGAGGCCCTTTCACACCACTGGCTAATTTAGTAAGGGAATAGCTGGCTGTCCTTCAGGTGAATGGACAGAGATTGGTCTCAGTATGAGATGTAATAAAACAAGCCCATCACTGGATCTCACCGCACCTTCGGCTGTCCTTCACATGTCTCGCCAGAAGGAGACACACGCCCACACACACACAAACACACATGAGCCCTCCAAGGGTTGCTATCTTGAAGAAGACCGTCAAACCGTATTGCTTTCTCAGTTATTTTAGCCTACAGTCTATTTAGTTACTTATTTATATTTATCACCACTGACAATATCTAAAATATCTAAAAAGAGTTCACTGCATGACCAGTATGTGAATATGACATAAACATTATCTGATTAGATTTCCTCATTACAGTCCTAAAATCCTGGTTTAATCCTGGTTCAACCATGTAAGCACTTAACTTTAACTTTGTTTTGAAAATAAAGTATATTATTACTGTAACATTATCATTATTATACATTGATACAATATTAACATAAGGTTCGACTCCGACCTGCGGCCCTTTGCTACATGTCGTTCCCCCCTCTCTCTCCCCTTTCATTTCTTCAGCTGTCCTGTCAATAAAGGCCTAAAAATGCCCAAAAAATCTTTACAAAGTTTTTTTTTTTAAATGCTGCTAGACACTAGCATTTTTGGTTATTTGTCACAAGCCAAAGATTTAATCTTTACCAATCTGTTGTATTTGTATACCCTTTTTATATGTTTTAATGTGAAATCTTAATGTGAAATGCAACTAATAACTAATTGCAATGAAATAAATATAGTGGGGTATATAGTCGGGTAAAAAAGTAAAATTTTATTTCTGAAATGTAGTGGAATAGAAGTATAATGTGGCATGAAATAGAAATAATGAAGTAAAGTATAAGAAGCTCCGAATTGTACTTACTGTAAGTACAACACTTGAGGAAATGCACTGGGTTACTTTCCACCACTGGTAACCCAATGTAACAAAATCCTGCATGTTCATTCCCCCAGACACCTGTGTCTGTGTTGTGTCTCCTGTAAGGACTGGAGCATGGTCCAGCCTGATTCTACATGTCCTCCCGTATGACTGTTGCTCCTTCCTGCCTACTGCTAGCATGCAGGGCCTGGTGACCAGCAGCGTTTTCCCTTTGGCTGTCCCTCGGCGCCACTCCAGACTGGGCCCCTCACTCCAGAAAAGGAGCTAAAGCTCTCCCACTAAATCCACCGAGACCCAATTACAGGGACTACAGGAGAAACCACGAGGAGATGCAAAGTAACTTTGCTTTAATTGAGGATGTGTTTAACACTCTCCTCAGGCCACTGTGGCCACTTTATGTCACAGATGAAACACAGAGCCCTGCAGTGGGACTTTAAAACACATATCTGTTTGTGACAAAGGCAAAGAACAGTCTGATGTGTGGTGCTTAGATATATGAGGGCAGTGGCCGGGTGTGATTTAGGACATCGTTCTTCCAGTGTAGAAATACGAATAAAACAAGCAGGTCTATTAAAAGTGTAAAAACACATTTGATTTGCGGTGAAGAAGCAACGCTTTAATGTGGTATGTACATCAGAAGCGGTGCGCCCCTCCCTGGCAAGAGAGTTATTTCACTTGCAGCTGCTTGTTTTAATAGAGCCACATGCTAATTAGTATTGTAGTTAATCCCATATTACAGAGACCCAAACTGTCAGGTCAAATTATAAACAATCGGTCCTAATGTTCGTGCATGTGACATTTGGAGCTGCTATCTCTTCGAGCAAAATGTTCCCTAGGTACTAATTGGCCTACTTTACGCCGTCTTTCTTTGAATTGCCAGTTTCTTTATCATTAAGGATATTAGCCTTGACAAGCAACATCCCATATACCATAGACCCACTAAAAGTGGAGAGGAGCTGCATCTTCTTTTTTTGCAGAGGGACAGCAAAAATAGGAATAAGTGATTCACTCTAGCATGTATTGCTGCAAGATCTACCTTCATGGGATATTAAATACAATTTGTAAGAAGAATAAAAGTTCAAACACTTAGCCAGCAGCAAAGTGAGAGTAACTTTTCTCCGCTTACATTATTTAAGATAGGCTCCATCATTTTATCAATCTATCGATCTCTCAGCAGAAAGATGAAAATGGAAAAATAATGAGGCCGGTGAATGCTGTGTAAAGAACATCAATGTGCAAAATTTAATTATCTGTGCTGGAAAGAAAAGGAAAATGTGTCGGCTGTTTTCTAAAACTAAAAAAAAAAAAAAAAACAAGAAAAAAAGTGAAAAAAGGAGCAATTCATATTTTTCCCTCTCTGCATATTTTAATTACCAGATCAATCATAACTACATACTGCGGTACTGCAGAGAAAAGAAAATTGCAAGTCTAAATGAAAAACAATAGCTTTGCTTTAAAGTCTTCGCTCTTTTGAAGTCTAAATTAAAATTTCAGGTGCCTTAACAAGAGGCTTCTTCAGAAAGTTATGATATTTAATTAGCATGTTTAGATTTGGCTGAAATTAAACTCCACAGCCAAGCATCATGTGAAATGAAGACTGGTATTCCCGGTGTCAGCAGGAATGGGGGGGAGGGTGAAAAGAGGGAATTAAATCACTTTAGCACATGGGGGCTGTGTACCCTCTGACAGAAGCTCATGTTCTTTTGACTTGTGCTGCCACTGGCTTGATCTGAGGTTGGCTCTTGGTGTTCAATGGAGCACAGAAACAACTTTGCTCTCTGGCTGTCTGTGCAGCTCGGAGTCTGTGCCTGAAATCAGAGAAGAGGGCCGCAGAACTGGCAAAGCAGCTCTCCCGTTCCGCCTTTTCCTCCTCGCATGAGCTTTTCCTGGTTGTACGAGCGCTGATGTTTATTTCTCCTGGCATGTCCTCGCCGGCGCTGAGCCACCGATTTCACACATTTTTATTGGCTAATTTGACTGTGCTCTTGCCAGCAGCTGAGAGTGAGCCAGGAGTCAGAGAATCTCGGAGACAGTGCTACTGACGGCTAGTGCTGCCGCTCTGGGACCTGAGCCTGGAGGGAGCAGAGGAGGAAGGCTCTCACCTGTCTCATAACAAGTAGTTGACCATTTTAGACCGAGGCGAGCTTGCTCTCTGAAAACGGCCTCTTAGATTAGTTACTGTCTGCTACCGGCGAGTGTCTGTTTGGCGAGAGGTCAGGGAGGGAACGTGATTGCCTGTCTCTTAAGGAGACAGGGTTTTAGAGGAGCGGATGTACACCCAGCTAGATGGCCAATAGGAGCGGTGCAGTCGGCATTGTGCGTGCGTCCATCCTCAAACATGGCTAACATTTGCACAGCAGCGGCAGTCAGGCGTGACGTCTCCAGGCTCTGAGGTTTGTGCTGTCAGGACGGTAGAAATTAAACCTGGCACTGCAGAGCAGAATGTGCTGAAACTCATCAATTCCACATGGCTAGAGAGCCAAGTGCCTATTTATAACATCGTCCCCCCCCCCTTCTTTACCTGGTGTGCATCCCTGGCTCTAAACACGCATCCATAATGATGAATACACCCAACTGGGATGCTCCGACAGGGCATCAGTCAGGACAGGAAAACAAACACGCCAACACATACACACACCATCAGATCACGGCACAGCAGAGGAGGGATAAGACTGACACTGTGAAGGCTGATGGAAAGGTTGAGGCGTCTCAGCATAAAAACACCCAGCAGAATCATAGCGATCAGTCACCGCGCAGGAAACAAACACGGGCAGTCAGAAACATTAAACTTCTTCAAAAGGCCCAATCTGGAGCTGAAATATGGCGCACCACTGTTGAATCACCGCCACCCAAATACTGTTTTTCTTTTATGTAGTCATTAACTGAATTGATGACACTTCAGTTTAACAAGTTACTGTCTGAGCTTCTGAGAAACAGACTGAAGGCACAACGCTGACAATCTCACAGATGGATGCGGTGGAGATGGGCTCATACATAGGCTGTGGACTTGGTCGTACGGACACGCAAGGATTTCCAGAAAAGAAGCTGCATGTGTCTACGTCAATGCACGGACCATCGCGGCTGTGCAATCGGTACAAGTCAATGCAGACATTACATACACTTACGCCGATGACTTGCATGCAACCCTCGCTGGACTTCATAATGAACCAGACGTCACGCTGTGAGTAGAGAATCCAGTCTGCAGCGTAGTTCAGACACTTCAGTGATAAATCACAGATTGGCTTTATGGTCCAAAATAGTTTTACTATTACCTACTTTTAAAAGTAACGTAAAGGTAACGAGTAATGGAAAAAGTTACTTTCCATAAAGTGTAACTAAGTAACGTTTTTTTTAAAGTCAGTTGATTCTTAGCAAAAATATGTGCTCATTCGTGTGTAATTACTTCCACCAACTAATCAAAGTATTCTCGTACATGCAGAATTTGCCATTCAGAATCATTAACAATACATATTCTGCCATGTTGCGCCTCCATCTTTAAAATCCGTTAGCCAAAGAGGGACATACCTCTGCGTTTTTACACTGTAAAATGCGTGACGAATGCCAGGGAGGGGAGAAGATAACTCAGCAACTGGCGGCAGATGCAGCTGGAACATCACGCCTATTCACTAGGACGTATAACAGAGTTGCCAAGGAAGTTAAAAATATAATTAAAACAACAAGAGCAAAGTTAATATTTGGGTGGCTCCAAGATGGAAAGAGCTCATAAGGAGCAAGGATTTTAAAAAGGGCACCGAAGTTGCCTGCTTTCTTCTCTAAAGGTAATTCTGCCTATTTTTGTAAATTCAAAGTTTTATAGTTGCTACTTGCTTGGCTAACTATAGCATGGTTGTGCATAATGTTAGAACAACGTCTAGGATACTTTTCCTCTCATCACTGATGAAAAAGGATTGTCTACCTTGTAACATAAATGTAATCATGTGTGTCGTTATTTCCCTGGCAGACAACTCACGTCATGTGCAGTGTAACACAGACCAGCTACAGCTAGAACCAATGCGTGTAAATGATGGAGATGCTAAGACTAATTTCGGTTTCATTGACATTGTTCATACTGCTCAGAGAAATATATTAAACACGCAAACCTCCATTGCTTCTCTCCTATGCTGTAAATATCGCCTCACACTATTAATCTCGTACAATGTACAGAATAGCACAAGCAATGCAATGGCACCAAAATAACATTAAATTATTATTACACTGGAAGGAGCTCCAAGTTTGCATTTGGCCACCGTAGGAGTTAAAACGCGCTCGGAATGGGAGGGGGCAGAAAGTAATGTTCAGTTGGTTGTCATATACAATTTCACTGCTAAATGGGACAAATTCTTACACCATGTAGCTTTTTTGTAAAGGTCCTGTTGCATGAAAATGTTACTATTAATATAAGTTCCACCAGCCTGCCTATGGCCCCCCAGTGGCTACAAATGGTGATAGGTGTAAACCGAGCCCTGGGTATCCTGCTCTGCCTTTGAGAAAATGAAAGCTCAGATGGGCTGATCTGGAATCCTGCCTCTTATGAGGTCATAAGGGGCCAGGTTACCTCCCCATTCTCTGCTTTACCCGCCCAGATAATTTGGCTGAGAGAGAGACATCATGGCTTTCAAACGAGCAAATTGGCAATTGGTCAAGTCCACAGCCCCAGCCTCCACCTTGCCCCCCTCCCCCCCTCCTCAAAGGCTACAGATTCTGAAATGGCACATACTAAGGAAAGCTTTTTGTGGGACTAGCTCTAGTGGCGGTAATTCTGCACCAAGGCTGAATTTTGGGAAAGAGACTTCAGATACAGTATTAGGGACCACTAAGGTCTACAGTGAGGAAAACAAGTATTTGAACACCCTGCTATTTTGCAAGTTCTCCCACTTAGAAATCATGGAGGGGTCTGAAATTGTCATCGTAGGTGCATGTCCACTGTGAGAGACATAATCTAAAAAAAAATATCCAGAAATCACAATGTATGATTTTTTAACTACTTATTTGTATGATACAGCTGCAAATAAGTATTTGAACACCTGAGGAAATCAATGTTAATATTTGGTACAGTAGCCTTTGTTTGCAATTACAGAGGTCAAACGTTTCCTGTAGTTTTTCACCAGGTTTGCACACACTGCAGAAGGGATTTTGGCCCACTCCTCCACACAGATCTTCTCTAGATCAGTCAGGTTTCTGGGCTGTCACTGAGAAACACGGAGTTTGAGCTCCCTCCAAAGATTCTCTATTGGGTTTAGGTCTGGAGACTGGCTAGGCCACGCCAGAACCTTGATTTCCTTCTTACAGAGCCACTCCTTGGTTATCCTGGCTGTGTGCCTCGGGTCATTGTCATGTTGGAAGACCCAGCCTCAACCCATCTTCAATGCTCTAACTGAGGGAAGGAGGTTGTTCCCCAAAATCTCGCAATACATGGCCCTGGTCATCCTCTCCTTAATACAGTGCAGTCGCCCTGTCCCATGTGCAGAAAAACACCCCCAAAGCATAATGCTACCACCCCCATGCTTCACAGTAGGGATGGTGTTCATGGGATGGTACTCATCATTCGTCTTCCTCCAAACACGGTTAGTGGAATTATGACCAAAAAGTTCTATTTTGGTCTCATCTGACCACATGACTTTCTTCCATGACTCCTCTGGATCATCCAAATGGTCATTGGCAAACTTAAGACGGGCCTTGACATGTGCTGGTTTAAGCAGGGGAACCTTCCGTGCCATGCATGATTTCAAACCATGACGTCTTAGTGTATTACCAACAGTAACCTTGGAAACGGTGGTCCCAGCTCTTTTCAGGTCATTGACCAGCTCCTGGGCTGATTTCTCACCTTTCTTAGGATTATTGAGACCCCACGAGGTGGGATCTTGCATGGAGCCCCAGTCCGAGGGAGATTGACAGTCATGTTTAGCTTCTTCCATTTTCTAATGATTGCTCCAACAGTGGATCTTTTTTCACCAAGCTGCTTGGCAATTTCCCCGTAGCCCTTTCCAGCCTTGTGGAGGTGGACAATTTTGTCTCTAGTGTCTTTGGTCAGCTTTTTGGTCTTGGCCATGTTAGTAGTTGGATTCTTACTGATTGTATTGGGTGGACAGGTGTATTTATGCAGCTAAGGATTTCAAACAGGTGCATCTAATTTAGGATGATAAATGGAGTGGAGGTGGACATTTTGAAGGCAAACTAACAGGTCTTTGAGGGTCAGAATTGTAGCTGATAGACAGGTGTTCAAATACTTATTTACAGCTGTATCATACAAATAAAATCATACATTGTGATTTCTGGATTTTTTTTTATTTAGATTATGTCTCTCACAGTGGACATGCACCTCCGATAACAATTTCAGACCCCTCCATGATTTCTAAGTGGGAGCACTTGCAAAATAGCAGGGTGTTCAAATACTTATTTTTCTCACTGTATATAAGAGACTTCAGAGACAGTATTAGGGGACCACTAAGTTCTATATAAAAGAGACTTCAGATACAGTATTAGGGGACCACTAAGGTCTATATAAAAGAGACTTCAGATACAGTATTAGGGGACCACTATATAAAAGCCTCCAAAGAGCACCATGTATGGGACCTTTGAGAAGTAATGAGTAATAATCAAACACTACTTTTTTAAAGTAACTTTAACGTAACACTGCTAGTAAATGAACTGAAGAGAAGTTTTGTGGGGCGGGCAGCAGCTGAGGAGTGACTGTGTCACGTAGAAAATAAAGCTATATTTGGCAAAAAAGTACCAAACTTTGAAAGGTTTGATGCATTTACATGTATACACTCAAAAGGGACCAATTCTGTGACATTAGGTGGTCCGCCCAGCTGTAGCTTATTGTTTATCTGTGTCCAATATCACTACCGATTTATCACATTTTCCCCTTTGTCTTTGTACATTTAGTGGAGCTTTGAGATCAGTGACAACCCTTTGCTCATGTTGAAACATTTTTGATACCTGGTAATGCATTGGCTCACTTTAAAAGTGAAGAAACAAACTGTGTCAATAAACAGTTATTACAACAAGTAACTAAATATAAATAAGCTAATTGTAAATGGTCTGCTGAATGCTTTTCTGATGTAAAAATGGATCTGTGAAATGAAATGAGCCTGCCTCTCAGAAAAGCAGCTAGACTGGGATATTTGTTCATTTGTCAGTGTATGTACTTTGGCACTGAATGAGAAGAAGTATCAGAGGTAAGATGGACAGCCGTACAATATTTGATCTAATATTTAGCTTGTTCACCTTTGACTAATCATAATCAATAAAAGCCAACTTTAAAGTAATGAAAACTGAAAACAGTATATGAACAGAAGTGCACTGAGTTTGGGATAAAGCTTTTCTGTACTGATGAGAAAAGGCGAGGACATTCACCCTCTGGAGATGCAGAGGACGTAAAAGACTCAAGGAAGGTATTATCTAATGTCCAATTACACTCCCACCCCCAGCCCACACACACACACACACACACACACACACACACACACACACACAAATCCCTTAACCTGTGCTCTGTCTCCCTCTCTTCTCTCTTACCTTCCTGCCTCCCACCATCCGTCCTTTTCCTTAGTATGAAGAGGACACAAGAGATAAACCAGGAGCAGAGAGCCGGTGGTTTACATGGCCCTGGAGCCCATTATGTTCCCCACAATAGGCTGGAGGCCTGGACGTGCTTTGAATAGGTAATGACGTGGAGATCCTGGGCCTGGCCTGCTGCTCAATGAGCCTGAGACAGCCGAGCAGGAGACAGGCATTAGAGATACCTCGTCAGGCCAGTCTGGAGCAGTCTGACCATTGCCAGAGGGGAGGCAGGGGAGGATGGGGGAGCGGGAGTGAGACAGAGGATAGGAAGGTGTCGTAAATGCCCATTACATAAGGTAGGGCAAGAATACTAACACAAAGGGAATATTCACAGGTAACTGTAATGCAGGGATCTGGTTTATTGGCACAGAAATAGGGGCCTATGTTGTGCAATATACATCAAAACTAGCTTGATTTAAAAAAACACAAACAAAAACACAATGCAGTCGAGAAGCAGCTTTTGTATTACACTGTATGACTGCTGCTCACTTGTTCCGACCCCATCTTCCCAAGTTAGCCATCCACTCAAGCAATCTGTACCTAATAACCGCGAGGTTTAGCCCATGATGAAGATCTGTCTTCATTGAGCTGGAAAAGCTGTAGCGTCGCCGAGCATTTTTCCTAACGGCGCAGTCCCTCATCTATGAAAGTGCCATAGAGGCCCTCAGACAATTAGGCAGGGAAAAGCTTTATGACCGTTAGACTCACTCAGCGAGCGGCACTCTCACCGCCAGCACCGCCAGGAGCGCTGGC
Source organism: Etheostoma perlongum (assembly GCA_026937815.1). Taxonomy (NCBI): domain Eukaryota; kingdom Metazoa; phylum Chordata; class Actinopteri; order Perciformes; family Percidae; genus Etheostoma; species Etheostoma perlongum. The sequence continues at coordinate 29,037,760 of CM049375.1, forward strand.
TCGTGCAGAAAGGTAATTACGGAGCCTCTCATAATGACACGGAGGAAGCTTGCGTCATAACACCCACAGCCTTTTATCATAGCGCCGTAATTAATTATCATCCTTTTACTCTTTGATTCATTCCACTATTCATAACATATTCATACATTCAAGAGAAATTATCATTTCCTTCAGGAATTAATCAAAAGGAGGAAGAACTGGTCGTCTCTCGATGGATGATCAAAGACGGTGTTTGCTTCCTCGCTGCATGGCGGGCCAGTTCAGGGCACTGTGGGCACTGAAACACTCGGCTGCTCCATGACTCTGACTGGCCACAGCATCTTGCAAGATGCTGTACACCACTAGATTTAGGTTGAAATCACAGCTGCAGACATTCCTGATAAATGAGACACATGTGATTTCTGTTGTACATTATCTCTTATTTCTCTTGTCATTCTCCAACATACTGTATAACAAGGTAGATGACTTAAAAACAAAAACAAAAAGCGAATAGAACATACATATGTGTTTACTTTTTAAGTGTCTTCTTTCTTCCTGAACACGAGACGTCGGTCATATAGATGGGAAGCAGCAGCCATTTTGCGATCTCTTTACTCAGTTTCATGGACTTCAGAAATAAGCTGCTCCATAGTCACAGTACCTGCCGTGCTCTCATAGAAAACAAGCAACAACAACATACATAAAAACATCGTCTTCCTCCACATTATCACTTCCCAACCTCAGGGGAAGAAATGGCACAGTTAGACTCATAAACAGGTGTCCACCGGCCCCCAGTGTGCAGCACTTTAATAGCTGTTTGATGTTTTTGATGTCTAGTCAGCTCGATCGTACCTTGCTGCTTGATAATGAGGGCCAATAATGATTCCTGAGCTTGAGGGGTTAATGGTATGTAGCCGGCAGAGCTGCTAATTACACGTTACAAACTATTTATCAGAATCTCCATCTGCGCAAGCACCACAACTCTCATTGTGCACGCTAAATTACTCCACGGATTATCATTGTAAAGCAAGTTTCAGTAATTAGGGACCCGTACTGCTGTTTTCCTTTTCTAAGAGCACCAAACGGCATCAAGAGGAGAGAAGAAAAATAGAACGACTGGTTAATTTGGGCCTGATATTCAGATTGGTACGGGGCAGATGTGAGGAGGAATCTGCCTCTCCCGAAGAGAAGAGAAGAGAAGAAAGGGCTACCAGCATGCAAGAAATCCGTCACTGTTTTTTTCTCCCCCGCCCCACAAAGGTTTATCCTGAAGGGACTTTACACTCTTAAGTGAGAGGGAGGTGTAAATTGCATTGAGAAGCACACATAGTCTTGGCAAGACTCGGTGAAGACTGCTGTCTGTACGTTCAGATGGCAGCGAGCACTTGTGCGAAAGTTGTGTGAACAGTGCGGTCCAACGGGCCCGTCTCTCCAGCGATCGCTTATTTGAGAAATAACTGTCATATCCCTCAGCCCCAAAGGTGCGCCTGAGACCATGGAGACATGTACCATCTCCTCTTCTTCTTCCCGTAAATTTTTATTAAAATTACCTTCATTATAAGACAGTGTTCATTATAAAACCAAAAAACGCCGGTCTCCCAGGGCCCCGTGGATTAATAAGGACAGCGGTGTATTTTAAGCCGTAAACTCAGCTCCTCACTGTCCTTAATCTCCTTCCTACTTCACAAGGCCAAATTAACACCTCTCCTCAGCTCTGACGGGACCTCATTAGCAAACTTCCAGGGAAAGAAAGAGGAGAGCAGAACGAAAAAAGAGGAGAAGAAGGAGGGAAGCGACCAATGACAGCCACCAGCTCTGGGATTAACCCTTTCTCCTCCACCAGCTCCTCGAAAAAAAAAAAAAAAACTAGGTCGGCAATGTGTTTCTAATCAGTCGCCTGGTTAGCGATAATTAGAAGGCGAGATTGGACGGGAGTAGGAAGAGGAAGTGGGTGGGGAACATTGAAATGAAAAAGAAAAGAAAGAGAACCTGTCACGTCGCAAACACTTCAAAGGAGCCGACTTCTCCTTTAGAAGTGGCATGATGAGGGTCCAAATACCACAAGGCACTCCTCTGGGCCTCCGTAAACTGGGAGGGGCAGTGTGGAAGCAAGGACCCAGTTCTTTCTCATGTATGCATCCTCAGTCACACACACACACACACACACACACACGCACGCACGCACGCACGCACGCTGCCAGGACTATCGTTCACCACCTGTACAGTGCAGCTGCAGGGGAGCCTTCGTCTATCCCAAACCACACAGCCAAACAAGCCCATCCAGCTCCACCTTCTCTCCACGTCCCCCCCCCCCCACCCCTGCAGCAGAAGGTCCAGGTCCCACAGCTTACACCGAGGTCGCACAGACTACTGCTGGGTAAAGTTCACAAGCCTCCGCAAGCTGTTTGACATTACCAATAAGGTCAAAGTGTATCAGAAAACACCAGAGGATTATATTATTATGGTGTGCCGAGTTGCTCGCTGCACCTCGAGATCAAAAAAAGAAATAGCCGAGGCTTTTATTTTTTTATTTTTTTCCAAGCTGGCTTACTTATCAAAATGTGCAGAACATAAGCTTGTGGAAGTTACACAAGAGAGACTAAGAGGTACCCAGAGAGGCCCGCAGCTAACAAGAAAAAAAAAACCTCATCGCTCATTATCAGCCATCTATTTTATCTACTATGAAACATCTCTAGACTCCCAGTTGTCAGACATCAATGGTGCTTAAATCAATCCTGTGGGCTCCTGTTTGCACAATAAAGACATGGAAGGGTGCTTCTGATATTTGTGCGACTTTACAGTTAGAGTAATTGAATTAGTGCACAAATCAACCACAGAGTATTGCGTGTAAAGTGTGGTACTGAAGAATGTGATCTCTCCTGCCAGGGAACACGGCTGCTCGGGCATAGTCAATTATAAAGCGTCAAAAAAGAATCTGCCAATAATCACTTCCAAGAGAAGTGAACAATCCATGCTGAGTGTTCTCGTGTTTACCGATGATAGGGCTTTCAGGTTAGCGCTGAGCGGGAGTGTGGAGGGGAGAGCGAGCCTGGAAACATATTTGTGGTATCATTTCCATAAGCCTTTGCTTTGCGGACCATAACGCAGCTCACAAATGTGATTTATGACCTTGGTTTAATGGCTGGAGCAGAGTCTTGGTAGGTATCAGATGACTTTTTCAATATGGCGACGTCAGAAGGGGGCATGGTGAATGCACCATCACAACAGGAAATGAGGGCTTGTCTCAGCCAAGAAAATATGAGAAGCCCGATATCTGATCATCTAATGGCAGATAGAGGCTACTTCACTTTGATAGAAAAGGCATCAGTCAATAAGCACCAGATGAGCGGCAACACGAAAAGTATGCCATGGATCGCTCGCCCTATCTATCAAATCACTCATTCCAGAGGCACACTGATCTTCACTGGTCAATGTGCATATGATATCCAGCAGCAATGTCCCGCGTGTCAGTAAATTAGAATGTGGAGCAGAAAGAGCTTTGATCATCAATAAAAATGCTACTAAGCGGTTTCCAGACGTTCTGCGTTTTATTCTGCAGAATCTGTTAAAAGTGTCATATATCTGTGAAATGTGACTCACCTGGGCCTGGAAACTCTTGAGAACAGGTGCCACCATCTCCCGGACTTCCTGTGTACAGACCAAAAAAGTAAACTCAGTATCAGCATTTTCTATTTTCCAGATGCTCCACCTGTTTAGGAATCAGACTGGACCAGGATGAGGCCCAAACATAGGGAAGAAGACTGAAAAGATTTAATGAATTCTCTCCATAGCTCCTTTCACGCTGCACGACTGTGTGTGAGTGAGGTATGTTGCTATGGGCTGTGGGTATTAGTGGTTAAAACCTAAAAGGGTTTGAGTGGGCATGTTTGAAAAGTGGGGCTTTCCAGTAGCTTGCGTTAAGAGCTCAGAGATCCAGACTTGTGCGAGCTCCCACAGCCTCAGGTAAGGGGATTGTGCTGCCAGTGGGGACAGCCTGATCCTGCCTTAAACGCCTGTATTATACTGACAAGATTACAGCCCCACACTACATACTCGGGCTGAGATAGACAGGCGGCATAGCCACAGCAAATAGCCCAAGGGCTCATTTATAAAATAAAAAATAAAAATATTCTCTTTGACTTGGGCTTAGATGTCGATGGATGATCATTTCAAAGAAGATGATAAAAAAGGACAAAATCATTTCACGATCATTCATAGATTTAGCTTTTCATGTAAACTCAATCCACCTTAATTGCCATTATGCCTCACAAAAGTAAGGTGGAATGAGGTCTTGGCCCATTTTAACACACAATTGCCAATGGGGTTTAAAATGGTAGTGTACATCAAAAAAGAAATAATGATGCACACAATAGTATTATTACTGTTAATGTATTGACAATAATACAGCCAGCATATTCATGAATCCAATGCAGTTCATCAGGTACATACACATGTTTACTTGGGCGACAGAAGCACAGGTGTTGCTTGTAAAAGATCTTCTCAGTTAAGTTTAGTATAAACTTTAGTGATGATGAGTCCTGCTCAGGGGGGTGGAGTGCAGGAGGATACTGCTCTAAGTAGCACCATTTGCATTTACTACTTACAACTTCTAGTTGTTCTTGTATTAGTTCAATCTGCCATTTATGTTGGACAAGACTGTGTTTTGCATTGCTGATCAGGTGGAGGGGTGCGTATGGTGGTAAAGGGAGTGGAGAACGTTGAAGGATAGATTAATATTTTTTCAAGTCTGTCTATCGCAGTACTCACATGCCCATATATACACTGAACAAGTTACAGTAGTTACAGTATGTGTCCCTCCTGTTCCTACTGGATATCCATTTTAAAGTGGATAGCACCAGAATCCAGTGACCTTATCTGTGCTGATATGCATTCTAAAGTTCAGCTGGAGATAATATTCAAAGTTGGACAAGGTTTATTTGCCAGGCTGCAGCAGAGGGAAAGTAACACATTTTGTACCAACACATTTCATTTTGGAAGATATCTACTTAATTTGGCCAACTCAGACAGCTGAAGCCTCTTATTTATTAGTTTGGGCTGCACTTTAGAATGAATGTTTGCAAAGAACAAGGACTGTGGATCTCTTTCAGTGGAATAAGAGAAGGATTTTTTCGCAGCCAGCATAGGCAAAAGGAACAACTACAGTTACAAAAACTCGGCAGTCTGATGTCATGTTGCTTGAGCTGATTACTATTCATGAGCTCACCCAGTTGTGCTGGGTGAAGGATGCTGATTGCCAGGCTTTCACTGGCTAGCTGTTAGCCAATCAGAGTCAAGCAGCTTAGCTCGTTGAATATTAATGAGGCACGAATCGAGCTGAGTCTTCCTGGAGGCCTTCTATACCACACTACAATGGCTTGAAACAAGGTAACCAAGGCATTTATTCCACAAAAATGTTGAAAAGTCCATGGTAGAACTTAAGACATAACCACGAAGTAATGAAATACATGTGGCGGGGCACCTTTAAAATGTAGAAATACAAGTACAGTTCCTTTTCTTTGTACTAATTTTCTACTGTGCTTTTTTTTTAAAGCAGCACAAACTGTGTTTGTAATAGTCATGTTGGACGGCCGGTGTCTTCATCAACATTCATGAGATTGTGTTTAGTCAGAGTCCTGTTCCTTATGGGTTTCCAGAGACACCTGTTCCTGTTACACCACAGATATTTGGAGAAAGTCAACATCAGCTGCCAAATCAGACGCCATGTTAAGGTTTTCTCTTTTTTTTTATAAAGTGACGCTTTAGCTTTGAAATTGTAAGTAAGCAGCAAAGTTGTAAATACCTTTTGAGCCCCCCCTGGCCTCTCAACTCACCTAGCCAGAGGCTAACGCTACTGCAAGACCACAGCATTTAAAAATGAACTGCTTATTAATTCTTTCTTTTTACAAAAGAAAGAAATATTGAAATAATTCAGGCATTTGCGGGAGCTGAAGTAGCAGCAGTGACACAGATAGCTGATACCTGCTGAAGTGAAGACGAGGGGGGGGGGCATGCTAGACTCACCTCAGGGACATTTCTCTTGAACTCCCTGCTCAGCTCTACCAGGTGCTTGTGGGAATGTTCGCTCTCCTCTTGTCGACCAGCCAGCTCAGACGCCACAGAGTTTAGCTCCCTCTACAAACACACACAAAAAAGAGAGAGAAACGGTGAGAGGAGGAGAGTGGAGAGAGACGGCACTTTAGGGAGCCTGCCAACGCTCATCCAGTAAAGCTTAGAGTGTACATAAATAAAAATACACTGCTGAATATTAACAATGTAATCCTTCATGATCTCACAGCAGTAATACTTACAGCTAGCCCTGGCCCATAAATAATTAAGCCAAAATAAATCCAATGCCTACAGTAGCAGAAGGCCTTTTAGATAATCAGTATTTGAAATAATCAATACGCTTGCAACGGCTATAGAGCGCCAGTGAGGGAGTGGGGCGAGAGGGAGGGGATAGAGAGAGAGAGAGAGAGAGAGAGAGAGAGAGAGAGAGGGGAGGGAGGGTGAGTCACGTGTAAAGACCCAATAACCTGACATACACCCCTGCAAACAAATAGAGCTTCCTTCTGAAACGAAGGGCTGTTTTTTAAAGCCCGGCCAAGACCTGATTCAAACATACAGATGCCTCGCTTGCTGTCTTAATTACCATCGGTCAGATCTATTTTCAGCCTCTTTCCAATCTCTCTCCCATCGCCTGCACCAATCTTTATATTGACCTCGCACAGATTACCGATACAGGACAGCAGCCTCCATAGCTTTAACCAAATTAGCCTTTTGCTACAACAACAGCCTTAATCGCTATTCCATTAATGTGTCCGCACATTGGTTCCTTACATGTCTGTGTTATACGAAATGAGAGCTCCACCCCGGCAAAATGTCTGATCCACTATTCAAAGCTGTCTGTGTAGCAAGCCCTTCGTCAGAACCTTGCATTCATGCTGGACTCAGCTGCACCACATGCCATCCACAAATCCAATAGTATCGATCAGTCATCCAATTCCCGGCTCTTTCAGCAAACAGGTGGGGGGGAGAGAAAGGAAAAGGAAAACAGATTCTAACTCCACTCTCCAGTATTGAGCAGCACTGGAACGGACAACTGTACATTCATCTCCTCATCTCCTCTTCATTTTGACTGTGATTCTCTAATTGATGAGAATCTTCTCTTGTAACTGCTGTGTTACAATAGAAAAGTGGAGTAGGGGATTCAATTACCACTGCGATTTTATATATGATGCTGGCAAATTAAATTGACTGCGTTTTAATTAATTTGCAGTCTTACTTAAAAGGCAATTTAATAAATCATCACACAAGGAAAAAAGAGAGAAAATGGAACTTCAACAGTGGTGGCCTCGTGGGATGGTGGCAGCCTGTCGGTCAGAAAGGTGGCCGGTTAATTGAAGGGCTGCTGGTTCAAGTCCCTGGATTGAAGAGTCAGAAAGTGGTTAAAGTAGGACTGAGTGTGGTGCCTGGGTAGCTCACCTGGTAGAGCTGATAAATAGAGATTTACTCCTCAATGAAGCGGGCACAGGTTTGACTCCGACCTGGGGCCCTTTATTACATGTCATTCCCCCTCTCTATCCCCTTTCAAGTCTAAGATGTCCTATAGGCCTAAAATGCCCAAAAAATTATCCTTAAAGTCGGACTGAGTATAGTCGGAGGTGAGATGCAATGCTATAACCCTTATATTTCTACTGACAACAATGGATTAACACTGTAATTTTAAAGCACCCATATTCTGCTCATTTTCAGGTTCATAATTGTATTTTGAGGTTGTACCAGAATAGGTTTACATGGTTTCATTTTCAAAAAACACCATATTTTTGTTGTATTACACATTGCTGCAGATCCTGTTTTTACCCTGTGTGTTTAGGTCTCCGTTTTAGCTACAGAGTGAGACATCTCACTTGTTTGAGCTACAGAGTGAGACATCTCACATCTATACTATACTTTGTTGGGAGTCAAACATGTGCAGTAGCTAGGTAAGATCACATTAGCTAGATAACTCTTTCTTCAATTTTGGTACAAGGCAGGATTAGCTGGGAGACTTCTTCTACTTGTGGATTACCTGCAGAACAAGGACATGAAAGTAATTCTTTTGTAGATTATGGTGAACTAGTGTGTGTTTTGCCATTGAGAATGAGCTAGCATGCTAGCTCGGATAGTTTTTATTCCAAGTTTGTATGCATGTGGAAGAACCAGAGACACAAAATTACACCTCAAATCCCAGAAAAAGTGATTTTTTTCTTAAACTTACACTTACAGACTTACTTAAAAAAAACATTACTTAAAAAAGGACAGTTTACCTTAGTGCCACGAAAAGAATTTGCAATGTGTCTTTTCAGAAATCATAACCTGGTTATTTAAGATAATCCACAGACCTGGTTGTGAAGAGTTTCATGCAGGAACTATTTTCTTTCTACCAAACTACAGCTACCAACTGTTACTTAGTGCAGAAGGAAGCGTAATTAAGGATGAGAGGCTCGCCGTCCAACATATTTAGCTTGTGGAGACGGGCATTTCAAATTAGCTTAAACTATAAATGCTATGCTGTGCGCCATTGGTTTATGTTACATATGTGTGCTTATACAAATAAGCGCTGAGCAAAGCCTTGGTGCCGCTGCAAAATAGCCTTGGGAAGGAACTTGTTTTGGTGAAACGTAGAAGTTCAAAGGTTGTTTTAGTCGTCAACAGAAAACTCAGATTGGACAGATAGTCTAGCTAGCTGTCTGGATTTACCGTGCAGAGATCTGAGGAGCAGTTAATCATAGTCCTCAGAACTCCACCAGAGTTTTGAATTACAACACAAAGAAAGTGTTAAGTAACAGACATCCGGCAGAAAAGAGTGACATCCGGCAGAATGTCCGGCGGCACCGGAAGTGGAACGTTGTGTATATAGACTAATAGCTAGCTAACCTGAGCTATCTAACATGAGCTAGCTAACGAGACAGTGCTCGTCCATGAGTATGCTTCCTTCTGGTAGAAAGAAAATAGTTCCTACATGATAACAGGATTATGTCTTATCTTGAGTAATTGGGTCATGATTTCTGGAAAGAGACAATGCTGTTGAGTTTTTCAATGTATATTTATCTGAACTTTGAGCACCATATAGCTGAGTGCCATCTAGAAAAGGCTCTCTATGCTAGGGTGACCAGACGTCCCCGGTTTCCGGGGACAGTCGCCGATTTTGGTGACTTGTCCCCAGCTGGATCTGTCCCCGGAAATGTCCCCGGTTTTCACTGTGACTGACAGACCCAAAATTGGAATGAAAGAGAAAACTCTGACCAAACAGAGCCGATCGAGCAGCGCTGCTCAGAGCTCAGAGATGTTTTAGAAAGTCGTATTTTACGATGCTAAAATCACTGATTATTTACATAAAGTCCGGTGGCTTTTATGTTTTAAAAAATGATCTTCTTTAACAGAAAGGTCAGCTTCCTTAGAAATCCTTTCCATAATGTTGTCAGACACTTAGAATATTAATCTGAGTCTGTCAGCGGCAAAACAAGCACTTTATGAACGTAAATACAAGCTGGACAATTATCTTATTAACTTCCATTGTTGCTTCTCTGCTGCCGACTGCGATCTCGTTTCATACTGCATCAATGTCAAAGGAAAATCTTTTCTCAATAGTTTTTTTTATTGTATCCCATACTCAGCTCTAGGTCTAGTGTTCCTGTTTTAAGTTTTAAAAAATTTAAAACATGATGTGTTTTGGAGGTATATACGCTTCTGAGCTAAAAATGTCCCCGGATTTTGTCTGAGAAATCTGGTCACCTTACTCTATGCAATATCTCCAACACTGGGCAACTCACACTAAAACAATCTACATTAATAAATAGGATTATAGGTAAGAGGGAGAATATGTATATTTTACCTTGGGAGAACTGACCCTTTAACAGGAATAAAGTGCATTTGATGGGGACTATTTTCAACCACGGATGGATACACATTTGGTGTAATAGTGAGTAGGCTATTTACAGCACCAGGAGGATGTATGTGAAATTGATTCAAAATAAACTGCAGTGACTGTGATCATCATATGTCACCCTGGATAGTTTGGCATTTTGGGAAATACGCTTATTCACTTTCTTGCAGGGAGTTTGATGAGAAGACTGACACCACTCTCACTCACTTTGCCCGCTAAATATAAATCTACAGCCAGCAGACAATTATCTTATCTTAGCATAAAGACTAATAAATAAAGACTAGAGGCAGGGGGAAACTTTGAGCTTGGCTCTCTTCAAATAAAAAAAAAATAAAAAATCCGTAAAAAATTCAAACTGGCTAGCAAACACCTTAAAGCTCACTAATTAACGCATTGCATCTTGTTTTTTAATCCAAACAAAAATTGAAGCAACAAGTTGTTTCACAGAGATTAACAGCATTGACTTCCTGGTATCTCCACTGATTGGCTGGCAAACTTACTGTGACAACAAGACTCCAGAAGTGAGAAACAAAATAAATAGGCTATTTGTACTTTAGCTACATGGGCAATACTTGTTAGTAGGATCAATTCTTTGCTGATTTTGGTCTTTTAATGGGATTCGTCAAGGTGTCAAAGTGACATTGTTATATTGGGAGTCATAAATTTCTCCTGATGGTCAGGCTAGTGTCTTACGTGGTAGCTCACTGCAATGTTTGAATGTGGGTGTGAATTAAGGTGACCAGACGTCCCCGATTTCCGGGGACAGTCCCCGATTTTGGTGACCTGTCCCCGGCTGGATCTGTCCCCGGAAATGTCCTCGGTTTTCACTGTGACTGACAGACCCAAAATTGGAATGAAAGAAAGAAAACTCTGACCAAACGGAGCGGATCGAGCAGCGCTGCTCAGAGCTCAGAGATGTTTTAGAAAGTTGTATTTTACGATGCTAAAATTACTGATTATTTACATGGAGTCTGGTGGGTTTAGCAAACACAATTTCACGGACTTTTATGTTTTAAAAAATTATCTTAATCTTTAACAGAAAGGTCAGCCTCCTTAGAAATCCTTTCCATAATGTTATCAGAATATTAATCTGAGTCTGTCAGCGGCAAAACGAGCACTTTATGAACATAAACACAAGCTGGACAATTATCTTATTAACTTCATTGTTGCTTCTCTGCTGCCGACTGCAGCGATCTCGTTTCATACTGCATCAGTGTCAAAGGAAAATATTTCCTCAATAGTTTATATTGTATCCGATACTTAGCTCTAGGTATAGTGTACCCGTTTTAAGTTTTACAAAAATTAAAAACATTACGTGTTATATACGCTTCTGAGCTGAAAATGTCCCCAGATTTTGTCTGAGAAATCTGGTCACCTTAGTGTGAATGGGTAAATGACAGCCAAATTGTGAAGCACCATTTACCAATGCCAGTGTTTTTCTGGTGTGGAGAGTCTTACCAAGCCTCAGAGACCGTCTTTTGTTATGATTGCTATTTAAAATTACAAGTTTTACACTTAGAAAGTATCCAAATGTTTAGGATACATTTGGTTAGTGGGAAATTTGTCATTCCTTGGAAATCATACTGTCACTGGAAAGGCCACGGCTGTACAGCATAAGATGACAGGACTTTATAAATTCTTGTTAGTCCTTCCAGTCCATCTGGGATGAGCCTTCCTGCAGATTAGAGAGTGGGCTTTCAGAAGCCGGCCAACCTCCACTAAATTCAAATGGCCTCAGACCCGGCTAATCTTGCCAAGAGAAAATTCCTCTAGAAGTGACTTTGAGTGGATTTTATAAGTACTTAAGATATAACAGTGTGGTGATTCTAAGTCCTCCTGTGCTTTAGTGGCCCTGGTATAGAGCTGGATTCACTTTTTATTGCAGCTCAGCTGATGAGAATGGTGAATACTCATTCTGTATGCAAGCCAAACAGTGCTACCATAATGGCACGGTTATTTTGAAAGCACCCCCACAGTTTCTGGACCATTACGAGGGTGGGGAGCCTGACCAACAGCCCATCAAATGAAACCGACTGTTTGTCTTTTGGGAAAGAAGTGAAGCAGAACAGACTGTTTGCTACTTTGGTTGTCTTGCTCAGATTGATGTTGGGAGGACCTCCACAATGTAGTGTTTCCCAATGCTATCTCGGGAGACAAAAGATACTAAAGAAGATTTCTCCTCTGCTTCCTAATCAGATGTGATCCATTTCAACCTACAAGAAGGGCACCTTTTGAGAGCCCCGATAAAATCCACCTATCTCCCTCCATTATGTTGAGCTTCATCCTTCATGAAATCATTTGCATGAACATGTACGTATGTGTATATGTATGTGTCTGATGTCTCTAACATTTAAAAAGAAGAAAAGGTGAGTTCAATTCGCTCTGCAAAGAGGAGTTTCTCTGTAATCATTTGACCGATTTTCAAAAGGACGACTGGGACCGAATTTTTAGTCTGGCAGTCGGGTCAATATAGAGTTCCTGTCATTAAGCCTCTGCCAGTCAAACATCCAGCCATAATTGATGAGTTTCCCCTGGGGAGGGTGGAGCTGTCATTGGGGCTGGAGGGACAGGAAAGAGGGATTTTGAGCATGGAACTGGTCTTGGCGTCCTCAAGTCAATCTGCCAGGGGAAAGCAATTGGTGACTTCTGACTCAAAACCAAAGACCAAGAAACAAGAAGCTTATTGGCTTTAACAGGATAGATCTGCAGCCTATTGGCAGCTAGTAAATGGACTTGAAGCTCAATGAACTGCTGAACACCAGAAAATAAGCAGTGAAACAAAGACTCTCTGCCCCTCTGACACTGACCAAAGATGGACCCTATCGCCATCTGTAGTGGAGCCCTCACATGGTCTGACAGGCAACTATTTATACTGCATTAAGAGGTCTCGGGTTTATGCAAGTGTGTTGCAGCAAAGACCGCAGGGAGTGGTCCCTTTAGACTGTATTGGGTGAGGGATAAACCGGGCAAGAGAAATGGAGGCCAGCGGTGGCAACAAATCTGTAAAAAGAAAAAGCACTGAGGATCATGGCATAAGCTGGTTGTCAAGTATGTTATGTTTCATTTAAATGATGGAAAGCAATGTCTATTGTAGGCAACCATAGCAAACAGAGGGTAACAAGTCTAATAAGCAAATCCAACAGAGACAATTGCTTTTGACAAAAATGGAAGCAGAGAGAGATGTACAGTAACAATCTGTCCAAGTGCAAATGTTTTAGGTAAAATGCCGGGCTCACTAATGTATCGTGTTGGAATAGATTTGACATTGATTCATTAAACCTAGCTCATCTTGATTGCATCTGTAGTGGTAAGCTATTTTCTGGCCTTTCACAAAGACAGCCCATGGTGGAAAATGTTGACAAATGGGAGAAGAAAAAAACTACCAAGGTACTGCAATGAGGTAGACTGAGTCAAAATCACTATTGTGTGCACTGGGCTTGGGCGGCACAAATTAAAGAGGAAAAAAATAGGCAGGAGGAGGAGAGAGGGGAAAATGCAGATGGGGTATTATTTTTCTTTTTGTATCCCATCTAATTGCAATCATAGGCAGATGTCTGAAAGTGTGACAGCATCAGCAGAATTGCTGCTGAGAGCACAGAATCTTTGTCTAAAAATAATCAGACATTCTGTGTGCTGCTGTTTGTTATAATGGTAATCGATGCTGGAGGCTTTGAATTCCATCAATTTATAGATCCACTCTGTTCTGCCTGGTGACTGTACTGCCTCACAACCCCCATACACACACCGACGCAAACACACACACACACACACACACACACACACACACACACGCAAGGCCTTGCACAAAAGAGACCGGGTGGGCACACATGCGTGCACAGAGACACATGTGCGCTGACATCCGCACACAGAGGCTGCAGCAAGGCAGAGCAGGGACCAGTGTGTGATTAAGATAAGTGTAGTTTCCTTTCATACATTCCTTGTTGTCTCCTATTCTCTGTGAGGCACAAGATTGTCCATAGCTGCCTGAGTTTATCCCCGCATCTCAGACGCCACATTTGAAAGAAGGTACTGATCAATAAATCAAATCACCACAATCAATGGCCCCAATCGCAGTCTAGTCTGGCCTCAACAATATTACTGGCAAACACCCCTCCCGCCCCCCTCCCCCTCCTGCCACTGAGGGAGGAGGGAGCGGTTCTGCGGGAGGGGGGTGGAGAGGTGCGGGAACATTCGTGCATGTCCATGTGAAAGATCCGAAATGAACTCTTATCTGGCCTCCTTGGTCTGAGTTAAGGGCAGAACAGGCAGACATCAGCGTGTGTGTGTGTGTGTGTGTGTCAGACAGAGGGAGGGGGCAGGAGGAGGAGCCTCTAACCTCCATGAGCCGGCACTAGAAACGTGGGCTGAGCGAGCACACGGCCTCTGACAGGGAAGCGCTGGGGGGCTGCTATCACCTGGCGTCTCCCTCCATCTGTTTACCACCCAATGGTGCTCCTTCACTTTTACTTTCAATCAGCTTGGCTAGGGCTGCTCCAATTCACACCACCGTCCGTCACACTGTTGTCAGACCTGGGTCAAATACTATTTGCATATAATACTGAGAGGTTGTGTTGACCTGCTGTGAGTGCCAGATGGGTGGAGTTAACCCCATAGCCCTATTAACCCTATCCAGAAAAAGTCAGTTGCCAGGTATGTTGTCAAAGGGTTGCACTACTCTTTGTATGGCACTGGGAGTAAAGACCCCACGATGGACACTTCAAAATTTCAATATGCTTATTTGCATTTCTTACTCTTGTATCTGTCTGTTAAATATAAGATAGATAGATAGATAGATAGATAGATAGATAGATAGATAGATAGATAGATAGATAGATAGATAGATAGATAGATACTTTATTCATTCCAAGGGAAATTTTAGATAAAGCTACAGCCAGGAGATTAGGGCTGCAACTAACAATTATTTTCATAGTCGATCAATCTGTTGGGAATCCGACCTGCGGCCCTTTGCTGCGTGTCATCCCCCATCTCTCTCCCACCTTTCTTGTCTATCCACTGTCACTCTGAAATAAAAAGGGAAAAAAGTCCCCAAAAAATAATCTTAAAATAAAATATGCTTTTCTTCATTAATCGATTAGTTGTTTGGTCTATAAAATGTCAGAGAAAATGGTGAATCAGTGTTTCCCAACCGGCCAAGACGACGTCCTCCAATGTCTTGTTTTGTCTACAACTCAAAAATATTCAGTTTACTGTCACAGAGGAGAGACGCAACTAGAAAATATTCACTTTTGACAAGCTTGAATCAGAGAATTTTAACTTTTGTCTTTAAAAAAAATGACTCAAACCGACTAATTGATTATCAAAACAGTTTCCGATTGATTTAAAAGTTGGCAACTAATAAATTAATCAATTGATGTTTGCGGCCCTACAGGAGATGATTAGCGTAGTTTAGCATGAAGATTGAGACACTAGCTGTTTTCCCTTGTTTCCAGTCTTTCTGCTAAGCTGATGCGTTATGCTAAGCTAATTGTCTTGTGGCAGTTGATTCATATTTAACAGATGTGTTTGGCATTTGTTTTCTTCACTTAACATTCGACAAGACAGCGAATGAGCTGCGTTTCTCTCCTGGTAATTGTCTCATGACCCCTCCACTTTATCTTGCGACCCCTTTTGGGCGGGTCCCGAACCCCGGGTTGGGAATCTCTGCCCTACGGATCACTCGCACTGCAACTGTCCACTCTGCAGCAGCAATACTGACTGAGCAGTGCAGCAGTATGTAGGTAGAGTATAGATTGCGAGGACTTACCAACGAAGGAAATCACATTGAATTTTGACGCCTCTCTAAACTCTGGACTGGTAAGTCTGATAAATCATCCAAAATAATTAATCCCCAGTCAGTCAGGCTGTCTTCAAACAGCATGCTAAATCTTACAAAAGGAAGGAGAAGCATGTGAGCGTTACAACCGTCAGCAAAAGGTGTGACTGGTGTTGTCAGCCATTATTCGTCATACCCTGCTTCATTTAGAGAGTTTTTGGCGCCTGATGCACCAGAGCACAGCCTACTTGTCAACACTTCTCTCTCTTTAATTCCAACATGCACACATGGACCAACATGCACACACACATATTTCTTATTTCTCACTCATTTTCTGGTAGCACATCTTAGTATGATCAGGGAGGCTGTAATTTCATTTATTGTCAAGTCTTATTCTGAATACTATCAAATGGCATCATGGAAACATCTTATTACAGCCTTTTCAAAAGACCCTGTATCCACTCTGGATCCAATGAATAACTTTAAATGTCCTCCAATTAGAAACTTCAAATTATAATCTATGACTGAATGATCCAAACGAAGGCCAATTACAACACCTTATTTATCATCATTAAGGCCGACCATTGTTCTGCTCCTTTCAAACTTTGTGGTTGCAATCACGGTGTCTATTGTCATTGTGTGGTACATGCAGGGTGACTAATTACACAGTCCTGTGATTCATTAGCAGACTAGTGAGTTGAAAGCTGAGAGAAGACATGATAACCTCAGTCAGCCATATGATCAACTCAAATGTGCATATGGAAGGAGTGACAGGGAGGTTTCACAATTGCCAAGAGCACACAAAAAACACAAAATAAACCACCATGGCACACCAAAATCTTCCAAACTGAAGTTGGATGAGGATGGTACGAACTTGAGCAACAAAATTGGGGACGAGGTTTGTTATTTTTTCCTGTTTCTTTTAAAGTGGAAGAGGACTGTGGGGGACGTCTGTGAAGCTTCACCATTGAGGTCAGTTAGTGGGAGAGGAGAGAGGCTCCAAAGATGCAGCCATCACCGCAATGGCCCACTTTCACCTGAAACGACGAGCTGGAGCAATGCAACACAGCTAACCTGCGATTGTTTATTCTCTCTTAAGAAATGTCAATCTGTTCGCTCTCAGGTGTGCTGCTCTTCCTCTTGTTTTTGTTGTTTTCTACCCCTACTCTCTCCGTTTTCCCTTGTCGATTGCAGCGAGATCAAAGCGACGCCTCTGGAAGAATCTGAATATTTCAGGTGTGGAGAGAGGGCTGCGTTTCACACCACCTGTGTAGCGCTGAGAGACAGGTCCCTCCTCTCGCTCAGACTCAGTTAGTGGGGCCCCTGGGGCCTGGCGACATAAACCGGGGCCACCTGTCTGAGAGAGAGAGGGAACACTCCTTTACCCTCCTTCTCTCCATCACACTTTCATTTTACAGCATTTGAACCAAAAATAAATGAATCTAAATAGAGCGGTGAGAGTGGGAATAAAACCAGTGCTGACAACAAGCAGCTGAGAGCTTTGAGCGCAGTCACAAAGGCTCCAAGATCTGGCAGACGAGTTCCGTGCCGCAGAATGGGAGCAGCCACTTGAAAGGGCAGTTTATACATGAATAATTTTATAATGTGCACTGTTGTGCAACAGAAGGTAGCTCTCGAAAATAAATTATTAGCCTGGTCCAGAGAATCGGCAGGATTATTCTCTGCCATAACATAGCGCACAGTGCGGAGCAGGTTTCTGTGAGATGATTCGCATCACATCATCAGGGCCGCCATATCTGACCCAAAGCAAATAACAAGCATCCCTGATGTCCGCACCAGCCTTAGCAGTTTGATGTAGCTGCTCTCCTTGGAGGGCTGTGTGCCTTGACATGTGTGCATGTGTAAGCACTTGTGCAAGCGAGTGTGTACGTGCATGTGTGTGGACGTGTGTTCAGGGGGGCGTGGAGCAGGTTCCACACTACCAGTTCCCAGCCATGTCTCTCAAAAGGGCCGTAAAGTCTTTACAGCAAATTCCTTACATTCATCTGTGTCAGAGCACTCGGCACACATTAGGCGTTTACACGGGAGGAAACACAATCTATTTGATGCTACACTGCCCACACGTCCAGAGCCCTCCTCCCCACACTGGAGATTCACAGTGTTTAACTTCCATTTCATATTCTGAACAGGCAGGAAGACAGGCAGGCTGTATGGAAGGAATGGACTCCATCTTGCTGTAAATCAGCATTTAAACGCCCGGCTAAATGTAATCTGGAAAGAGTCAACAAGAGGCCCTCGCATTACGCTGCTCAAGATATTAGTTTTTATTTATTCTGGAATGTGCAATTGATTTTTGTTGTTCCCCCTAATGATGTATGCAAACGGTGAAACGGAAAAAAAAGTCACACTTCAGGTTTTTTTTCCACGGCTGCTGCTGCTTCCCATCTTTTAATATCAGTGGTGCTTATGAGAACAAGTGGAGGTTAATCTAGGGAGCGGGTCATAGCCAGTCGGCGCTTTGTAAATGTCAGCTGGGAGAACCAGGCCTTTCTTATTACCACACTAAACCAACAAGCCGGTCGGCTCCAAGATGGATGTGTGACTTGGTGGTGTCTCCCCTCCACACACTTCTCACCGCATCACAGACCAACCACTGCACAGAAAACCTTATTCATCAATCGATTTATCGCCATAAATCAGGCCAGGCTTTGATTGTATCAGCAAGTCATGCAATCAATCAATTAGTCAGGACCAAGCGGCCCAATTTGCCTAAAGAAAGATGAATGCTCCCCCACATCATCCATTTGGTTGTCCGTTTACCCATCAAACACGGCTGCTGTTGACTCCCAAGCCCAACATGCATCCTTTTATCGATTTCTGCAGATTAAACTTGCAAAGGAATCAAAGGACCCTTAGCTGACTGGGAATAATTCTGCCTTTTTCATTTATTGTGAAGTATTTTTCTGCGCTCCCCTTTGATAGTGTTGCCTCATATCATTATAACAAAGTGTGAACATTAAAGGGCCCATATAATGAAAGAAATAAAATAAAAATCACATTTTCTGGGATTTAGGGTGTTATTTGGTGTCTCAGGTGATTCCACACACATACACACTTGGAAAAAAACATCCATGTTCTGAGTGACAAACGGTTTCTGAATGTTCTCTGCCTTCAGTCTTAGGGTGAGCTGTTCAAAATCTGCACGGCTTTCTACGTCACTATCCGAGACGAGGTGGCTAACCGTAGCACATGCTAGCACTAGCATGCTAGCTTGTCCTCAATGGCAAAACACTACAACACACACTAGTTCACCATAATCTACAAAATAACTACTTCCATGTCCCTGTTCTGCAGGTATTCCACAAGTAGAAGAAGTCTCCCAGCTAATTCCTGCCTTGTACTGACCAAAGTTGGAGAAAGAGTTATCTAGCTGATGTGATCTTACCTAGCTACTGTTCATGTGTGACTCCCAACAAAGATAGAAGGGAGATGTCTCACTCTGTAGCTAAGACAAGTGAGATGTCTCACTCTGTAGCTAAAACTGAGACCTAAACACACGGTGAAAAAATGATCTGCAGCAATGTGCAGTACAACAAAAATATGGTGTTTTTTTAAACTGAAACCATGTAAACCTATTCTGGTACAACCTCAAAATACAATTATGAACCTGAAAATGAGCAAAATATGGGTGCTTTAAAATCCAGAATACAGAGCTCCTATGAGTGCTCCAGCACAGTGAAGTAACAGCTACAGAGAATAATGCTTAAAAGTAACTGGACCCACTCTGAGAAAAAAAAGCAAAATGGGACAAATCATGGATTATTATGAGCCAGCCCTACCAAGGTTTATATGGCAAGGCAAAGGGGAGTGAGGGGGACTAAGCAAGGAAACAGCTGGATGAACAAACTGTAGAAAACATATGTATAATGACAAATTTGTTTCATATTTTATCCCAACTGTGAATTCCAATCCACATTGTGACACCCGCTGCCTCGGTCCAATGCTTCCCATCTGCAACTCGGTGTCAGGATGTCTCCCAGGACGGGCTGGAAAACTTTGGGGACGACGAAAACCGACAGGAGCAAGTAGAGCACGACAGAGTGGGCTGCTGGAGCCTCGGTGTGCTTCTCCCCCAGCGGCGGGTTGCAATGTGGCAGACTGCGGAGCTGCAGTGGAGAGGGAAGAACACTGGGGACTCCCCGGGGAGAACGTCTGTGGTGGGATTAGAGCCCCACCAGACCCGGTTCTACTTCACATCCTCAGACCCCACTGTGTAACAGCCAGGGGGGCCACCGAGCAATCTGTGGGGGCTTTACAGTTCTGCCCAATCTCCCCAAGCCTCACCATGTAATTAGAGATAAAGACAGAGGGCTCAGCTACTCAACCTCAATTCTACCGGCTTCACACAAGGCTGGCCACCCATAGCCCCCAAGGGAAGCCCTCAACACTGCCACTACACCAGCACCTGTGTACACCAGCTAGCTACAAACCCTATCATTTCCCAACCAACTGTTCCACAGACTAAACATGTAACTCACAAGGTAAGGTACATGATCATGATTGATTGGCGTTTGAATGTGGACAGTCCCTAAGTTGTTACACCATGATTTGCAACGCCCGTTTGCATTTTTCTTGATGGTATATTCCATATAAGGTGTGCGTCATGGAAGCTTGATATTGTTAAATAAAAAAAACAATAACCACAGCAAATAAGTAATTTTTCTTCATATCTTCCTCCTCTAAAACTTCATCTATGAAGGTGGAAAAAATGTAGAGGATAACGCAGAGAAGGAACTCTCGACTATATTCAAGAAACACAAAATTATACTACGGAGGGATCCATTATTCATCTCAGATACATTTTTCATTTAGGAGTGGGCTGGATATGAGCAATGATGAATGCGTCGCCCAGGATGCAATTTGTATGTAAAATAACACAAGATTACAGAATATGTTTTAAGTGCAAATACAGTTTGTTGCCCTCTAAGTAGAAAATGCATTCCAACAAAAACAAATAAGACCTGAGCCCCGTGATGTTGCCTCATAAAAATCACTTAGCCTATAGCTAGGCCCCTCACCAGTCCTTATAAAAGGGTCACAATGAAAGGCTCAAGTGATGAATGAGCCAACTGGAGTAGATTTTCATTCATACAATATATACTACCTCTTGGCAGGCCATTTGAAAATGTTGGATAAGTAAACTGAATAACTAAGGCTAATTCAACTTACATCCAGCTCGGCAGCGAGTTTCCTTGAAATCCACACAGTTGTGCAGTGAATGCACAGAGACCACGGTTAGATACATGTCTACGCCCAAGTGCACACAAACATGCTACAATGTTCCGGTGCCTGCCAGGCATCCACATGTTCCTCTCAGGACTCGCTCTCTCCTCATCAGCTTCACTCGGTGCACACCGTTTCAATTCAGTGCCTCTCAAAGACATACAAAGAGCCTTCCCCTGCATTCACAATACCAAGATTGAATACAGCCTCCTAACACAAGACATGCCCACCACAGAGCATGTAATACAACTCATTACTGGGCATGGAGGGTGCAGAGGGCTGTGATGGGAGAGACAAGCACATCGGGGAGCAAACAAGGGCGCTTACACCAACATCTCCATCTTTCCTCACAACTAACAGAGCTCTAAAACCAGCCTTAATAACTAAAGCAATCCGATTGATTTTTTTGGGAAGGTTCTCTGAAATAAGTCTGTTAACAGTGGTGGAACTAAGGGGGAAACCAGAAATACGGTTAACACTTTAGGTGAAAGTGCCACAGAGCCTGCAGGCCCATAGACATCACTAGTTCTATGATGGATAGCACGCAGTAGGACTGTGCAATTAATCTGAATTTTAATCGCGATTAAGTATTTGACTCATAATGATCACAGAAACAGAATAATCGAGAAAAAAGATTATTTTTGAAAGTATAAAAAAAAGGGGAAAGTACAGTATTTTACGGTTCTAGTGTTTTCACTGTAGATTTGTTTAACTTTTTAAAGTTCAATAATTGCAACATCTTTCCAATAGTTAATGAATACTCGTGATTTCAACATCAACCGAAATAATCGCGATTAGGATTTTTTCCCATAAATCGAGTAGGCAAATTCAGGTCTAAATTGTCACTTTCCCTCATGCCTCTCCAAAACTGTGGGTGACCCACAAGCAAAGTGTGTCCAATCACAAACAGGCAGGGGAAGAGTGTATCTGGGTCAGCCACATTGATCTCTGCCCCTCACTGCATGGCTCTGGGGTCAGGTTTTTGTGTGCTGACAAGGGGCGGGGGGCACAAAGTTTGGTGCATGTGATGGCAGAGAGGGGAAGCTGTGTTTTTGAGGTAAGGAGAAGAAGAAGGACGGCGAATCAGATCTTCCACCGATGCACACGGCCTCATGAACCTTCCTTAACCTCAAGGCAATCGCATGACCCGAGGCAAAGCATTACACACTTTAAAAAAAGACAGGAACTTCAGAGCATTGGAGCTTCAAGCAGGGAATCAATGGGGCCACAGGTGCAAACATTTCCTGCACTGCCAGTGGAATGCCATTTTTTGGGGATTTTTTATTTTATTTTTTACCCCTCCCAGGTTTACAACGGAATCTGTTTTTGCACGGTGTTGATGTTAATGTCAGCAATAATAAAGACTTGCAGCACAAGAAACAATAAAAAATGAGCGCGAGCTGGAGACAGCTTTTGGAGGTGAGCTGGAAACAGCGTGGGGAGCCGGCAGAGAGGGCAGGATGTGAGGAGTCTGTCAACTTCTCCCTGTCTGTTCCTGCGTTTGCTCGCTTCAGACTGAGGGGAGCAAATGGGCCTAATTCACACTGGCTGTGTGTGAATGTCTCTGCTGTCTAGCAGCGTGAGCGGGAATTAGATCTATGGTTTGTAGCCTTCATCCCTTCCCAGACAGACTTGTTCCGGCTCAGAGGCGCTGGCTAATCCGCACCTCTCTCCCGCTTGCACTCCCGGAAAATGACTTCACACAGCTGCCGCAAACGCCCAACGCAGCAATTCTCGTCTGACTGAACTCCCCCCTACTCAAAAAAAATGCCTCAGCAAACCTCCCATAGCTCATTTAACATACCAATTCCTCCCCAAAGCCCAGCCTGCCCCCCCCTTAAGAGATGAAAATAAGGAAAACAACTACAGCCCCACTTGATAATTTAAGGGCCCTTTTCTCCAGAGAGCTGTCAAAACCAGTAGTACAGTGAGAGGAATTCAAAGAGGTACACTGGTAGTGCAGTGGGGAGTAGTTTGGTTTTGGATATCCATGTGTGTCTAACTATTACAAACCAGGTAGGAAATTCATGAAGCTGCACAGGTATTTATGTCACCCTCTGGGTGTCATATGGCCCCTCCAGCTCTTCCATGAACCGCTCCCCCTGCCTGTAAAGTGAATGTCACTTCATAGCAAGAACTCTGGGAACACAAAGCCAAGTGAGTTCTCACATTAAAGCCAAGATCTTGGCCAGGTGGTTTCTTCTAATTCTTCTAAGGACAGGCTGGCCATACTAGATAGAGACGGCTGCTCCCAGGCACAGTGGTAAATTTGGGTCACGAAGTATAACGCTAGATAATAGCAGGGCCACTCAGACAAACACTCCAGCCTTGAGGACAGGAAACCATGAGAGGTCTTTGTATGAACCAAAGCCTACCTAACGGCTTGCATCCATGTCATGAATACCCCATCTAGCAAACTGTGCCGTTAAGCAATGAAGAAAGGGTTTTTCCAGATCTTCAAGTGCCATTTTGAATATCCGGGGAAAGCTGTAAAGTGTACAGTAAGTCAAGAAAGAAAAAGACAGTAAAAAAGTAAAAGGGGATTGTCTTTCATGTGCTCAAATTTAAGCATTTTAAGCAGGATGCTGCGTGAAGTGCAATGTAGTTCTCAAGAACTCCTTAGGCAGCAGTGAGAAACAAGTGATATTACAAGAAAAGGAGAATGATTAAAGCCTAATACAGCATAGCAGAGAGGGGAGAGAGAGGTGATTTATCCCTTCACGGCCTTTTGACACTAAATTAAACTGTTGAGTCCATTCCCCCGTGCCAGCTAGTTATCTTTCCAGGCTAATTTAACACTATAATTTACATTCCATATAAAATACATCCTGATGTGGTGCTGTCAAGGCCGTACATCATTTGCAGAGAGTGCTCCAGTTTCAGTGAAAAGGACAGAATTAGATCATATTCATGATGCAATTAAACACTTCAGTGGGAATCGATGTAAAACCGATGAGCCCTGAAAACAATGCATATGGTTGAGAACATTAGAACACATTACCTAGCCTTGGATCCCTACGCTCCACAGACGCAATTTAAAATCCTCCACCACTCCACTCTCCATCTCTCCAGATTCATAACGCACAGCGATAATAAATTAATTTTTCACAAAATTATTCAACTACTAAATTGCCCATGGTAACTTGAGTATCAGATGAAAGTGATGTGAATTATTAAGTAGAGAAACTGTTTGTTCTCACCATGGGTGTAATAATTGGCCAAATGAGGAAGAGAAGGGGCTCAAAAGGGGCAGGTTACAGTAAAGGGAGATCTCATAATAAACATCAGTGTTGATGTAAAAATGGGAAAACTCTGTCTGCCGCCTGGGCCTCCAGCTGGGTTGATGGTATCGACCAATTTCCCTTGGGCGCCAGTGTGGGTTTTCTTATGGATACAGAGAGGAGAACATTACGAGGCACTGCTGCATATTCTCATGTAAAACTGGCAACAGGCCCTCTGGAGCTGGCAAACCACTGCAACAGCCCGCCAATGTTACGCCATCTCACCACATTTTACATAATCAGACAGACAGCGCAGCAGACCACACACTCACACCGCTCCACTCCAGATCACATCAATTACCTGTCACACTCCTCTCACACTCCTCTCACACTCACTTTGATTGGCTTAGAGCCACATGTTCAAAAAAAAAATTAAAAAAAGGTCTGAAAGACCTGATGTAAAGGAAACAAACAAAAATAAATTTCCCAGCACAATTTCAAGTCATATTTCCATTAGTTACCCAAAGCCCAAACTTGTTGGTAATAAGAAAGTAGACAAATGTGATCAAATTCATTCATACATGAGGGCAGAGGTGCAGCAATTTGTAACCATTTCTGACAGGATGAGTTGGCCTCTCCAACTGAAACAGTAATTATGCTTAATGGTCCTTTAATCTGTCCATCAGGCACGAGGTGAGGAGCCGGGTCAGCCTAAAGTGCTCCCGGCTTCACAGTGTGTCAGGGTACAGTCAGAGGGGTGAAGTGCTCCACGAGGATCGCCAGGAGCGCTCGCTTCAACATACTGCAGGACACAGGTCTCCCTCCAACACACACATTAGTCAACAGACCACACACACATCTACCCGACCGCCTCCTGCATAAAAAAATGTTTACAAGTGGACCACAGAGCAGTGGCAGCAGAAAAAAAAAACACAGTCTCTGGATAAGTATGACGTGAGAAAATGAGTGAGCAAGAATGTGGGCAAGCTTGATCTAATTTGACAAAATCCGGATCGTCCAGGGTGGAATGACTAATGTTGTGAACTTGCGGTAATATTTCTGAACTACCTTGTCCAGTTGGTGCCCTGGCACTCTGCCATCTTCATTAATCTGTAACTCTGAAAGGATCTAAGTTTTCCCAGAATCACAACTGATGAAAAGTGAGTTTGGACTTCGGCTAATTCCAGTTCACATTAGAAATTCCAGGTCGTGTCCTGTACATACCTCGACAGTCACGCATGTCTGGGCGCCCCTATACACAGACAAAGCCGGGGTGGAGGGAGCATTCCAAGCAGAGAGATGGCACTAGGTCAATCCCAACAGTAATAGCAAAGACACAGAGCCCATACCAAAACAAGGGTGAATAAATAGTACCTTTGTACCCAGAGTCATTTGTACCCAACTCAGGCGCCTGGCTATCTCAGAGCCCATGGCAGATAGAGCTCCTAGCCCCAGCTATGCATCTGCACTTGTGCTGTATTTGTTATCTTGGACAAGCATTCTCCTTCCCTGTTTCACAGGCCAAATAGAGAAGGGGGAGAAAACAAATCACTCCTAGACCTACTCCTGTTGTTCCCTCAGCTGTCAACACTTCTCACAGACTTCACCCCCGCCTAGCCACATCGATACAGAGAAGTGACTGCCGTTTGCTTTATGATTGCCTTGTTTTATTCTCTCAGCCGAGCTTTTTCTCAGCCCTCACAGCTCTAATCAGACCGCCTTGCCTGGACAACAGAGCCATTGTCTCTTTAAGTGAAAGAGGCAGTGGATCAGTGAATCCCTTTCCATTTTCCCGCTTTATTAGCCCAGCGACACACTACTGTTTATACTAGTGGGTATTCTGTGTTTGCAGAGAACAATTACAGTATGACAAATGATCCGTCAATGCCATCTATCAGGCCAGAGCTGACAGGAATCCTATAGACAGGGCAGCCATTCGTCCCCCGCTCCCCATCTCTGGGGTCCCATGCTTTAGTATCCATGACAACGTGAAAGCCACTTGCCACGCTTGCCACTTCACAGTGAGAGATGAGCGCCCGTGAGTGGCTTTGAAAATTAGCCTTTGACAAGCCATGTTCCACTGCGCTCCCACCCTCCTAGCCTACAGTCCAGCCCTTTTGGGGGGGCCTTCTAACAGTCCAGACCCTTTTTCACATTCAGGCTCACACAAACACAAAAGGCACAGACATAGCTAGGTGCTACCATAAACATAACCTTTTGAGGTGTCACCGTGTCAAGTTTATTGTGCCTGAGCTATACGATTCTCAACATTAATCTCACCGCTACATTACCTATCCAGCAAGGGAAAAGAAAGGGAAGCACCAACTTGGCCAACATCCATAAAAATAAAGTGGGGGAAATAAGAGAAAGGCTGAGAAGCGCCTGAATGCACATGAGCTGCCAGCACATTATCAGACGGAGACAACTGTCTGACCCTTCCTTCTCACAATTCATGAATGACTTTCTGAAAAACAATAGGTCTTTCCAAAAAAAAAAAAAAATTATTAAATGTTGGAAAGTATTTCTTTAGCCAAGTATCATTCCCTCACTTTTTTATCTTAACAGTATGGGAAAGCTGGCCGAAGCAGGAACAGATTGCAGTTGTGTAGTTGCAGTACAGATCATACTGTCATTTTTTTTTTAAAAGACACTGGCCGCCCGGGTTGCTCGGTTGGTAGAGCGGGCGCCCATATGTGGAGGTTTGCTCCTCGGTGTGGCGGGCCCAGGTTCAATTTCGACCTGCGGCCCTTTGCTGCATGTCGTTGCATGTCTCTCCCCTTTCATTTATCCAACTGTCCTGTCAATACAGGCCTGAAAATGCCCCAAAAATACAAAAAGACACTGTAATATTAAAAAAATTTCATTCCATTCCATATTTCATTTTGACATTGGAAACATGCGTAAAATATAGACGCATAAGCACGTGCAGACTACTAAATAGTGGGTAAAGTATTATGAGATGAGATGTTGAGCGCCAAGCTGCAATTCCCATTTGACTCCCAGACACACCTCTTTGGGGTTGTGTTTATGCCATAAACTACACTTGGCAGCTGAGGATCACATTACTACCGTGAAAGGAAACAAACAAAGCTGTGCAAACGTGGTGCACTGTCAGAAGCAAAGGCTTCACGCCCTGTGATTAATCATATTTGGAGAAACATTAAAGGGAAAGGAGGAAACTGGCTCCAGCAATAGGAGGTAAGGGTGTCAACTGATATAACCCACCACTGACATCAAGCAGAGCCAGCTAGCTCATTGATGTGGCAGCGTCTCATTTTCACCAGTTTGGAAGCAGACAGTTTTGCAGCGCCTTGCGGTTCTTAATTATCTTCCGACTTTGTCTAATTCAATCAACACAACTCAGATCTGGCTGCGAAATGGCACTCACATCCCCTCAAGCTCAGCAAGTCAAAAAACACTGAATAAGTGGAACAGTCAAACTGACAAAATGGCATAGCACATGAGAAATAACTACTACTTTATCTCCCGGGCTGAGACCTCATCCACAGAAGGAGGGGATGAGGGGAGGCTGAGAGAGCAACCAATCAGCTTTTTGTTTTAAGTTACGAGGCTGCGTTCAGGGGAGACACACAGGAGTCAAATGCTTTGATGACGCTGCAGATGCTGCTTCGCTAAGCACCGAGCAGCGAGGGGTCACTCTGTTAGCCGAGACTTTTCAGGTCCCTTTGCTCAGACGCTTCCTGGCGAACCTAATATGGCATCTAACTACGAAGTCAGGATGGTACACTGTTTCACACAACTTCCTCAGGACTACACATTTTTTAATAGAATACAAGACAAACAAGCCTGTGATTGTGACACACACACACACACAAGAATTTAAAAGGTCATTAAGGATTAAATTGCTTGCCAATTTGTAGTCTAAAAAGTTAGTGACATAATGAGAGGAGGTGGGATGGCTGAGCCCATCCCCCAAAATCCTTTTCCACACCACCACTATTCCCACCCATTCACCTCTCATTTAATTCCGAGGGCCACAGCATTATTAGATTTTCACATTATTAGCTGAAATAGCAGAGAGGCCCTGTTGTCATTATAAAGCCTTTACTTTGGCGCTGACTGCCAAATCTGTTTTGCACTAGCTACAGACTGCCAAACCCAACAATGGCAGATTAGTGAAGCCCTTCTCCTGTTGCAGCAGAGGTTAATATAAAGTGACAGGGCTAAGTCCGCTCCGATTAAGTATGCTGAGAGATATTACGGCAGTTTGTTACATCAGATCATTATTGGATTAAACAGCATGCACAACAATGAAAGTTTAATTTTAATTTTCAGCAGGAATATAAAGCAGGCCCTGAGACAGTGCTGTCAGAACAAAGGCTGTACTACAATACCTTCATGTTGTTGCTTCCCCTTTTTGCCATTGCTGGAGTGGCAGACATGAGAAAAAGATGATGGTAAGTGAGGATGTCAACCTTTAGATTTATTCTCCCTGAAGTGAATGCATTATTTATAAACCAACAAAACTCAACTGCACTTAACAAACCAGGATCTGATAAAAACATAAGGGGGGATAAAGTAGGTGTCAAAAATTAGAAGAGTAATTTAACTTCCCCCCCTCACCCCCAAATGTTTGTTGGCTTGGTCATCTACTGCTGTGCTGAGAGCCCAGTTGGCCGGTGCATTGTTAGCTCTGCAAGAGGTCACTGCACCTGACCAATAAGCTGTTATTAATCCTCACAGAGTCATCCATTAGCCCATCCAATTTTTATGACCCTCTTCTTTATTAGAGGAGCTATCAGTTGTCCATATCTGGCAGAAATATGGACTTCCTTATCTGGTCTCCAACACTCCCATCTTCCAGGAAGGTGTTGGCGTGCTGGGCCAGGTAGAGTGAACTACCTGGGAGTGGGGGGAAGGGCAAATCTGCCAGTCTCCTGGGGTATTCCCTACTGCCCCGTTACCTCCGATAAATCTCAGTGCTTTACGATTAGGTACATAAAATGAGTCATAGATCTGGACGGTAAATAAGAGCTTGTCAGTGGGGCTGACGCCAGGCCCAGCTCCTCCTCCACCTCCTCCTCTGCCAGACAGTCCCTCTGTACCCCGGCCATCAGACTGCTGCTATTGAGCTGGGGCTAAAAAGGCTCCAATAAATAAGCCTGATATTTCCCTCAGGACGTCCACGGTGCCACCCTGAAGCATGCTTGCATACCATGAACAAACAAAAAGGTCCAGCATCAAAAACAGGACTGTCTGGATGCTAACAATGTTACATTTCTTGTTTTCCAAATCATTTTCAAAATGCTATTGCGCTATTTGTTTCTAATTACTTCTCTCAAAAACAGAACAGCCAGGAAGTCAATGGATCAATCCATTTCAAGTATATTCTAACTGTATGCTGGACTCCAAGACACTGATGTCTTTTAATGGACCTTCAATCCATACTTGCAATTACGCATGCAAAATCTCCCATTAAGTAACTCCACTTACAGTGTATTTACTCGGTGCTGTTTGGGTGCTTTTCAGAGTGTGTCTTCTGTGAGGCTGAAAGAGCAGTGGCGAGATGACCTGAGGGAGGAGGGATGGTCTCCAAATGCACTAACACAATGATGGACACTTCCTCTGCAGCGCCAGCTAATCATTGTTGCCGATTCGTTTACACTGGTCTAAAATGACTCCCTGAATGACTGCCTTTGCATATTAAACAGACAAACAGACAATAGGGACACACTGTAGGAGGACATGAGAGCGGCTAAACACCAGCAGTGTCATGATAGTCCGGGGAACAGTAGACTCATAATACTCTATGTACAAATGGGAATCCACCAGCTGATTGATAGCATATTAAACAGAATTGTGTTACTGCCTATCCACTGCACATTTTGACAAGGCACCTGCAAAACTGTTTTCAACATACATCAGCACCTATTCAGCATAACTGCATATAAAGTGCACCGCATCTCTCTGTACCAGAAAAAGGAGGCTATCAGGAGAAAGAGGTCTGAAGAGGAAAGCAGAGCGAGTGCATGGCTACAGGCACGCAATCAGCTAAGAATTCAAAATCTCACCCAGTTTATACAGTTCCATAATCAAAGAGCAAAGAAGGAAACAACGCCATTGGCACAGCAGCAACGAGATTCAAAACATTTTCATTAGTGCGCAAAAAAAAAAAAAAAGTACTTCTTAGTGAAAGCATTGCTTTCATTCTTTTTGGCATTAGTTTGATGTTTCAAAAAGGAAGATTAGATTAGAGGACAGGGGATTTGATGTCAAGTCTGAACTCTGCAAAAGCCTTTTTTTACTAGTTACACCATCTGATTTATATTGTTGTTTATCCAAGTGTTTTATCCATTCTCAGTCAGAAAGTGGAGCACCAAAAATATGAAGCAAAGCAAAACTCCAATAAATAAATGTAATTTAACTAATTAATTACCAAGGAGCTCATGTTTCCGGGTTGGTTTTCGTCTGTTTGTTTGTTGGTTTGTCTGTCTGTCAGTAGCATTACAGAAGAACTACTTAACTACTATGGAGCTAGATTTGTTTCTTTATGACATGCGAGAAACTTAATGATCTGAGAGAAGAAAAAAATGTTTGAGAGAAAAGGTTATCACACTGATAGCAAAAAAATTTTATGAGAGAAAAAATTGAGAAAAGGTTTTCATACCAATAGCAAAAAATAATTTCAGACTAAAAAAATAAATTTTTAAAAATATTTCTGAGAAAGAAAATCTCTCTCAAAATACTTTTTTAAAACTAAAAACTAAATATATATTTTTGCTATCAGTGTGAAACACATTTCTCTAAAAAAATATGTTTCTCTCAAACCTAAGTCTTTGCTCTTGATGCAATTTCTTGCTCTCGTCTCAAGATTTTTCTCTCGCTGTGAAAACAATGTGATGGGCGGGGCCACGTTCTTATTGGCCAGTCGGGTGAGAACGGTCTTGTCTTGGGAGTCGATCTGAATCATACCACCATTGTGACCGCTATAGATGCGCGCCATAGTTGAGCTCGGAAGCTGGCATCAGCTAACTAGCAGCCAGCCCACTTCTAAATAAATACCTTTTAATTACCTAAACACTTTTTAACAGTCAAACTGAAACACTGGCGGTGAGCTCCAGGTCCTGCAGCCGCAGACGGGCCGCAGTATCAGTACATAGAAGGCATGCCAAGTTCTGCATCCCTGCCAAGACTTGCATCCACAAGGGAAAATGATTTTATAAGGCAAAGTAGCTACTGTTTAAAAGCTAGGCTATATACAATTCTTTGTCATGTTCATCAGTGATGATTATAATTTAAGAACGTTTAGGGACATCAATGTTTTATTATCATTTCCTTGCTACCTGGATGCAATTCTTGGCTGCAGTGAGGGTTAAGAGATGCATTATTCAGCAGAAAGTATTGTTGCTGCCCAAGTGGGTGCAATTCTTGGCAGGGATGCAAAATGTGGGCACGACATCAGCAAAGCAAGCCCTGGTCATGGCCGGGGGATGTGCCGCTGCTCCCGGGTCTGGAGCTCTCCGTGTCCCGCTGGAGCTCCGATCAGATCAGGTCGAGGTCTGCAGCAAAGCTTTCTAGCAATGTTTCCACGCTGGCCGAGCCCCACTGACGGCGGCCCGTCTGTGGCTGCAGGACCTGGAGCTCACCGCCAGTGTTTCAGTTTGACTGTTAAAAAGTGTTTAGGTAATTAAAAGGTATTTATTTAGAAGTGTGCTGGCTGCCAGTTAGCTAATGCTAGCTCCCCCGCTCAACTAAAGCAGCGCATCTATGCCGGTGTCAATGGTGTAATGATTCAGATCGACTCCCAAGACAAGACACCCGACTGGCCAATAGGAACGTGGCCCCACCCATGACATTATTTTCACTGCGAGAGAAAAATCCTGAGAGAAGAGCAAGAAACTGCATCAAGAGCAGAAGAAAAATGTTTTGAAAGAAACATTTTTTTAGATAATTCTTTTTCACATTGATAGCAAAAAATATATATTTGAGTTTGTTTTTTTTAGAGATTTTTTTTCTCAGAAATAAGAATTTATATTGAAACTTTTTTTAGTCTCAAATATTATTTTTTGCTATTGGTATGAAAACTTTTTCTCTCAAATATTTTTTTTCTCTTAGACCATTTATTTTCTCGCATGTAATAAAGAAACAAATCTATCTCCATACCTACCCGATTTGCATGGAAGTTGGTGTAAGGGCCAAGGACGAGGACATTTTGAAGAGAAATACGAACCACGGGGCAGATGCACAAATTATTCTTCCCTTTCATTAACATTGCGAGATAGGGCGTTTGTGTTACATTCATGTTGTGTTGGAATGATCGGAAAAATGACTTCCCGACTGTGAAATTTCCGCATGCATTAACATTGTGAGATAGGGCACTGGTTTTCAGGCGGATTCTGGCCTATACTGCATAGTTCAGCTTGGCGGCGGGGTCCTGATCGCCCTGTCGGGGTTGTATTCGCTATGACAACCACCTTGCTCTACATTATCCCTTGCATGTTATTGATTTGCTTCCTTACTGAAAATATGGTCATTTGTGTCAATCGTGTTGTTAATCATTCATTTTTCAGGATACTATACTCTTAAAGTTAATCAAATTTATAAACTAACAATATCTTTCCATTAAGGTTAAGTAATATCAGTCTACCAGTACCAGTCTACTCAGGGCTGCACAGGGATGCACTTGGACCAAGGAAACAAGGGAATAACTGGTATTAAACAGCAGTATGCCAATGTGTAATTCTGTCTGTATGTCACACTAATGCCATCTTGTTAATACGCAAACATGTCATTATATGTCAGGGTCAAAATTCCATTAATTAGTGCCAGTGTCATTTGACGATTTGTTATTTTGTAACTATGTCAATATGCCATTCAATATGTCATTATGTCCCCTAACCTCGATGCCAACCTTTAGGAGCTGACGTCACTGTTTAGAGACGTCTGAGCTCTGCGTTTATGTGTGTTTATGTGCTGTAAATTGGATATGCTCTTCCTGACTACAGTCCATTGTCTTATTATCCATGTAGCTGGAACCTTCTGTTGATGTTATTTCAATTTCTCCATCACTGCTCCTCTGCTGTATTGATCGATGTCATGTGCTCAGTCTTAGCTTTCATTACTACAAAGTGCTCTGGAACTTGTTTGGAAAAAGCTACACACATTTTATACTGCTATACTGCTATTACTCGCATATTATACTATTATTAGAGTTTTTATCTGGGATCCATGCACATTTTCATTCAGCAGATTTGTCTTCCTCGCCAAAGTGTCTGTATCTTTTACACCATGGGACCCTCAGCCTCCAATCTTTCGAGACAGGTTTCACATTTTGCCAACACTTTGTCTGGAAAAATTGTATAAATTGGCTTCGGTTTTTACTCACTTTAGTGTTTTCTACATTCTTTTAGGATTGTGAGTTGCATAATAATATTGTAGAAAGCATGGAGAAAGTGATATTTTATATTTGCACTTTTAAGTATGTTTGTGTTCATCATAACATTGATTGATCTTTTTGGAGTTGGATATGTTGATTTAACCCCATTTGGACAGACCATTATTGATTTTACACCATATCGCATCATTTGACCTTGGTTACTGAAACATTTCACTGTTTAAAAAGGACACTGAAGGCGTCTATTTTTGAAGCATTTTTTGCCTGTGCAGTGGTAGCGACGCAACTTCCACTATATGTCATTTATGTTGAAATACAGGGCATCAAGGCTTTTTATATGGAGACAGAAAAGTGGAATGTGACATCAACCACCCATGAAGAGCGACACATTACATGTTAAATGTAAATGTAAATGTGCTGTATTTATATAGCGCTTTTCTAGTCTGAACGACTACTCAAAGCGCTTTTACATAGTACAGGAACCATTCACCATTCACACACATTCATACACTGTGGCCGAGGCTGCCGTACAAGGTGCCATCTGCTCATCAGATAAACACTCACACACATTCACACTCCGATGACACAGCATCGGGGGCAACTCGGGGTTCAGTGTCTTGCCCAAGGACACTTCGACATGGGACTGCAGGGCCGGGGATTGAACCACCAACCTTCCAATTGGCAGGCAACCGCTCTACCACTGAGCCACAGCCGCCCAAAAAAGTCAAAGTGGACCTCAATAGTTTCATACTTGCAGGACAGTAATTACATTTCAAAAAAATAATCTTTAACAATGACCATTACACACTGAACGCTCCTAGGAGTGATCATACAAATAATATTTGGGGGGGGTTGGAACCAGATGTGCAAAAATGAGCAGCACTCAGAAGAAGGATTATCTCCTCATAATTCTGTCTACGCTTTGAGTCATAACTGGACGTCGTCAGCAGTTGCAGAGAGGTTCTGAACATTAAGTTTATGGGCTTCTCATTATTTAACATGTTAGGGTCTCCCCACAGCCCAATGAAATGTTGATGGCAGTATTACTGCTAGTTTGTCGGCTCCTCACTCCTACTCACTACTTATGCAGATGCAAATGGTGCAAAGTCTCTTTAGACAGACCCACATTCGCACAGGAAAAGACATTAGACTGATCCACCTTTCTGCTCTGATGTGAATAAAATATTCACAACTGTTCTTCCAAAGGGCACGACCATGGAGCGTTGGATTTGCTGCAGCCTTGGTGGTGGTGGTGGTGGTGTTGTTGTTGCAGACATGCATGATGAGGCCAGACCCCTGCCTGAACAGGCCAAGGACTGCAGTGGTGCAATGATCTGAACTAGCCATTTCCTGCCTCTCCATCTGCATACAGTAAAAAACAAACATTCCTGTAAATAAAGACGGCTGTCCAGCAACTGTCTTCCCAGCGACAATGGTATTGACCGTAGTCAGATGCTCCGCTGATTAAAAATTGATCCATTTTGAAAAATCTAATCAACTGAATAGGATTCTTTCATACGTGGGGTGGGGTTGGGTGCATTTGTTGGGGGGAGGTTGACACAGCTGCTGACACAGAGAGGCAGACCTGTTATTAACCCCTGCACCTCCATGCAGCCCCCTGCACCCTGATCCCCAGTTCACATCCCCCTGCGCCCCGGGACTAGACATGGCCCAGACGGTCTGAATTATTCAGCAGTCAGAGAGAGGCTCCAGCCACTTGGCCTGTTAATGCCTGCCAGTAGAGGCTGGTGGCTATAATGGCCAGTCCAGAGGAGCCCCAGTTCCCAGTGGACCAGAGAAGGGCTACTAACGCTAGGCTGCAAGGGATGTGAGAGCGAATTCATCAGGGGCTGAGGTTGCGGCAGGTTAATGATGCCGCACGTCTAGACGAACGCTTGACTCACACCCTGCCAAAAAGGCATTGGGGGGGATGGCATTGGGATGCAATAATATTTTTTTTATCTTTGAAGGGAGAACCAGATTAAATCTTGGGACTTATTTATGAAAGAGCAGCATTGTTGACTTTGACCATGATCCGCAATTGACCTGAAGTTCTGTCCCCCCTTAAAAATAACAGAACACAATGAATATCTGCAAACCCACCAACATGACCAGACCTCATGCTATATTCTGGTAGTCCCCCTTTTATGAGAAGTGTAGTAAGTAACCTTTATCACAAATGGATCAACTGTTCTGACATAGCTGAACGACATTCATGACACAGAGATTAAAAGATTGTCTACACAACCCAACTCTAATTACCCACAACCTCTTCTCATCATCCCAACAGCTGGAGAGGGCCCTCAACTCCAGCACAAAGTCACTCAGTAATCAGGGCATGTCCCCCAGAGAGAGAGGGGGATGAAGCTCCGGGTGCGATTCTTGTTTGGGAGCGGCTCAGGTTGCTATGTGGTCTATCACCTTGGTGATCACGTGCATCCGCTCGGTGTCTCTTATGAGTATAAACACAATAGGAGATACGGGACATAACAAAATGACCCCTAGGTGCAGCACAGATGATCCAGTCAAAAAAAACAGAATACATGATCTGGTTGGCATCTACCTGGAGACTTCCTAATAGAGAAACCACTCAGACAAAAAGCAATCATTGTTGCACAATAACTCTCAGTCATCATTCACTGTGAGGACAAACGCATTATAAAGTCCAGGCAGACAGACAGAGGAAGGTGTTCTTATTATCATCCACTGGAGATTTATGCACTTAAAGGTTGACTTCTTTGAGTGAGTGGGCTCAATAAGTCTGATGAAGCGGAATGAGTTTAGCCTTCAATAGGTACTATCTGTGCTGGACTGCACCACCACAACACACATTCCTCCCTTATCCGGCATCTGATGCCAAGTACATTTACTGTTGAGGTCAACATCACTGCCATGATTGAACCAAACCAAGGGCATCCCACAGAAGGCTACAGAAGGGACACAGAGACACACCCCGGCGTCCATTTACACTAAAGTCATTTCCCCAGCTCCTCTCACTCAAGGTGACAAAGCACATCATTCAGAGATCCACGCGAAATGATCCTGATGGCCCTCATCGCAGCACAGGCTCCCCCACATTTAATCAAAACAGGGCAGGGAAAGCAGGCAGGGAGAGAGGAGCTCCTTCAAAAATACAAGACATTCATTCAGACATCCAAGCAGAAATGTCTCAAATGTAAGGGCAAAGCAGAGAACCACATGCATTGCAAATTATTTTTGCTTGGCTGCAGCTTAAAATCCCATGCTTGCTTAAAGAAACACTATTCACACTCTAAATATTGGTACAGCATTAATAGTCAATTGCATCATTTCCATGCAGCATCAAGCTGAGATGAGCTAAACATTCCTCTGAGGTCTGCACAGATCTCCTGCAGCCAAGTGCTCAGGAGGACCCAGAAGACTGTCCACTTCACATGCCTGTCCCCTGGTTTGTCATACAAGTTGACCCCCCTCCCACCTTAACCAAATGTCTGTTCCTTAGGCATGTTCTTCCTCCTCTTGCATACAGCAGAAGCCTGGAGCAATGTTTAGCTAAACCTGCTGGCCTACGTAGGCAGGGGAGAGTCCCCAGAGGGCTGAACAATCAGACAATTTCAAGATCATGAAGCATTAAACCAATCCCGGCAGGGTACACTAATTAAACAGCCGAGCCCGGCACAGCCAACCAATCCCCACAGAGCAATTAAATCCATCCCCTCTAAAACACTGTGGAACCTGTCTGGGGAAAACTGCCGAGGAGTGAGAGAGAGGAGAGAAAGAGATGGAGAGGGGAGGGGAGGAAAATATCATAAAATTCTTCTAGAAAACTAGAAGAAAAAAAACTATAGGGGGAATGCGGCAAGAGGCTAACAAGGGAAATTGAAAAAGGAGCGACTCAATTCCGTTCTTTGTTCTTTTGTTTATTTTTCCCATTAAAATTCAAAATGTCTGCTGGGGGGTGCGGGTGGGTGAGTCTGTGACCACATTTAAATGCAAAAATAGTGACCCTGTTGCGATCAAAAGTTGCATATTTAATTAAGATTACAAGGTCTGGAAAGCACTCGTGAGACTGAATGGAAAGACAGAATAGCCTCAAGGCCTATATTACACACCGGCAGAGCTGCTAACACAGTTGCAAACCCTAATCAATACCCCGATACCCTCCACTACGAAAGTAAATGAAACAGGTGACAAAGGAGGCATGACATCACTGGGCTTTTCAGGGAACAACAAAACCAGATAAACGGAGAGGCAGGAGACAGTGGAGAGATGCAGCCTAATTTCGGGGAGATACTGTACCTCCTACACACCCCAGCAATAACTCATCAGACTGCATGTGTTAACATATATAATTGCTGCTGTTAGAATGGATAATAAATGAATAGTGTGATACATTTTTAACAAAATTGAATGGCCAGGTAGGCAAATTCTCCTGTTTTTCTGTTTCCCTGGGGAGGCTCCCACAAGGTGCGAGTGTATTTCGGTGGTGTTGAAGTGGAGCCCAGAACGCCAAAGGGGGTAGGATTCGAGTAGGAGCCGACTGCAAACCAGAGGTGTGGACGGGGAGATAGACTTGCTCTTTTCTCTCCCCGAATCAGGCGGTGTATAAATCACAGAGCCCAGCTTCATGTCTCCACTTCCTGTTCCTCTCCATTAAAAATGATAAACTGTACCTCTTGAAGCCACTCGCTCGCTTTAGGGTCCCAGTCTGCACCTTTCCTGGTGAAGAAGCAGGAGTGCGTGGCTCAGATTTATTCTATCCCCTTCTTTGTTGGGGATGAATAAGAGAGTAATTAACTGTGTGGGGGTAGCAGCTGCACAAAGACGAGACGGGCTAACACAACAAGCCCTGATGCATCTGCTTTGCTATAACACACCTTTTTGTTTTATTTTGATAAATAACAGCACATCTGCTTAGTAATAACAAACGCTGGGTTAATACACAAAAGACCACCAAGAGGCCGTCTATCTTGGGTCTTCTCTCTTCCCACTTAAATGAGGACAAATGGGTCTTACAAATGGGTGGCATGAACAAGGCTATTCCTCCAATCTGGTAAACACACTGAGGAGTGGCACATAATGAGAGCGGCTGAGATCCCCGAAGACAACCTGGAGAAGGCAAGTCAAGCATTGATCTCATGAGCATGCTGGGCCCAGGAGCACCCTTCATACCATGCTAACCTGAGCTACATGACAACCATCATCAGAAGACACACACACACACACACAAACCATA
Source organism: Etheostoma perlongum (assembly GCA_026937815.1). Taxonomy (NCBI): domain Eukaryota; kingdom Metazoa; phylum Chordata; class Actinopteri; order Perciformes; family Percidae; genus Etheostoma; species Etheostoma perlongum. The sequence continues at coordinate 29,076,472 of CM049375.1, forward strand.
CCAAAGCCTGCCACTTGCACGTTTGGGGTAAGAAAAAAAAAAAGAAGTCTGGTCATGGAGGACAAATTGGACAATAGAGTAATGAAATGTAGCAAGTGAAAGCCTGCCAAATACAGCTGAGACATGCTAGGTAGAGAGATGGAGAGGCCGAGAGAGGGAAAGGCAGAGAGGGAGGGCAGTGGGATTCATCGTAAGCCCAGTGAAATGAACAAGAAAGGACTGTTGCTCAATACGTCTGCTGTGGCGTCAGACAGTCAAAACAAATAAAGCCAAGGCCGTGGTGGAGAAGCGCAGCTCAATATGAACTTGCTGGGCTTGGGACTGGCTGTCAGTGGGGAGAAAGGACACAGCTTTATGCCCATGCTGATGAGCCATTACCTCTCCCCTCCTGATGCTTCCGCTTGGCTCACTGTGAGGGAAGAAGAGGCTGCCCTACTGCCATGGAGCCGTCCTCCAGCAGACTAATGTGTCCCTGAAGTTTTGTTAAAGCTGGTTATTTACTCCTGCAAAGCAATTGCTCCAGCCTAGGGGCAGCAGAACGGAGAACGCACTGCTATGAAAAATCTGGCGTCTCTAGCTACGAAGCACTGTCAACTACCAAGGGGGCGTTCCTGCTGAAACACTAAGGTTATTGTTTTTTTTGGCACATCGCTTCATAAGAGAAGACATTTAAAAAAACAGCTTCCAAAAGCAGATATATTCAGGAAGGTAGCCAAAAGACCAAAATGTGACAAATTCTTGGCACTCATTAGCCACAACAATTAGTGATCAATACAATGAAATGATAGGTCACCTGGTGTCAATCATTTCAGCTGCTCTGGTTCAAGGAAGTTTAAAAGGTAATTTCCTCCAAATTATATTTAAAAAAAGGAGGTTTGGTTTTGTTTGTTCAGGTTTTGAGAGATCAGTCTTTGAGATCTCTGCTCGATTAATGAACACTTAAAAGCAACATCTCTTTTCAAGAATAACAATGTCCCGGTGTGTCTCTGTAACATCCACAGGGCATGCTGTCAACAGTTTTTTGTAGAAACTATATATTTGGTAGAAACTAGGGCTGCATGATATAAGAAAAATATCTAATTGTGATTATTTTGACTGATATTGCGACTGCGATATGATTCACGACATTGAAGGGAATGATCATGTTTGTATCATTATTTTCATTTTCATTAACTAATATTAAATCTTAAAAAATGATAATAGTAAATGATAATAGTGTGCCAGGAAACAAGGATGTTTTCTGTAGTGTGTAGGATAGGATGTGTAGGCCGGGACGTCTCTGCAGCACCACAATACCTCATTCAGAATGGTTTGATGCATATTTTGCCTTTAACAAATATTGCACCCCCTTCGATTTGGATATTGCACTAGTCCATTTTGCGCTTTCGATTCTAGCCCACGACCATCACACGCATCACGCCGCTGCATCGCTATCTACTAGAAGTCAGACATTTCAGTCACTGTTAAAAGCTCACCTGGTGGTAGTTAATCTTCTTAGCACCAATAAGGTGTAAAAACAAAAAAGGTGGGAGGTAACAATATAAAAATACACAATTTAGTCCAACTGACAAAAGGTCTCTTCCATCCATAAACTGTAACAAAAATGCAATATACACTATGCTTCCATCACAGTGAATGCGAGCCATGTTAAATCAAAGATGGCGTAGAATTCCTTTTTTGGCTTACCTGTTTGAGTCGAGTCATGGCTTGAGTGCTGCAGTGTGCTCAGTGCTGCCACTGGTGGTCAGAAACTATATTACCACAACATTGCTAAATAAAATAGCATTCTTTTTTACGTAGCTTCCATCTTTGATTTGACATGGTTTGTATTGATAGGAATGGAAAAGAGCTTTTTGGTGAGAGTAAACCATGTTATTTGTGTTGCTTCAGACCGACCTAATGTCGTTTTTTACCACGTCATAGGTCACTAAAGAAGATTTTGAACATTCTTCCCGTAACGAAGTGTATGAGCCGATCAGGAGCTGAAATGTCGGATTTTGCAAAGTAGTGATGCAGAACAGTGATACGTAGCATGATGGTGTCTTGACAGACACTTGCTGCAGTTGTCATTTGTTTGAAAGTTCCGAATAACACAAAGGAAACTGCATTCAACCGCATTGCATCGAGGTGGATGCAGAGATCTCCGAGGCGCTCATGTCAAAACCTGGAAGGAAAATAAAAGCAAAGCTTAATGCATGGCTAAAGTAAAGTGAGAAAATACATTTTGGTTGTAGTTTGAGTGAACCAATTCATTAAAATAGAGCTTTCAGGACATTTCAAGCATACTATTGCTGATATAGACAGTAACATCATCACGGCAGGCTTCGCAAACAGCAGCACATATACAGCAGTCTGCAAACAGGAACACGAGCAAGGCAAAATGATTGGATAGGTATGGAAATCTACTTGAAGGAAGGTCAAAGTGATTAAGCTGACATTAATGACAGGCCTAGTCTTCCTGTGAGAATGCTCACGGTAGCTGTCTCTAAACCCATTTGTCATTCTGCTTCCAACGCTGAAGCATCTGCTTTGAAGTCTCTACCACTAATGCTACACAGAGAGGTTAAACAGCTTAATGCTGAAGTCTATTTCACTCCGCTCGCTCTCTAATGTTCCCTGCGTTTTATGTACCAGGGTTATGGCTCCTGGATTTCACATCTCAATTTGCCCCAGATAGTCCTGTAAAAGCTCCTCTCTTTTTTATTTGCTTTGTTGTCACTGTCAAAAGAACAGAGGGGCAACCCGAAGGATATGGGACCGTGACAGACATGCCCCACCCATCGATTCACAGAAGTGGTAATAATGAAAGCATGTTAAGAAATGTTTATATGGGAGGCATGCGCAAATCAAACCATTGCTGATTATGATGATGGGGCAGCTTTTACATTCAAACACAGCACTTAATCTGCTGGAGATTTTTTTTTTTTAAAGACCTGACAACAAAACACAAGTCTCGAAAAATGAGATAATAAGCACGTATAGCACCCACTGTGGAGGTCAGCTGGAAAGCTTTTTCATGTCTATCACAGCATATGAATGGAATGATACAGTCATTATGATAAATAATACAAGATCTGAGGCGCTCTGGACTTCCTTCTTTTCCCCTACAATGAGATTATACTGATGCATATGACATTAACAATATCAGCAAACAAATATATGAAAGCATGAATGAAATGGAGACAGAGAACGATTCTCACAGCCAATTTGAGATTGCAGAGTTGGTGTGAGCGTGCATTTGTGTGGGTGTGTGTGTGTGTGTGTGTGTGTGAGAGAGAGAGATACTGGCAAACAGCACACAGAGCAGGCTGGCAGCGGAGGCAGCCAGGCTCACAGGCTGCAAAGCAATTTCACTGTTTGGCAATACTGTTGTCTCTGTGTGCGGATTAGAGCTGACACCAGAGCAACTGAGTCATGCTAAATGTAGTACAATCACAAGCTTTTGTTCCTGATCTAAAACCCCTACTGCCTCTTAGATTCGTGGAAGAGAGAATGGAAACAAGGCTAAGGAATGGTAACAAATAAGTGGAGCATTATTTCGCCTTATGAGCGCAGCATTGCGACATCGCTAAAAACAACAAAGGGATAAAAGGCACTGGTAGTAAAGGCATGAAGCCAAAGTTTTCTGAAGTAAAATCAAATACAAAAGTCTTTTGTGGTCTGATTTGAGAATTTGACTTGTGAATCCTTTTTTCCGAGTATTGAAAGGGCAATTAAAAAGGTAATAATATGTGTGATACATAATTAATTAATATAGCATTTCAGCAGATAGGATAGGATGCTGCATTTCCACCAGGTTTGACCATACATTCTCATCACCTGGCAAAGTCTTTCTACAGGCCCAATGATCTCTCTCTCTCTCGCTCTCTCTCTCTCTCGCTCTCTCTCTCTCCAGGTACTGTATTGGCCCAGAGTTTTTTGGGCCTGCCAGGACCTGGCAGGACAGACCCTGACCCGTCCTTTCCACGCTCGCCCACGGAAATGCCATCTGGCTGGTGTGAATGATTACCACAGCAGCGGCCGGGTGACCTGCAGCCAGCAGGAACCAAGGTCACTCCACCTCGGCGCGTCGCACTTTCCCTGCCCTCCTTTCATCCGCCTGCAGGTGAATTATTCAGCCTGTACAACTGGGAGGCACAAATCTCCTGCACAAACACAAAAAGCTGCACTCTCAGTTTACTGGTATAACTTGTAATGAGAAAATAAATGTTCCTGTGTGGTATGCTAGAATAAATAGCTTGTAGATGTCCTCAGATATAGCAAGAATACCATTCTATATGGGCTTAGATGGGGCAACAGCCGTAATGATTTTACACTGCTAGAACTGGCTCCAACCATGACTGAATGAGAAATAAGTGAATTAATTGATTCCTGACATATGTAGCAGAGGATGTCACATTTAAGCTACAGGCATGTTTGCAACCAGAGGCTTGTAAGAATATTCACCAGAGCTGCTGACTATAAGAGGATGTATTCAAATTCATCCTCACCCTGTGAAATATGAAATGTTTCAGCCAAATTTAAACCACCACTATCAATACGTGCATGTGTTTGGCGAGCTGTCGTGGTCACTCGCCAAATGACTGTCACATCACGTTACACCACATTACAAACACCAAAAATTCATATGATTAACAAACCAATTCAAAAGCATCAAAAAGAGCAATTTTGCAGATTAGACTTAGAAGACAAAGTTAATGTGCGTTAATTATATTTGCTATAAATCAAAACAATGTGTGTGCATTTTAGCTTTTTTCCCCCTTTTGAAAACTTTGTCTTTTTACAAACTCTTTGCACAATTATCCATGTAATTCAGAGTGTGCTTATGGTTCGCTCTACCCTCTGGACTACATGGAAATACAATCTAAAATCTTATAACCTAAAAACCAGGGATGCTGCGAAGGTGACCACCTAAATTAATTGAATTATTTAGCCACCTTTATAAACTGTCAATAATCAATTTGCTAGATTTAGGGAGGCTACTACTATTCCATAGCCAGTGGTATCGACATTAATTTACATGAGGATAAGGTCATTCAAGGAAACCCAAGCATGAAGTAACACTTTTCAGCAGGCATCATTATTATTGTTATTTTATAAATAAATGGCTGTATGCCTTATGATGGTCACAGACTGGAGGCTACCCTTTTATATACCACTACATCACTGCTCATGACACTAGGTAATGGCTTGGGCATCCTGAAGGGGCAGTTCAGATGTAGCTCCTGGGCTACTCAGTCACATTTAATGAAAAACCTTGAATGTATACATCTATCATAAATGTCCCATAGTCCTCTGGAGCCGGGGTGAACCAGGACGATAGCCCGCAGAGAGGCTACAAGAAGCCGCAACAACAATAGCTCCCTCGCCCCTCTGGATCCCTGCCTAAATGAGCGAGAGGGAGAGAGAGGTCCAGCGGCTGGGAGCTGGAATAACACTCGACCAACACAAGACAACCGAGAGCCACCAGATCTGATTTCTCCTCCTCGGTAGGCTAGTCTTTTCCGAGGGACACGGACTGCCATGCTCCTGTCATTTCTCATGTTACAGAACATCAGTCAAACGGCAGAGACGTTGCCCTTGCGCCGGCCGAGGCTGATTTACAAACATTAGCGGGGAATACAATTACACAGCCCCCTCCCCGGCCGAGCTCTATGCGGCTTCAGGAGGGAGAAGAGGAGGGGGTGGAGTGGAGTGGAGTGGACACTGAAAACAGCGTTTAGCTTTACCAACCTTAATTCAGCGCTTGCTTTCAGAATTACAAGCGTATAGCCCGTCAGCATCGTGGTTTATAAATTCAACTTTCAGCCCAGTGGGTTAAGCTATAGGCTACGGAGCTGACATGCTATTTAACAGGACTATATAGGTGGCTACATGTTATGGCTGTGATACAAACAAACTGCTCACCTGCCACATTCTCCACGATATTAATCAGAAACATGTTTGTACATGGCGATACAGTCCAGCGCTTCAGCGTTCAAACACGTACCCTGTTTTTCTTTTTCTTTTTAAACTGGTTGTATGTTACACTGTCAGGGATAACGTTTCTAAATGTAGGCTACAGCCTACACAAATGGATAAATATGTTGAATAAATGTCCGAACAGAATATCTAATGTGCACAAAATAAACTTTCCCAATCGCACATAAAACTTCCCAGCATGCAAATCCTTCAAAATGCAAAAATTTAAGATTACAACAATTGTAGGCTGTTACTGAAAGATGCAGCAGCAACGCAACGGCCGTCGACACAAACCGCATAAAACATTAAGCTGGGTGGAAAAAGTTACAGCCTATGTCCAAGAACAGAGATTCAGGGGCGCATTAAAAGTTTCCGTACATGTAAGTACGCCGGTTCTGGTCGCGGACAATACAGAGTAAAAAAGGCAGAAAAGCTAATGGCATCAGTGCTGTCCGCGGTGCTGATCCCAGATCGGTGTGGCTAACACAGAGGCTGTGCTGCTCCACGGTCGCTCCACCGCGGATCAATGATTGAACTGAACAAAGGCAGAAGAGAGATCAATTTCTAATAACTATCAATGCAAAGACCGCTAGCTTTCGTTTTACACTAACCAAAAACGAAATAACACGCACAGAGTACAGTAACAAGACGTACCGCTGGAAAAATAAGTCGAGAAAGGTGAAAATAGCACTAACCTGAAGCCGCCGTAGATCAAATTTCTTCCAATATTGAAACATCGATCCTACATCGGCGGCCATCTTGGGGGATATTGAGGAGATTTTTTTCAGCGGCTGCAATAAATATGTGGGCTGGATTCCCCCTCGTTAAACAACGTTTACGATCACCGGTCCCACTTTAAAAAAAAATAACGAACTGACTTAACACGAGACTCCACCGAAATGTTTGACAAGTCTGCCAACATGTTTTGTGGAAGTAAGAAGGAAAAAAGTAGACGATATTTTTGGTGAACTGCCCGGGTCTTTGAAAAGTAAAGAGCAAGTGTGTCCGTGCCTCCGTCCCCAACATTTACTGGACAATTGCACTTGATTTTGCTTTGGCAAAGTTATCAATACTGACGTAAAGCCCGGGGTTGATCAATACCGTCTGGAAAAGGGGAAGGAGATGATGTGTAGATTAGTGGAGTTCAGGGAATTTAGCCAAGCCTACTCCCCCCCCCGCCCCCCATTTTTTTACAGTGTTTATTACAGGAGCATACGGGACAGTAGGCTACAATTAGAGACAGTGTTGGTAATATCGACAAATGTAGTCTAACTATTATTAGAATATCACTTAACGTTAGTCCACATGTCATTTTCTCATTATGCAAATTAGACAACCTATATGAATATAACTTTCATATGTTGTGATTATGTTTTTTTTACTATATTATGATTTTTTGTGTATGAGTTTGCATAGAGGGTCAAAGTCTGTGTGACTGTATTGATTATTTTTGTTTAACTGTGCATTCATATTAACAGAAAAGAATAAAAATGGAAACGTATACATGCAATATGAGGCCATAAACATTTGCTTTTAGATTGGAACAAGAAAAATGTCTTTATACTTGTCAGATTTCCATAGAAGTTAATGGCAGCACCCTTGTAAGCAAACATAAACTGTCACGTTTTCCTTTGTCTAACTTAATAAAGCATGAGGGTGTTCTTTGTCTAGACCTACTTAGAACAACTCATTCCTCTGGTCAGGGAGCACACTCAGGCTGCTGTAGTGCTCCAACACTGGGGCCAGGTGCTCCCCCTGCTGACACCACAGTGGTAGAAGCAAGGTTTTGTAGCAGAGCAGAGCATTGTGTGATTTCCTCCATTAATTATACCATTATCACAGAGTGAAAGTATCCATCAAGACCAGTAGTTGAGTCCAAGTTCCACCTCCTGGTCACTGTGCCCCAGCCTTACAGTGTAGGCCTACAGAAGCTTCTAGCCAATATGAAAATCAGTCACAGGTAGAAAATAATATCCTCACAGGGTTTTATTTTTAGCACCAAAGGGAACAATGATATATTAGACTGCCATAGACATACACCTAAGGGGAAAGATGAGGAGAGATTATTAAAAGTTTTTTTTTATTTTTTTTTATTTGTGGCTCTAGGGTGAGGCTAAAATGCAGGATTTAAATATAATACGGAAGCTATTACATGTATGAGAAAACCAGAATTCACAATTTGGCTATGGAAGATAGATTCTAATTTTTACAATCTTTAAATATGGACAGGAATATTAAGAAATACCAAGTCACTCCTCAGTGTGATGATGTTGAAATCTTGTCATTGCCTTAGTTTTGAGACATCCATCATCCAAAAATTAAGCATTTGATTAATATTTTAGAAGAGGATTTGATCAGTATACAACCCATTTTGCAAATTGTCTCGTTATGTAGAAGTCTCCCAGACACACTTCGCCAGAGGGGTGAAAGGGCCAGGTTAGCTGAAGCTCTGGGCCAGGACCGGTCAGCAAGTAAAGATGGACCTACAGTGCATAATGTTTTCTTAGCTGAATCTTTGACCTTGTCTCTGTACCCTGCTCGGACCAAAAATAAACTTTCTTTTGCCATCAGATCATGCAAAGTGTTGGTAATCACAGACATTTTCAGATGATGCATAGGAACACTGTGTTCTGGCTCAACAAGAATGTAGAGCACCCAGGCTCTGTCGAGACCCAGGTGGGACCTAAACCCACAATCTCCTCCTCCACAGTCTGATGCTTTGTCTGCTGGGCCCCTGAATCCCCATTCCTCATAAAAAAATAGCTGAATCTCATGGCCTCAATCAGTTCTGTACTTCTGAATATAATCTTGACCTCACATTCACCGCTGCCATCAACAAAGCACTACGGGCCTCTTCCAGGAACCTTGTCACCCTCTTTAAAACATTCTGAAAAGGCTTAATCTAAAAAGTAATGCATGGTTAGTTAAAATGAGGACTGTGCACACAGAAGGGAAATCATCCAAGAGCAGGAGAATCATTGTTTTGATGAGGTCAGTGGATGAGGGATTTCAAATGAATGTAGTTCTTGGGAAGTATGTGCATTAAATTGCTGACAGTGTATTTAATGACCTGGCATCTTGTTGACAGATAGATAGATAGATAGATAGATAGATAGATAGATAGATAGATAGATAGATAGATAGATAGATAGATAGATAGATAGATATTTATTGATCCCAAAAAATGGGAAATTATAGTGTTACAGCAGCAAATGTGCAACTAATTGTGCTTAACTAATGATAAATATGTAAATAAACATATTGGGCAAGTTGCAATATTGTGATGTCTCAAAGTCACTGTTGATGAGTGACGGAAGATTCTTTGAGCTTAAAAATAATCTTCAAAAAATGTTATGGTCGTAAAAAGCACCACCTAAACAACATATATGTGCTCATATACTGTATATACATTGTATATACAGAAACGGTCAAAAGTTTGGGGTCACTTACAAATCTCCATTCCTCTCCATTATAGACAGAATACCAACTGATCTGAGTGGGTGGCTGATCTTTAATGCAATATCTACATTGCCCATTATCAGCCAATGTTCCAAAGGCACATGCTGTTTAGTAATCTGATATCATTTTAAAAAACTAACGAAGAAAACATTAGAGAACCCTTTTGCAATTATACATAATGTAATCTGAAAACTGCTGCCATGGTTAAAATAACAACAGCTCTCAGCTGGTATTCTGTCTATAATATATATATATATATATAATCTCCCTCTCATGACTCATATATAGTGAGCTTTTAGACCTTCAATGTCATCAGAGGAAGATTTCTTTCTGAAGATTCTGACGTCGTCTACTATTACAAAGAACTTCACACCCTAAATCTGGCAGACCTGGTGTGATTTTAATACTTTAAATGTGTCTAAATAAAGCCATGATTATTTTGGTAACCATAGCAACTTTTATGTAACCACACAAGTGAGTTAAAACAAAAGAGAATGATGGCTTGTCAAAATGGGAAAAGCTCTCTGAGGTTCACGTGTGTAACAATTATAGTTGCAGTAGTCTTTTATTGCATATTTGCTTTATTTGGTAAAGGTTGCATTTACAATGAGAGTCTAGAGCATGTACCTCTCCACAAGGGCCCACCCACTTGTTTGCATCCTCATCACCAGTACAGCTGTTCACAGTTTGTAACACTACTTTCCATCCACCTACTTGAACCAATCGATACAAGGACTTGCTTGTATTGATGAAAATATCTATGAATCTGAATGACTGAATGAGAATGACTGAATGGGAGGGTTATTAGAGGAGCAGATGAAGGTTTATTAAAATATTCAGAAAATGTGATAATGTCTTCTTTTCAAAGTACAAATCATATCAACGAAATGAAAAACCTCATTTTGGTGCATGATGTAGTTTAATACAAATGTTGATGGAACAACAAATGAGCAGTGCACGACAGTGAGTTACTTCAGTGTTGCTGAGAATCAGATCACCGTGGTAGTTTAGATACTGAATGCTGTGGGTTGCTAGCACTACCCACTGGACAAGCTAGGTAAGTAAATGGTCAAAGAAATAAAGCAGCTTGCAGGGTGGCAATCATGAACGCCACTCCGCAGAGGTAGAATGTAACTTGGTACATTTAATCAGTTACTCAAATGTTGAAGTACTTGTACTTCACTTGAGTCTTTTCTTTCCATGTCACTTTCTACTTCTACTCTGCTACATCTCAGAGAGAAATATTGTTATTTTTACGCCACTACATTAATCAGACAGTTTTAGTTCCTTTACAAATTAAGCTTTTTGTATACAAACTAAAATACGATGTTTTATTATAAATGAAACTACTCAACAATATATAGGCCTACAAGTCCAGCTGAAATGATTAAACCATTAAACATTTACTTGATTGACAGAACCTTTTTGATCATTTCCAGTTTTTAAATGTGAGGATCTTGCACAGGTGCAACTAATAACCAGTAAGTCATGCCTCTGAACCATTATGCATAATACTAGGAGCATGTCACTGGAACATCTAATTACAATGCAGCTTTAATCAGGGTTATTAATTACACCTGTGCTTTTCTTCCCATGACATGTTGAAACGTGCCGTGAAAAAGATTCCAGGATTTTAATTCACAAAAAAACGTGAAAACAGCTGTTTAAAAATCTTGAATCAAACTAAAGGCAAATGATTACCAAAAAAAGCTATATTCAACTAACCGTCCAAGGGACCCTGTGTAGTTTTCAACGGCATTCCTGTGAATGCTCAAAGGGCCAGTTCACCCAAAAAAACTACAGACAAATTAAAAGATGGTGTGTTTTTGCTGTAATTTGACTTAATTGACGCATACAGCTCTTCCCCCCCACTGGGAAGATCCGACCACAACCTGGTTCACATCAACCCCTGTTATGTGCCTCTGGTAAAAAGGCAACCTGTGACCTCAAGGACAGTGAGGAGATGGTCGGGGGAGGCCTATGAGACACTTCAGGGATGTTTTGAGGTGACAGACTGGGATGCACTCTGTAAGCCACATGGAGAGGACATAGAGGGGCTGACTAAGTGTATCTCAGACTACATAAACTTCTGTGTGGACTGCACTGTCTCAGCAAAGACTATTCAGTGTTACCCAAACAACAAACCGTGGGTAACAAAGGACATAAAGAACATCCTGAATATAAAGAGGAGGGCTTTCAGAGACGGGAATAGGGAGGAGGTGAGGGCCATTCAGGGGGACCTGAAGGTGAAGATCAGGGAGGCTAAGGAGAAGTACAGGAGGAAGCTGGAGCGTAAACTCCAGCAGAACAACAAGAGGGAGGTCTGGAGTGGCATGAGGACCATCACTGGCTTCAGAACGACTGGCAGCAGAGGAGTTGAAGGTAGCTTGGACAGGGCCAACAAACGTAATCTGTTCTGAAGTCATTCCTGCCTGTGGCCATCAAACTTTATAACTCCTCCCTCTAAGTGTCTGACACACACACACACACACACACACACACACACACACACACTAGAGGTTAAAACTGGACAATATTATCTGTTTTTGTGCAATAACACTGGCTTGTAATGTGTGCAATACTTAACTGCTACTATTATTATTATTATTACTTTTCACCATTGCAACACCTTATGTTAATGATGTAAATACTGTATCATAATATTCCTTTAACTATGTAAATATCCACACTCCTTATATTTCTTTATTTATATTTCTACTATTTGTGCAACTGCAACACAGAATTTCCCTTTGGGGATCAATAAAGTATTTCTGATTCTGATTCTGATTAAAAGTCCATTCTATAAAGGTTTCTGGTTTCCACATCACACATCACACTTGTGTTATTGCTGCTGGATCCAGATTGGTTTCCAAACTAGTCGTGATGTCACAATACTGCTCGTACACACACGTGTTAAAATGAGATTTCAGGGGAGCACAGAGAAACTTTCTTTCTTCAGCAGACGAATGTGAAAACAGCCGCCTGGTGTCAAACTCTGCACATACACCGTGTAACAATAAATGAAGTAGCCTATAAGCAAAACACTTTTTTGACTGGAGGGTCTTTAAAGTGTTCACTGTGACTGTGTGATGTGTATGTACAGTGCCTTGCGAAAGTATTCGGCCCCCTTGAACTTTTCAACCTTTTGACACATTTCAGGCTTCAAACATAAAGATATAAAAATTTTATTTTTTTGTGAAGAATCACCAACAAGTGGGACAAAATTGTGAAGTGGAACGAAATCTATTGGATATTTTAAACTTTTTTAGCAAATAAAAAACTGAAAAGTGGTGCGTGCAAAATGATTGGGCCCCCTTGCGTTAATACTTTGTAGAGCCACCTTTTGCTGCGATTACAGCTGCAAGTTGCTTGGGGTATGTCTCTATCAGTTTTGCACATCGAGAGACTGACATTCTTGCCCATTCTTCCTTGCAAAACAGCTCGAGCTCAGTGAGGTTGGATGGAGAGCGTTTGTGAACAGCAGTTTTCAGCTCTTTCCACAGATTCTCGATTGGATTCAGGTCTGGACTTTGACTTGGCCATTCTAACACCTGGATACGTTTATTTGTGAACCATTCCTTTGTGGATTTTGCTGTATGTTTGGGATCATTGTCTTGTTGGAAGATAAATCTCCGTCCCAGTTTCAGGTCTTTTGCAGACTCCAACAAGTTTTCATCCAGAATGGTCCTGTATTTGGCTGCATCCATCTTCCCCTCAATTTTAACCATCTTCCCTGTCCCTGCTGAAGAAAAGCAGGCCCAAACCATGATGCTGCCACCACCATGTTTGACAGTGGGGATGGTGTGTTGAGGGTGATGAGCTGTGTTGCTTTTACGCCAAACATATCGTTTTGCATTGTGGCCAAAAATTGAAATTTTGGTTTCATCTGACCAGAGCACCTTCTTCCACATGTTTGGTGTGTCTCCCAGGTGGCTTGTGGCAAACTTTAGACGAGACTTTTTATGGATATCTTTGAGAAATGGCTTTCTTCTTGCCACTCTTCCATAAAGGCCAGATTTGTGCAGTGTACGACTGATTGTTGTCCTATGGACAGACTCTCCCACCTCAGCTGTAGTTCTCTGCAGTTCATCCAGAGTGATCATGGGCCTCTTGGCTGCATCTCTGATCAGTCTTCTCCTTGTCTGAGCTGAAAGTTTAGAGGGACGGCCAGGTCTTGGTAGATTTGCAGTGGTCTGATACTCCTTCCATTTCAAAATGATCAATTGCACAGTGCTCCTTGGGATGTTTAAAGCTTGGGAAATCTTTTTGTATCCAAATCCGGCTTTAAACTTCTCCACAACAGTATTACGGACCTGCCTGGTGTGTTCCTTGGTCTTCATGATGCTCTCTGCGCTTTCAACAGAACCCTGAGACTATCACAGAGCAGGTGCATTTATACAGAGACTTGATCACACACAGGTGGATTCTATTTATCACCATCAGTCATTTAGGACAACATTGGATCATTCAGAGATCTTCGCTGAACTTCTGGAGTGAGTTTGCTGCACTGAAAGTAAAGGGGCCCAATAATTTTGCACGCACCACTTTTCAGTTTTTTATTTGCTAAAAAAGTTTAAAATATCCAATAGATTTCGTTCCACTTCATAATTGTGTCCCACTTGTTGGTGATTCTTCACAAAAAATAATTTTTTTTATATCTTTATGTTTGAAGCCTGAAATGTATCAAAAGGTTGAAAAGTTCAAGGGGGCCGAATACTTTCGCAAGGCACTGTATGTGAATTCTGTTGACTTTCCCCGTTAAAATCCCTTTAACTTGCCTTTTATTATCACACAAACTTCACCTTATACGCCTTATGTATTATGTATGAACTTCTACTTGTAATTGCTTTACATAGGCCTATTTGAATTTCTTTTACACTCTGGTTGTCCTAATTTTTTTATCAAATTGTTTTCCGATTAGGACAGTTTTAGTGTCTTTCTATGTTCTTATGATGGTGTTGCTTCCTTTTCGGTGTTGTTTTTTTGTATTATTCTTGTTTTTTTCTTCATGGGTGACTCAGTGTTTTTGTAAATGATGGCTGCCTCTCAATGATCTCTCGAGTATAAATAAAGGTTGAACATGAAACATGTCTATTAACTGGTTAACCCTTGTGTTGTCTTAGGGTCAAATTTGACCCATTTTCAGAATTTCTATTTTAAAAATATCGGTTAAAAAACTACCTCATTTTAATTGCATAAAATAACATGGATGATTCCATACAACGTGCTTCGCAAGTACGACGGAAGATCTGATCTTTACTTTCATTGACTTTTGTTCACTTTTTTAGCATTTGAAAAAGAAACTGAAATGATTTCGAAACAGTACTGAACTTTGTTATATATCCTTCTGTGCTTATCCTTCCCTTAATATTAGTCTAAATAATTAATAATTTCTGCTTTTTTAACTCAAGGTTAGATATAATTTTCTAGCTACTTCATACATATAAGTTTAAAAACTTCATAAAAGCTTTTACTTCATACAAGAAGTGTAAAACGGCAAAAAAAGCAAGAAAAAAACATTTTTAAAAAGCACGAAAAGTGTCGAAAAAAGGAACAAAAACATCAGAAAAACTGTTGATTTTCAGTTTTGACCCAGGAGGATGACAAGTGCAAGGTCCAATGGAAGACAACAAAAGGGTTGAGGACACCAAGCCGTAGGACACTAAGGGCGGCTGTGGCTACCAATCAGGAGGTCGGTGATCCCTGTCCCCTGCAGTCTACATGTCCAAGTGTCCTTGGAAAAGAACCCCCAAATTGCTCCCAATGTTGTGCCAGTGAATATTTATCTGATGAGCAGGTGGCCCCTTGTGTGGCAACCTCAGCCACCAGTGTGTATGTATGTGTGTGTGTGTGTGTGTGTGTGTGTGTGTGCCTGTACTGTTTAAAGCGCTTTGAGTAGTCACTAAGACTAGAAAAGCGCTATATAAATACAGTCCATTTACAACGAGTTAAACAGAGTCTAAACTAGCTCCATTTCATAACTGTCCAACATTGTTGTAAGAGACCAACAACATTCTTAATGAAAGACATCATACAAACCATGTTCCCTACTAATGTTTTCCAAAGTATGACAGGCTGTGGATGATCAAGTCTTATTGGGGATCAGGACGCTTCAGCTAACAGTTCCGTTTACTGTGCTACCCAGAAACGTCTTCCATTATAACATCATTTTGGTCCCTGTGGAGCACTAACAGGACAGCTGGGTGATTGATCCCATCAAGTGCAACTGTCAGTCACAAACAACAGTCCTTCCTGAGCCAAAGCTATGTCCTATTGTTATTCTTGGGTATCAGCAATGGGGTATGTGTGTTTGGCTTTTATCCCTAAATCTCCTGAACTCTAACAATGGTTGGACAATATGAATGAGGGGAGTGGTGGCGGAGGGGGAATTGTCTTCTTTACCTGACCCTCTGACTAAAGAAGGCAAGGAGTATTTATAGACCATAAGCATGCCCCATTATGTGGGGAGAGGGGACAGTATATCTACCCCTTTGTGTTCCGCCTCATCATAAAGCACCCGGGATACTGTTTGGTCCTTATCAGCTATACCACCGAAACATGGTGAGTGGATACAGATTTCATTTGTTTAAAGTACTATTACTGTTAAGGGGACATTCTGTTTCTGCTGAATGTGTTTATAAGTATATTGTATGACATATTTACATGATATGCTGTCATGGCATGTTTTGATGAATTATCCGTCTTGCTCTTCTCCCACCAATGATAATGAACCAATTTACCCCATGTCAATATGCATATGAGAGAAAACAGGAGATAAGTGAAACAAGGGAGGTGATAGAAGAAAAGGAGAGGACATTAAAGAAGAGGGAAAGAAAGTTAAGGAGAGGAAATAAGGAAAGGAGAGAAAAGAGAAGACCCCTTGTCGGTCTCTGTCAGAGGGGATGAGGGGAAAGAGGAGGAGAGGAGACAAGGGTGAGTAGAGAAAAGGAAACGAGAGGAAATACGGAGAGGAGAAGAAAAAAAGGAGAGAAGAGTAGAGAAAACAGGAGAGGAAAAAAGAAGAAAGAAAAGGTGAAGAGATGAGCAACAAGTACAGGCTACAAACAAGTCAACAATAATTAAATGTCTCTAGGAGGTTTCTGCTGGCCCTTTCAGGTTGATCTGCACTGGGCAGCATCAAGAAACAAATTCTGCCTCGCATCCCATGATTGCAGGAATCCTCTTAAAAACAAAAATAAAGAAATAAATTGAGCTGAGCGCCAGAGGTCCCGTCCCTGAGATATACAAGTGCTCCAGAGTTAATCCACAACGAGGGTTAGACAGCAGCTGTCGAGAGGCCCGTGAATCTGAGCAATATCATGTCGTGGCGCTGCATCCCCCTTACACTGTTTTTCCCAGTTCCTTGGCAGTCATGTAAATAGCTCGACATAATCCTAGCCTCCCAGGGATTTCTGATCAAACAGGGCTCAGTGTACCATCCTGTCATCACCCAGCCAGGCCCTATAGAATAATCCCCCGTGTGATCCTGGGACTGTGGGAGTGCGGGCAGCGGACCACACCCTCCCCAGGCTTAGTCTGCATTCTCACAAAATTGGAGGCTTGAGTAAATATTTCCATAACAAACTGACAGTGTTTGTAATCCCTCCTAATGAAATGCGTGCCCCGGTATAAACCTTGCCTGTTGTGCAATTAGTGCCCCCCCACACACAAACTGTAAGTTTGCTCATCACTGGCTCGTTATCATAAGAGCATGTGTCACAGTAAAACCGATAATGAAGTGGAGCTGAAGCAGAGAGCCAGGTAATGACCGTGCTATTATTATTGAATCTAATCAAGAGTGTGATTGTCCAAACTCTGCAGTCACCCAAGAAGGCAAAGAAGAGATCCAACGGAGCCGGCTCCAACGTGTTCTCCATGTTTGAACAGGCCCAGATCCAGGAGTTCAAAGAAGTCAGTGCTCTGCCAAATGTTTTCTTTCCCATAGAATTTGAGCAGTTTACTCTGTGGTGGATGCTTACTGTGCATACAGGAGACACGGCATGTAACAATAAAACTTCTGCAGGCTTTTACTATCATGGATCAAAACAGAGACGGTTTCATTGACAAGAATGACCTGAGAGACACTTTTGCAGCTTTAGGTAGGACTGCTTGTGTGTCTGTTTATTGTTTGTATGTGTCTCTTATGAGTTGTAAGGGTTCCGCATTGTCACATTTCATTTGAGTGGGCCCAGTTGTAAACCTTGTAAGAATTGGAGCAATTGGGCGAGAAAATTTTTATTTTATCTTGTAAGTACTTTTTTTCAAGCAAAAATGCAAAACATTCTCTGGTTCCAGCTTCTGAGTATTTCCTGTTTTTTTGTCTTATGTAAAGTAAACTGAATATTTGTTTTTTGGAAGTCCTCTGGGGGATGTCACATTAGGATTCTGGGATATTAGAATGCATTATTTTGCTTTAGTTGTAACATTTTATTGACCAAATGATTCATCTATCAATCGAGAAAATGATAGTCAGATTGACCAATTATGTAAATAATTGTTAGTTGCAGCTCTAAACCTTTGACCACCTCCCTCTCTAGGCCGTTTAAATGTCAAGCAAGAAGAGATTGATGAGATGCTGACGGAGGCCCCAGGACCGGTTAATTTCACAGTCTTTCTCACCATGTTTGGAGAGAAACTAAAAGGTGAGGGCCCGTGTTCTGGATGTTATTTTCAGGACTATGGCAATCCTCTGGGAAATTTTTTTTACCTTTGTTTACATTTTTCATCAACTCCGAGCTGCCACTGCTCCCCTCCAGGTGCTGACCCAGAGGAGACCATCCTCAACGCTTTTAAAGTCTTTGATCCAGATGGGAAGGGAACGTTAAAGAAAGACTTGTGAGTAACAGTCTATAGTGCTCTGTTGTTGGATGAGGTGAGCATCCAGTAGGGCTGGATACCGAATTCAATACGTTTTAGTAGTGCTGTCAGTTAAACGCATTATTAACAGTGTTAACACAAACCCATTGATTTTTTATCAAGAGATTACCGTTCTTTTTGGCCTAGCAAACTTTGTTGTTTTTTCACATGCTGTTGCAACCAGTAACGTTAGAAAAACTACAGCACCATACCGGATCTAGCTAGACCGGAAACAAAACAACAGGCATGCCACACACACGCCGTTTGGGCTTGCGAGGCAACCAAAGAGTAGTAACGTTACGTTTTGAGTGGATGGCGAGCGTGAGACGCCGAAATGGACGGCAATATGATTCTGAATGGAAAGTTTACTTTTTTTTAAAGTTGCCAAATGGTTCCATTGACAAGACCAAAGTGATCCGTGTTTTTGGTCGTTGTGAACTGAGCTATCATCGCTGCATGTCCAGTTTGAAATACCACTTGATGGCCAAGCACATAGCTAATGTCAATTCTCTAAGAGCATTTAAATGAGAAAAAATAATGGGACAAAAAGAAATTAAAATGTGCGATTAATTGCGATTAAATATTTGAATCGTTTGACAGCACAACTTTTAAGGCATCGACTGAATTGCCTCTATAGCATAAAAAAGCCTCTTCATTCAACATCCAATTTCAACCCCTAAGGAGTAAATCTCATCGTTGTAATGACACGCAGGAAAAGACCTATGTTACGTGCAGAGAAAGGCCTCACGTAGTAGGAGCTGAAAAACAAATAAAAAGATTTCAATACCCAATTTTTATAAAAATGGGTATTGAAAAAAGTTTAGTTTAGGAACCGTTATTGAAGTCACAGTATTTTGCTATTGAAATGTTTTGAGCGATACCCAGCCCCTGGTGTGCATATCATCACTGCTTGTCTTTACAGTGTGACAGAGATGTTGACGACCCAGGCGGACAGGTTCACCCCTGAAGAGGTTAGAGCTCCACCTCAGACATTGATAAGTTTAATTTAAGACATTATTCACTCCAAAAATTAATCTTTTTATTGAACTTTATACCTATAGATGGAACAGATGTTTGCCGCCTTCCCACCTGATGTAGCAGGAAACCTAGACTACAACAATCTGGTCCACGTCATCACACACGGCGAAGAGAAGGACCAAGAATAGATTGCACTCTGGACAATTAAACCAAAAGGTCACATTTGTGCCAAATATATCACACAAACTACAGCAGAAATATTTATATGTCACATTCATTCAAATAAAATACATTATTTTTGCATGAATGTATCAATTACGTACTCATTTTAGTGTGAGTATACCACACTGTGTACGTGTGTATATCTCTTGATATGTACTGTATGAAATAAAAATCTATGAGATCACAGCAAAGGAAGTGTTCAGTAATATTCTATGAGATGTTTTTGCTGAAAGAATAAGGGAAGAGAGGGTTTGTATGACTGGCTGTAACACTGAAGAAGATATTTGCAAATATCCACTCACATATTGGCATAACCACAACGTTTTGATGATGTGGGCAATTTCCCGGGGTCAGGAGGTTAAACATGCAGGCTAATGAGGATGTTAGCTAATCCCAATGTGAGGATCAACAATTGCTCTTTTCAATTTGGCTCCAGGAATATAGATTTGAGTGCGGCTTTGCTTCCCAAAGCAAAAAAAGCTATTTCAGTATTGATATTTAATTTGAATTATTAGAATAAGCTTGATATAGACTTTAAGTTTCAGTCCTAAGTGTGCAGCAATAAAAAAAATACTGGTATATTAAGTGAAATATTAAAAATATCTGTGTATCTGTCTGAGCAGTTTCTCTCAATGAACACTTTGGCAGGGCAAAGATAGCCTACCGGGTCTATTTAGGGAGGGAAAAAAGAGTTTTCTCTACGTATTTCTATTGTCCTTTAACTTTAACCTCTGAAGATTAAAATACATATATTGTATTTCTTATTTTTTTGCAACTGAAACCACATCCATCAGCTCCTTTTTTATGAAAATGAGTATATACTGTTTACTTTCTGTTAATGGTCAACTTAATCTGTAATTAAAGTTAACAGTGCAACTTAATTTAATTTTTTATGAAATTGAAAATGTGTTACATGTGATGGAGGATTTTTTTGTTTTTGTTTGCCAGATTCCATACATGCTTGGCTAGCCTACATGACATTACAATTTCCACATGACATAAAAGTACTCTGTAAGCAGCATAATGTGAGCAGGCAGTGTATGAATTTGTTCCCTGTTAATATAGGCTATAATATCACTGCCAATAAATACTTTTCCGTCATCTGACTATCAGCTAACAAAATGTGAAAATGCTTAAGAGATGAGGTTGTTGTTTTTTTTCAACAAAATCGGTATGTGCATGCTGCTGAAATTAATATACCAATAATTACTGCATCATTGTCAATTGCCCCCATGTACCCAAACTAGCTGGATAAATTACTTGAAAAATTCTAAGCTATTTCCAGACAGTGGTATGTTTTTACTAACACATCTAGGCTTATCATTGTTTAGGAATTGCCAATAATTAACCCTCCTGTTGTCTTCGGGGCCAATTTGACCCCTTTCCCAAAAGTTTGTAGATCAGAATTTCTTTTTTTTTTCACACAAATGCTCCAATCAAAAAACGTGGATGGTTCCCAACAACACTCCACATGTTACATAAATAATCAGTACACTACATTCATTGAATTTGTGTGTGTTTTTGTCAATTTTATAGCATTGGAGAAAAGAACTTTAAAAAACGAGAGAATTAAAAAAGAGAATAATGTCAATAAAAGTGACAAAAATGTGAACAAATGTCAAATAAAGTGACAAAAATGTAAAAAGATGTCAAAAAGTAATAACTACGTCAAAAAAGTGAACAACGTAAAAAAGAAAAAAAAAATTTTGGGAAAACCCACGGAAATTTCAAAAGGCTCAGAAAAAAGTCGACAAACTCATTGGAGTAAAGATACAAAAGGGTTACCATAATGTTGATAAAAGGGTTTTCATTTTAAATTTTGACTCAGAAAAACAAAAGTTTCCAGGTTGGCGGAAAGACAACAGGAGAGTTAAGCTATTATATCATTTTATATATATGATTATATTTTGGGGCATTTTTAGGCCTTTATTTTCACAGGGGGAGATGAAGACATGAAAGGGGGAATGACATGCAGCAAACAGCCACAGATTGGAGTTGAACCCGCAGCCACTACACTAAGGAGTAAACCCTCTATATATGTGAGCCTGTTCTACTAACTGAGCTATCCTGGCCACTAAGCTCTCCCTTTTAACCAAACTAAATTTCAGAATCATATGATTTGTATTGTAATTTGACATACTGTAAATAAAATACTGCTCAATTGAACAGCAATCAACTAACCTTAACTAAAGTTACATTGACTTGAAATGCTTAACAATGCATTTGAGCGAATGACTGCACCTAACATGTAGTAAAAATGAAAAGCTTGTTTTTCTCCAATAGGCTAACTATACATAATAATAGGCTACTAATGTAATTAGGGTGCTTTCAAATAGTGCTGTCCTTGTATGACCATTCTTAATCAATTACTGTAAAAATACCAGAGCAAATCCTTGATTATAAAATCTTTGATTTATAATTCATGAGAGGAAATTTCTGTCTTCACAGTGGTTCCTGAAGACTGAATAATCAAGTTGACATGTTGCTATTTGTCTTCTTTTTTTACACTCTCAAATTCAGCTTTATCTAAATGGGTTAAAGAGTTGTTCTCCGCCCAGGACAGTAGGGGGCAACAGCAGAGCAGCTACCGCCAGCCTCCTTGAAGCAGCTGGTTAGCTGTACAAGGTGCGGCAGAGAAAAACAGAGAAGGGTCACCATCGCTAGCTAACAGCTAGCAGCTAGCTAGTGCGTTTGACTTTTTATTTTTTTAGTCCCTTTTTCTTAGCAAAAGCCAGCATTTGATGTAGACATTTTCTTAACTGCAATGTATAAGTAGCTTATTAGATTGTCTAAAGTGTCAACGAACAGCTGAACAGAAGCAGGGTTACACCATCAATATATTTACCGTCAGCCCGGAAAATTAACGAAGCTAGCTAACGTCAGGGAGCTAATGCCAGGTTAGCTTAGCGTGCTAGCTAGTTAACGCTCAGACATTAGATTTCACTGAATCGATTTTATCAACTCCAACGCTGCAATGGCTGATGTTGACAAGCTCAACATAGACAGTATCATCCAACGTCTTTTAGAAGGTAAGGAAATGTTGAAGTGCTAGCTACGTATAGCTAGCTAAACCATTAATTGATCTGCATGTTGATATTAGCACCGCTAGACTAGTTAGCTAGCTAGATACCGTTGACGTTCCGCGTCTGGCTGGAGCGTATTTTTTTCAACATCTTGCAAAATAACTAGCTAACGTTAGTTCGTCATTTTTAGTCACTTTTTTTCAGCTAATGTCTTTCTGGGGTGAGAATGTTATTGTACCTGAATGGCACGGTCCCGGTACTTGGTCCAATACACATTGTAATTATCTCGAACTCAAACACCAACATTGCTCATTTCGGCGCGATATGTAACGTTATATTCATCTTTTGTCCCACACAGCCTCAGCATAGAGATAGCTACCGTACCAGGCATTGCCAACTCTGCTGGAACTGTTCCAACTGTTGTTTAGCTTTGTTTATGTTTTTTGTTGTCAGTCAGAGGGGCAAAGCCTGGCAAGAATGTCCAGCTGCAGGAGAATGAGATTCGTGGATTATGCCTGAAGTCCAGAGAGATCTTTCTCAGCCAACCCATTCTTCTGGAACTGGAGGCCCCTCTCAAGATTTGTGGTAAGTAAGATTTGTATGTGTATACATCAGAAAGTAAACTATATGTGTATAGTGTTATAAAAATGCAAAAGAAAAATTGTTTGTTTTTTCAACAAGGGGACAATGCCACATTACGACTCAATACAATTGCATGCAATTCACTTTGGTGCATTAATTTACGATTTGTCCTGCAGGTGATATCCACGGACAATACTATGACCTGCTAAGGCTGTTTGAGTATGGGGGCTTCCCTCCAGAAAGCAACTATCTGTTTCTGGGTGACTATGTGGACAGGGGGAAGCAGTCTTTGGAAACCATCTGCCTTCTGCTGGCCTACAAAATCAAATACCCAGAGAACTTCTTCCTGCTGAGGGGAAACCATGAATGTGCTTCAATCAACAGAATATATGGTTTCTATGATGAGTGTGAGTATTGTGCCTCTGTGGCCAGTAAAATCATTCCTAAAGTGTCCTTGGGTTTCTTGAAAGGTGCTATATAAATAAGTTTTTTTAATTTTTTCAAGCATTTTATATCAGTACCAGAAAACAAATGCAACAAAAAAAGATGCATCCAGATCACACAACGCAAGTTCTCCAGCCCTCTAAGGGGAGCACTAAGTGAACAGTTTGATTTTAGGCCCCACAAAGAGAGAGAGCCGCGGCACATTCAAGCTCAGAAAGCTGTGCACCGTTGTGAAACTTTGAGACCATAGACTGTAAATATTAAGTCTATGTTCTCTCTTGTTTGGTAGGTGTTTCTCTAGTTTATTGGCTTAGGTCACAGGTGTTACTCAATCAGCAGAGACATCTCTGTTAACTTGTAATAAAAAGGCAGATCTCTCTCTCTCTCTCTCTCTCTCTCTCTCTCTCTCTCTCTCTCTCTCTCTCTCTCTCTCTCTCTCTCTCTCTCTCTCTCTCTCTCTCTCTCTCTCTCTCTCTCTCTCTCTCTCTCTCTCTCTCTCTCTCTCTCTCTCTGGGGTTGAAAATCAAGCTGTTCCACTTATCACTCCCCCTAGAGGCCTGGAGAACTTCTGTTGTGTAATCTGGGGGGGGGTTGCATTTGTTTTCGGGGATTGTGCGCTTTTCTTCTTGCATCATTTCTGTATTTTCAGCACGTTTGTGTATTTGGTTCTGTTGTGTGGATGTGCAGCGGGTGAAAATGCTAAATGCTGCGCACGTGTTGTCAAATTTATGAAGGTGTTTTCTTAATTTGCTTGTGTTTTGTCTATTTGCGTGTTTCATTAAGTTGCAATGCTATTGCCCCTGTCGGCCACCGTAGAATATTTTTCAATGGAAATGAGAATAATCATACAAAATGATGAATGAATGAAATATTTTCCTCATATTGTGCAGCCCTACTTCTGTAGTCTTCACACAGTCTATATGGACGATGTCTGATGAAGCTTGGCACATGTGCAGTAGTAGAAGGGCCCTTACTGCTAAAAAATAATTTAAATATGTAATTTTTTCCCCCTGAAATGTTTAGGTAAAAGAAGGTACAACATCAAACTCTGGAAGACCTTCACAGATTGTTTTAACTGCCTCCCTATTGCCGCCATTGTTGATGAGAAGATCTTTTGCTGCCACGGAGGTGTGTTTTGTTTTTTTGTACCTTTTGATGTCAGCCACTCCCATTTGTCCTTAAGTAATGCTGTCTTTGCAGTTTGTGACGTAGGTCTTACCCGTGTGTAATGGGTATCGGCCTCTGTATCAGTGTGTTTATTTGTACTTTTACCTCTGTTCCGTTTAGGACTCTCGCCTGACCTTCAGTCCATGGAGCAGATCAGACGCATCATGCGCCCCACTGATGTGCCCGACCAAGGTCTGCTGTGCGATTTGCTCTGGTCTGATCCTGACAAGGATGTTTTGGGCTGGGGGGAGAACGACAGGGGTGTATCATTTACCTTTGGCTCAGAGGTGGTGGCCAAGTTCCTGCACAAGCATGACCTGGATCTGATCTGTCGTGCCCATCAGGTAATCACTATGTCCTCTGTCATTAGAATAGAACATACTTTTTTTTGTGTGCAAACATATCACACCCAAGCAGGACACATTAAGACACAGTTACATAAATACTCCATACGTGTGGCCAAGTTTGCTCAGTTGGTAGAGCAGACGCACATATACATAGAGATTTATGCCTCGGTCCAGGGGTCAAGTCCAACCTGTGACAATTTACTGCATGCCGCCCCCCCTTCTCACCTAGCTGCCCTGACCTTTTAAAGGCAGAACACCCCCAAAATTATCTTTATAAAAAAACAAATGCACAATAGAGGTACATTAAAACACACATTTTATTTTAAAACAATTAAAAGACCTGAAGAAGTAGGGCTAAAGGAATGTCTAAAAAATACACTGCACAGGACTATATCATACATTCTTCATGACAAAACATTTATTCAAGGAGTGGTTTTATAAGTGTGTAAACCTGTCTTTTCTTCTATTATCATTTCACTTGCAGGTTGTTGAGGATGGCTATGAATTCTTTGCGAAGAGGCAGCTTGTCACTTTGTTCTCAGCACCTAACTATTGTGGAGAGTTTGACAATGCTGGTGCCATGATGAGTGTGGATGAGACCCTCATGTGC
Organism: Etheostoma perlongum; assembly: GCA_026937815.1. Taxonomy (NCBI): domain Eukaryota; kingdom Metazoa; phylum Chordata; class Actinopteri; order Perciformes; family Percidae; genus Etheostoma; species Etheostoma perlongum. The sequence goes on from CM049375.1 coordinate 29,102,121, forward strand.
TCTTTTCAGGTAAGGTGCAAAGGCAAATGTGCCTATTTGTAAATCATATTGTTCTAAAATACTCGCACAAGCTCGTGCAGTAAAATGTACTGCCATTTTGTCTCCTAATCCTGCACATTGGTATAATTTCTTTTAGCATTTCTATCTAGACAATTAGCCTTATTTCCACTTCTTTAAGATCAAGCGCTTACACATTAAACACTAGGTACTACTAACAACAACCAGTTAATTTGAAGGTAGTTCATTGTTGTACAATTGCGACGTATATGATACAGTTGCACAGTATGTCTAATTGCAGTGTAAATTACATTTTTTATAAAATTACTTGATGCACAAGTGTGTACATTAAGTCTTTATTAGGCGTGTTTGACAGCAATGTGTATTTCTTTTTGCAGATTTTGAAACCAGCTGAGAAGAAGAAGCCCAACGGCAGCCGTCCTGTGACTCCCCCCCGCAACATGGTCACCAAGCAGGCAAAGAAATGAGTGGGGGTGACAAATTGCTGGAGTCTTATTCCTCTGTTTTGCTTTCATTTTCTGCATTTGAAGGATTGGTTCTCCTTCGTGCTGCCAATACTGAAAAGATGTTCACTCCTACCCAATGAAAGAAAACTATTTTGTTGTTTTGTTCACAGGGGTAAATTGATATGTCACCATGAAAACCTCAGGTGTTTTGCACTCCATTTTGCAGCTAGTCTTTGCCACATATGACTGTTCAATCAGGAAAAATTCAATAATACGGCTACTTATGCACAGGAATGCCTTGTTTGAAGCTGTGCACAATTTTACCAATTCCTTTCATGTCTTATTCATTTGTCTTTTTCTCACGGTAATGTCGGTATTAATTGCTATGAAAACCAATGGGGAAAAGTCACAAAAACCTGTTTACTTATATACAATTTTATTTACTGTTGGTGTCATAGGATATTGACTTGCACTGCATCATCACATTTTTAAACAAGTCTTGTGCTAAACTAAATGAATAAATAAGCACTCTTGTAATGTCTAAATCTTTCTAATAAACTTTGAGTGTATTTTAGGGCGATATCTGCATCTGAATGTCATTTGTTCAAACTTGATCTTCTAAAAATCACAATACAAACTGAAATACAATTGTAAATTTCTTTTGGATGTTACTTAAGAAGAGCTCCCATCAGGCAACACCCACAAGGGGGAGACAGAATATAATGCAAAATCCAATTCGGCAAGTGAGGTGTGAAATATTGCATATACACAAAGTCTGTATGAAAACAAACTAATATTTAAAAAACAAAACAAAACAAAATTACCATTTTAACTTAATTTGTCCACTTATAATTTGTATTACGTAAGATAAAGCTGACTGAAGTTATATTTCCTTATTAGGAAACGTAGGTTGCGTAACGATCTCTGACGTCAGAGCAGTCACAAGACCTTGCTAGCAGAGCTGAGCGCAGCGTGTGAGGCCACAGGGCAACCGGTTCGCACTTTGTGTTATATAGCTAGTGTCTCAAAGGCATGACTGACACCATGGCCGCCGAGAACCAGCACATACGGATCTTTTGGAGAGGAAGAGGCGACTTTTTTCGGTGATTTCCCCCCCCACCCTAGATATCACGGCACAGGAACAAAGCTCCCCGAGTCTCAGCGGAAGGCATTGTGTATGCGTGCGTGGCGGCTGTAGTTGTTGGCGGCAGTGTCTAGACTAGCTCAGCCGCACATCTCCATTCACGTTAGTAAGTCAACATTGGACATTGCCGCTAAGTTAGCAGGGTTGCTAGCTTGGCCGGTTTGTTTGGTAGGAGCTGGTGTGTAGGTGATGTTGTCCGTCCTGTCGTACGGTAGACTTGTGGCCAGAGCTGTCATCGGCGGACTTTCTCAGACAGACGGCCGCGACTACAGCCTGGTGACAGCGAGCTGTGGCTTCGGCAAGGACTTTCGTAAAGGCATCCTGAAGAAAGGGGATGTGCTATGGGGACGACGCATGCTTCATCGCCCGACACAGAACCGCTGATGTTTTGGGTGAGTGTTTGCTAGACAAGCAATAACAATAAAGGTCACCCCCCTTTATCAGAAGGCTGAATACCTTTTTCGAAGGTTGGATTGCACGTGCGACCAAAAATAATGTTCTAGTTACAGTTCAAAAGGCTCGTGGAAGTGGGCACTGAGTGGACAGAGTGGGTGCTTTCCCATATCCGCTGCTAACTTAACTATTTGTTTGCATTTTGTTCTGGATTGATAACCTGCGACACACTGCTGCATTTTCTCTAAGCTAGGTAGGTTGGAACCTGCATCTCTGTCCGTCATTGTCAGGTACACAAAAACAATGCAGGCTTCAAAGTCTCTATTTAGGATTAAAATGGCTCTCCAGCACAGAGACCTTTTAAACAACCTGCTATTTAACATAACCGCAGGGCCGTGCAGCCCTGCTGCATGTCTGTGCGCTGGTGCACACTGTGCTAGTCAAGACACACAAGTAAACAATTAACAATCAGGATCATGCATTTCACCAAGCCAGGGTGCTAGTATTTTTGGAAGGTCTGATAATTTACAAAGTTGTGTGCTGGCTTTGAGCTGTCCTGTTCTCTGGCACAGGCTGATTGGACGCAGAGGGCCATCCTTGTATGGTCATTCCTGGGAGTAAGAGGGCTAAAGTTTCCTTTCTAGGAAAATCTTCGACCTAGCCAATTGCTCCTATGGGAACAAGTGCTTTTATTAAACTACAAAACAAATAATGTTTTCTATAGTAAGATTAAAGCAGGCTTGCAATGGGGACGTTTTTTATGCTATTTGGGGAATCACAGATTTTAAGTTTGGATGTAGGGCTTTCCAATTAATCGCAATTTTATCGAAATTGCAATATGGAGTACTGCGATATCCAAATCGCAGGGGGGTGCAATATCACAGTTGGGGCCCCATTTTTTTTTTTGTTAGAGGCAAAATATGTGTCACACCATTCTGAATGAAGTATTGTGATGCTGCAGAAACATCCCCACCTACAAACTGTATTCTACAGACTAAAGATTTTTTTTGTTTAGTACAGATTGGAGAGGTATCAATACAGCATAGTATCGCAATATATTGTCTGCTTGACAATCCCGTTTAGCAGGAACACAATTAAAGTGAGATGAAAAAACAAATGTTCCTTTTTAGATAAAATAGATGTTGACAAAGTTTCCTTTCGGGGACATCATTTGAAATTGGGAAAATTAGAAGGTGGAAAAAGGTTATTAATTGCAATGTATTGCAGAATATTGCAATATGTTTACAATCGCAATAATATCGTATCGTGATGATATCGTATCGGGAGGCGTCTGGTGACTCCCACCCCTAGTACAGATCCTCGCAAAAATCATACTATAAATCATTTTTATTTTTGGGATTTTAATACTTTTCAAGGAAAATGAGAATAATTATACAAAACTGATCATCCCCTTCAATATGGCGACTCATATTGCAATATCAGTCAAAATAATCGTAAGTAGATAATTTCCTCATATCGTGCAGCCCTGTTTTGAAGCCAAGAGACAAACTATATAATCAGCGGACCCTTAAACGTAATTAACTACCGTGGATAAAAAATAAATAACCTTTAGCTATGTTTAAATTCAAAAGATCCCTGAAGATCAGATAGTCACCTTTTATAATAGAATCACGAATGACTGAAACAGTGACAGTCAAAGAGGAACGTCTTACTGACAGAGACAGTTTTTATGTGTTCTGTGACATTTCCTTGATTTCTTGAACATGTCTTTTAGTTTTCTGTACTGGATGTGTTTTTTGCATCTTGGTGAAAGTGGCCATTGTTTTTCTTTATTGTGCAGCTGCATGGCATTGTTCTTGTTTTCCCACAAGATCCTCACTTGTGGAGCAAGTCTGAGCAATGTCAAGAATGAGTATTATGTTTCTGAGCTTGTTTTCACTTGAGCTGGTTATAAAAAAGAAAAGAAGCTGTATTAGGCACAGTACCTAATTCATACAGTACTGTGCAAAAGTCTTAGGTAGGTGTGGGGAAAATGCTGTAAACTAAGAATGCTTTTAAAAAATATAATTTTTTCAATTCAAAAAGTGAGTGAACAAAAGAAATCTAAACCACATCAATATTTGGTGTTACTACCCTTTGCCTTCAAACCAGCATCAATTCTTTTAGGTACACTTGTATAAAGTAGGGCGACGTTGAGGATTGAGGATCGTAGACACAGTGGTCAGCCAAGGAAACTTAGTGCAGCAGATGAAAAACACAACATGATCAACATTATCCAGTGTGTCTGGGATTACATGAAGAGACAGAAGGATTTGAGGAAGCCTACACCCACAGAAGATCTGGGGTTAGTTCTCCAAGATGTTTGGAACAACCTAGCAGCCGAGTTCCTTCAAAAATGGTGTGCAAGTGTACCGAGAAGAATTGATGCTGTGGTGAAGGCAAAGGCTGGTCACACCAAATATTGATTTGCTTTAGATTCCTCTTCTGTTCATTCACTGCATTTTTGTTAATTGATGAAAATAAACTAACATTTCCATTTTTGAAAGCATTCTTAGTTTGCAGCATTTTTTTCATACCTGCCTACAACATTTTCACAGTACTGTATATTTGTGATAAAAGGGGGGGTTGTTGGACTTTTATTAAGCTGAAAATTATGAATTCATTAAGAAAAACATGTGTTTTTAGGTGTCGCAGATGGAGTAGGTGGATGGCGTGACTATGGAGTAGACCCATCGCAGTTTTCAGGCACACTGATGAAGACATGCGAGAGGCTGGTGAAGGAAGGACGCTTCGTCCCCAGCAACCCGGTGGGAGTCCTCACCAGCAGCTACTACGAGCTGCTGCAGAACAAAGTGCCCCTGCTGGGTGAGTAAAGCCACCGGACACACAGGATCCCAGTGTTCATATTACACCTTAAAGTAGACAGGGCCCTATCAATGTATTATACTGAAGAATACCTTTTGTGTTTTTGAGAATGTTCATATCCAGTGCCTGGGGAAAGCATCAATGTGCTCAGGCCTTGTCCACCATCTGTGGGACCAGGATGTCTGGAAGTTTGGCTGCTGCTCTGTATTGGTCATTACCAGACCCAAACGGAATGGGCAGATTTATTTATTTTTTTAGCAGTGATCCAGAAAATCTGCAGAATTTAGCAGACTGTTTATCTGCTTGGGGTAGAGGTGTATTCAGAGATTTATTTTTTGTTAAAAATCTGTGGGGAATTCTGTGTCTGCAGATTTCGCGTGGCCTTGGTCATTAGGGCTGGGTGCCAATTTCAATTCCTTTTTAGGCACCGACCGAATTGCCTGTCAAGTATCAAGCATCGAAAAATGCCTTGTTATTCAATACCCATTTTCTATACCAAAGGAGTAAATCTCATCAGCGTCAGTGAGCCAATAATTATGCAGGATGCTTCCACCAAGATCTAATACAGATTGGGATTGTCTAATGTTACACGTCGTGGAGGCAGGCAGGAAGAACTCTAGGTTACGCACAGAGACAGGGCATTTGTGCTGTAATGTTTTATAAAATTGGTATAAAAAGAAGTTTGTTTAGGAACCCTTATCAAACATTTTTGAATACGCAGCCCTACTGGTCATCACCCTATTCATTCCTCTACAGTTAATGTGATGATCCTATTTAGTGTGATGAGTATAAAAAGGCCGCCAAGGTCTCCTCCTTTTCTGACCTGTTTTGTATTAAACATGTTATCGTAGGATTGCAGACCGTGATACTCCTACGGTTTACCTACTCCTTGCTTCTAACCAGAGGTGGGTAGAGTAGCCAAAAATTGTACTCAAGTAAAAGTACTGTTACTTCAGAATAATTTGACTAATTGAATAATTTGACTCAAGTAAAAGTAGTCATCCAAATAATTACTTGAGTAAGAGTAAAAAAAAGTACTTGATGAAAAAACTACTCAAGTAGTGAGTAACTGTTGAGTAACGTTTGATTTATTTCTTAACACAAGCATTAATCAGACCGACAAAGATACAAAATAATCATCTTTAGGCAAATTATAGTTCATCCAATCAATAAATTAAAATTAATTTATTAATTACAAAATAGCTTAAGTGAGAGACTTGTCACATCAAATTTGGATGGATACTGCATGTGCAAAACATACTGTATGTAGTAACCTAAAAGACAAACATCCACCTCTCCACAGCAAAAACTAAAATTACCGGTTCATGTTTCCTCAGGTTAGATGTTGAGTTGTTGAATGCTCATATGTCCGTTTGTTTTGGTCGACACAGAAGACGCCGCATAATGTAGCTGCTGTTTCGCACTTTTCCTAAGGTAACCATGCTTTCACTATGAGGCCGGGGGGGGGGTTGGGTTCCTCCTGGTCTGCGTTGCCTTGGCGACGGTTGATACTGACATCTTTGTTTTGCTACGACTGTAAAGCTAACCTGTCCCGCCGCTGAGATCGAGTATGGTCACGTGACTGCACAACGACGTTTGATTGGTGAAACACAGTCACGTGGTAGAGCCTTCAGCGGAAGTCTCTCTCTCTCTCTCTCTCTCTCTCTCTCTCTCTCTCTCTCTCTCTCTCTCTCTCTCTCTCTCTCTCTCTCTCTCTCTCTCTCTCTCTCTCTCTCTCTCTCTCTCTCTCTCTCTCTCTCTCTCTCTCACAAAATAAAACATTAAAATGAGACGTACGCTGGGGTAAAAACGATGACGCGTAGAATACCAAAGAGGTAAAAATAAAAGTAACGAGCTCATTGTAGCCTGATGTAGCGGAGTAAGAGTACAGTTTCTTCTTCACTAATCTACTCAAGTAAAAGTATAGTGATTTAAAACTACTCCTAGAAGTACAATTTTTTTTCAAAAACTTACTCAAGTAAATGTAACGGAGTAAATGTAACTCGTTACTACCCACCTCTGCTTCTAACCTTGTTCAAAACCTTACTAAACTGATTAAGGTCCATATAATGCACTCTGCTGGACAGTAAAGTGGTGAAGGGCATACTGCGCATGGCACGGAAACAGTACATTTTCCATGTGGTTTGGATTGGAGCACACTGTCGAGGGTTAGGTTGTTTGTTCCGCCTGTTCACTTAAGTGGTGGCTGGATGGAGATTTTTTCATCATGAGTCAGAGACCACCAGATCGCATTAAGAAGTCCTGGGAATGTCTCTTGTCCTGACTTGCTCCATGCGGGGACACTTTCAGAATCCCTTTCCTCCTTCACACCACTTCCCAACAACAAAGCACGCACAAACGTATAACATCAGTGACTGCATGTTTTGGGAACAGATCTCTGCCAGTGCTAGTACTTTTCCATCCCTTTTTATCACATGTGCAGCAAGGAAAACAACCCTGTATTATGCTGTTCCATTGTGTGTGTGTGTGTGTGGGGGGGGGGGTGGATGTGAGTGTGGGGTTGTGAAGAAAGGGAGTGAGTCACAGTGCGTGAGGGTTTTTTTCAAGGTTGATCCCTGCATATTTCGGTGGGCCGGATGACTCAGCAGCAGGGTGTGGCTGCACGTTTATCCGCCTGCTCCAGCTCATGTCATCATTCTTCAAACCACTACGCTGATTGTGGTACATCAAGTTTGTGTATTCAGGCTAACGCCATTAATCAGTCTCCCTAAAACACTTCAGATGGCTATCGTTCCATAAACGGAGAGGAATCTTCTAAGCTATGTAGCTGTAGAGAGCACGGAGGAAAAGACTGTTTTCAGGCTGTTAGCAGCTTTGTTTCCATCCAGGCATTGTTAAGAAGTATGTATTAAAATAGATCGAAATAGACATGATTGTAGCCTGCATGACAACATTTCTGATGTCTTTTAAAAACAATACTTTTAAACTTTCTAGTTTTGTCATGAATATTCTATAGTAATATAGGGGCAATAACCAGTAGAGGCTGATATTAGGCATTTCTCAAACTATTGGTATCGGAATTTATAATGCCAGATTAAAAAAAAAATCATATTCATTCATCTGAATAATTTATGACAAATAATTCTGATAAATGATTATTTAAAAAATAAAATAAAAACGGATGGTCAGCCTTGTTATGAGTGTTGGTGTTGCATAGTTTGTCCACCAGAGGGCGCTTGACAACGTCCCTGTTGGCAACACTTTGACTTGAAGCTTCATATCTTAAGTTTGTATTTTTACACATCTTTTTTTTTTTTGTTTCTCTGTTCTGTTGTGACAATAAACAAATTATTATATTATTTTATTGAGAATATACTATATATAATAAATGTTAGGGAAACATTTTTATGTTTTGTTACACGTTTTTGGATTTTTTTGTTTTTATAAATTTATCGGAATATCAGATTTTTAAATAACTAATATTTGTATCGGCTTAAAAATCCTTTAGCTGTCGGGCTCTAAAAACCAGGTTAGCTATTGTTAGCAATACCAGTTGATAACAACGCATTATCTGTCTTCACAGATAGAAGATGGACAGTACTGTGTGTACGACTGATGTTATGATACACAAATTAGACAAAGGTGCTAATGAACAGAATGTTCAAACAGCTTACACTGCCGTTGATGCTCGGGGCAGCCATGTTGGATTGTGATGTCAGGGGTTGGTGAGGTTCTCTTAAATTTTCCGGTTGGAAATCTGACTGCACCGGGGCGTTTCTTCCAGTTTAAATTTCTTCCCTGTTCAACTGGAACACACCACTAGACCCAGCAGACGATGCACACCATATTTGTGTTTTATTTGCATTTAAAACTGAAACGAAATGTGTGTCTGTGTACGTTTGCAGGCAGCAGCACAGCCTGCATTGTGGTTTTGGACCGGCAGAGTCACCGGCTGCACACAGCCAACTTGGGAGACTCGGGCTTCCTGTTGGTCCGGGGAGGGGAGGTGGTCCACCGCTCGGACGAGCAGCAGCACTACTTCAACACGCCCTTCCAGCTGTCCATCGCCCCCCCGGGGGCCGAAGGAGCCGTCCTCAGTGATAGGTGAGGCACCCAACAGGCAGTACATCGTACACTTGCTGCCAATAACCTTTAAACTGGTGTTTGGGCACAATGCATACAGTGGGGCGGTTGTTCCCAATAGTAAATGGAACAGTTGATAGAAAGGAGGCAAAGTGTTCTGTACAGCAGGTGTAATACAGTCATACAGATCACACACAGCTAAAACAAAGGCTCAGCCGACAACGCGCCACACCGCAGTGTTTGGTGAATAATGACGGCGACTGTGTTGAGCTGTAGTGTAACAGTGCGACAGGGGCCACGTGCAAAGTCTGTGTGTGGGCTGATGGACAACCCCCCCCAAGAAGTTACAGCCAATCCTGCAGCAGCCTCGGCCACCTTTTCACTCCATGTGTCTTGAACCAAGGCAGATTATTCTGAGCCTCTTAAACTCATTTCTGAGGGAAGATGAACCTGAACTGCATGTCACTAGTGGTACAGAATGAATGTTTTATTTATTTATTTATTAAGCTGTGTCTGTGTCTGTCTGTCTGTGTCATATAGTGATTTACATTGAGTGCAGTGGCAGATTACGCTTCCAATCCTAGATCACTAACATAGCAACCAATTTCAAAGAGTGCAAGGGTCAAAACTGATTTGCACTAACAACTTTCCTTTGAAACAAGAAAAGGAAACAGTGTGGAGCATGTTGAGGTGAAAGGGAGACCGTGACAACAGTTACTTCTGTTTTTTCGACATGCAGCCAAATATGTATTTTTACGCTACGTGGGCAACTTAACCCTCTCTAGTGAAGAGACAAGTGAATTAATGTAATTAGTTTTCATCGCAATTATAAACTAAGATACGACGTTTCACAGCTTTCACTGTATGTTTATCCAATCTGTTTGTCCGTGGTGGCATTTGAGAAATGGCTTTGGCTCATCATGGATGTCTTTTTAAAAACAGATGAATACAAAAAACGGCAGCCAATTACATTTCCATGACAGCTGCTTACCCAATGCTTCTCATACTTGCATACAGTGGCTTGCATAAGTTTACACACCCATGCTAAAGTTGTCTTAAAAAGAGGAATAAAAAAAACATCTTCAATTAAATCAATTAAAATAACCCCCCATCATATCACATACCCTTCACCATACCTAGAGACTGGCATGGTGTTATGTCAGTTAGCCTAATAGCTGGTTTGATTTGCATTGAGAGAAGATCTTATGGAAAGTTCCCCACGCCTATCTCTAGGTAACGTCAGGGTTATATGATTGGGGGGGTTATTTTAATTCCAAAGGCCAAGGAAACTTGATCAGGTTGCATAGTATCCTGGATCCATGACATAACATGGACAGGCTGTCCCTGAGAGCTTTGGCTCAAGGTTTATGATGCAGTTTGTAATAAATAACATTCATAACTGGCTCGGGGAGTGCAGCAGAGTAATGGTATTTTCCAAGAAGTTTAACTTGACACTGAGAGGCTAAGCGGACTGGTTCCTGCTGCCTATGTATTTGTAGCACCGATCATCTTATTTATTTATTTATTTATTTATTTATTTATTTTAATTAAAAACATTAGGATGCCTTGAATTTGTCCTCATTCTGTACATGTAATTAAGTTTATGTAACCAAGATGAAATATCAGCAGCGATTGGGAGTTTATCTTTCTATGTTGTCAGTGGATTTTTCCCACCGGGTAGAGTAATTTGCTGTAATCAGAGAGTAGAGGAGAATCAGGGTTAGAAATTCAGATTAGTTATCAGGTCAGACGGGACAGAGTTCCTGGACGGGGTTGTAAAGGGAGAAAGAATAAGCTTAAATGGCCGCAACTTTGAGGATGCTAGTGTTAGTTTGTATTTTAGTTTTCACTGCAAGATAAAACGCATTAAATTAAATTTTGACTCACTAAAATGACGACTTCATTGCATGCAGCGTCCTGTGCCTGACTTGACTGTGTCTGTCCCTGCAGCCCTGACGCAGCAGACAGCTCTTCTTTCGACGTCCAGCTGGGTGACATCATCCTCACCGCCACCGACGGGCTCTTCGACAACATGCCTGACTACATGATCCTGCAAGAGCTGAAGAAACTCAAGGTGAGTCACACAGGCCCAAACAGGTTGGATGGCTTGAGTGAATCATAACCATGTCCAAAATACAAACTTCATGCCTGCTTTTTTGTTTTTTGCTCCAAAGAACACAAACTATGAGAGCATCCAGCAGACCGCCCGCAGCATTGCAGAGCAGGCCCACGTACTGGCGTATGACCCCAACTACATGTCGCCGTTTGCACAGTTTGCCTGTGACAACGGACTGAATGTAAGAGGTAAGTGTCTCCGTTCTACTTGGACCGAATGGAATTTGGAGCGTATGATCTTTCTTGCTTTCAAAGCTTTATTAAATAGGTGGACAATGGTACATGACATGGCAATTTTCTAGGTTGAAATATTAAAAACATTTTAGTTTAGCAACATCCTAACAGGATATTGTTCTTTTTTTGCCCAGGAGGAAAGCCAGATGACATCACAGTGCTGTTGTCTATAGTGGCAGAATACACCGACTAGAGTCTATAGAGCTGTGACAGGGGTGGCCTCTGCAGGTGATGGACTGCTTCGATTCCTGCTGGTCAGGATGAAGGACTGATGTCAGATGCTTTACCCACATGTGTCGATTCTATTCTGCCTCATCCCCCAGCTGACCATCAACCCCTTCTGCCCCCCAAAAAAACTCCTACATGCCCATTTCTCTGTGATTGTGTACATCAGAGAGTGGCTGAATAAAGGGGACTAGAGGCCTGATGAATCCTCTTGACCGGGCTGCATTGTTGGCATCTTTGCACTGTTCCAGTGCTCTCTGGATAATCCCATTGCCAGGGATAAGCAGTCATTGGGTACATTGGAGATGAGGATCGTGGCTTATGAGGACAAGTCGTCTTTCTCGGTTGGGTGGTTTGGGCAGGGAGGACGTTGAGATTCAGACACCGAGGTTGATGTAGCCAGATGGTACGGGTTGTAGACTTTTGCGGCCCCATGCTGGGCAGCTGGAAGAGAAACAATACAGTTCATCAGTAGTGTTAAGAAGGGAACTGCACAGGAGAAGGCAGCATGAGGGCTTAATAAAGGGGCTGTTTTGTGCAAGCAAATGATACAGTGATAGATAGAAAACCTCAGTCCAATGGCCTGGAACCTTGTATGTGGGTACAGGGAGCATATGTTTGAGAACCGGTGTGCTGTTCTAGGATGTTTTGTTCAATATATGCAACAAAAAAAATTAGTGTATGTGACATTTATACAACTGTGGTTATTGTCTTGGCAGGGTGATCAAATGTGATTTGATGAAGAAGAGCAGCAGCTGCCTTTTCCATGCCAGTGCAATTCAAGTCTTGCACTCATTTTGTTACCTAATGGTGGTTAAGATGAGGATTTTATAGTCCAAAAGCCTTGCCAGATATGTTGTCAAACTGGTGGCTTCCCTTTAATCTTATAGCTGCTGCTGCAGAAGTCTCGATTGTGATTACATGGGATGTGTCTATGGATATGTGTATGTGTGATGAATGCACTTGTGTGCTTGTCAGTGAGACTATTGATATATGTAATTAGTTTGTATGAAATGGATGTGAAGGCTCCATTTCCACAGGGCTGAATCGGTGTCGCAGCGTCAAACGCACAAAGCTTAAGAAGCATATCTGTAAAAGCTCAACACAGTGGAAGTTGGTCAGGTGACTAAATGTGTTTTTTGTTCAGTTATATTGTTGAATTTTTTGGACTGATCACCACATCAGAGGAGCTTTAGAAACTTAACAATCAGCATTTCCATATCTCTCTTTCTCTCTCCCCCTCTTGCTTCAGATCTCCAATGGCACAATTTTAAGTCGGGTCACTGCCTATTTCATGAGTAAAATTGTCATGTTTTCATTATAGATTTGCACTCTGCATTTACCACCACTTTCACCCACAGTTGAAAATATGTCTTCTGTAAAATCTGTATTTTGTGTAATGTTCTAATGATGTGCCTTGTATCAGGTGTGGTTGATACTGGCAAACGTCCATAATTCCTTAAACCCCTGACTATGTGCCAGGTGCTGAGCACAAAGCTGGAAACTGTTAAGTAGCCAAAAGAGTCAAAACAGCTTTCCCATCATGCCCTGCTGTCTTAACACTAGATATTTTTACCTACAGTAGGTAAACCTTTTATTTCCTGAAATCTGCTTCTCTGCACACAGCCAGGAGCTTAGGAATAGTGATAAAGCCATTGAACGCTTAGAAACTCCTCCCTGTGGATCTTCAAATCACTGTTTACAATCTGAGGGACTGTATTTCCACTCGAGCTGACAAGTTCCCACTTGAAGACTGCAGTGTCAAGTGTCCATTTTAAAGGAGAATTCTGGTTGATTTCAACATGTAACTCTGTTTTTTTTTTTTAAATGTGGAGGGATGTCAGTAGCGAGACCAGCTAAAACAATCGGTCCAGTCTACACTGTGTTATCCTCCTGCTAGAGTTAGCACCCAACAGGCTTAAACAGGGCAAGTTTTAAACTTGTCTTCAGCAGTGCCTAGCCATGTGCCTGTTTATTTCCTGTTTTCCGGTGAAGTCCTGTGCTAACTCTAGCAGGAGGATAACACGGTGTAGGCAGCACCGATTGTTTTCATTTGTCTCGCTACTGACCGCACTACAAATTTAAAAAAAGCTACACGTTAAAAACACCGGAACCGGAATTCTCGTTGAAAATGGGCATGGAAGAGCAACGATTAATCGAAATGTGAGTTTGAAGTGTTCTAGCACTGAGGACAATCTAAGCAGCCTTAACAATATTACAAAGCAATTCTCCCAGTCAGATGGAACTGCCACTGTTAGCGTTGTGGTTCCTGCTTCCTGACTCATACCTGCCCCGTCACCTCTCATAGTCCTCCTCCAAACCCTTTGTTACAACCAGAGCATGCGTCTGTATATATTTTGTGTGTACAGTTTAATGAAGAATCTAAGCTCTGTAAAAAAAAAAAAAAAAAACTTCAAATCTGTACAATATTTAAATAAAGAGTATAGTATTTATTGTTCTTGTGTATTAGATGGCTGTGATATGAGCACAAACCGGCAATTGGTGTTAGATCAGAACACTATTTGGCATGCTTGAGTACTGAACAATACATTGCAGAGGCGTTTACTTCTATGCTGGATGCCTCTAGGGCTGTATTTTCACATCCACCAATTATCACACAGCTCTGTATCCAGTGTGTTTTACCTCACTGAACTCAGGCTCCGGGCTCGAAAAAGATAATGCTTAAGAACACCTTGTGCGATTTATGTGTGTACTCCCACATTCCTCAGACATCAGGCAAACTCCAAGTTACCACCAACAGACAGGTGTGGTATCTTCATGTTTAAGTAATGGTTTCAAAGACAACAGCAAAAAGTATTTTTACCTGCTATGACAAATTTCACACAATATAGCTACCTATATAATCATAAATACATTCTCTTGAATTTCCAACTGAACATTGTGAGGAATCTACACCTTGAAAATAATTTAAACAAGCAAAGCCATAGCATTGAGCTATAAACGACATGCTGCTTATACAACTTAAAAGTACATCAAATACAAGTTAATTAAGATCCTATCATTCAGACTACACTTAAATGTTGTGGCCTACTTTTAACGACCACAATCTCCTGTTATCAGAGGGAAGGGCTTCTTGTATAGTCTTCCTCCAAATTCGCCTCTTCGTCACTGTAGCATGCCAGAACAGGAAGTCTGGGAGCACAACCATCATCGTCTTGCTCTGAGGACCTGAACAGGAGGGAGCAGATCTATATGGAAATAGACACAACATAAGTTAAGTGTACATTTTTTTTTATAAAAACATTTCAGTACATCAGAAATGAGTTGCCGTTTTATTGTTTTTTTTGTGATTAAATGTTTAATATTTTTAGTTGCCTTTTTTATTATTAGATTTGTCGTTAATTGTCCTTGATACAATTGAAGAAAATATGAATGTTGCATCAAGTCTCTAGAACCGGATCTGACAAGATGATATTCTGATGCACCTCTTGAGGGGCTCAAAAAAATATGATTCCCCAGACCTAAACATTCAACACGGAGGAACAAAAGACGTCCCATCCCTCACATCGAGTGTCACCTCGCTTGTCTTCTTCAGTCACACCTCACGTGATGAGACAACATGGCGTACTTCCAGTAGAAGTCAAAGTAAAGCACTTTAGCACTTCACACTGCCACCCATCCTGTGGAAACTGTAAGGAACTATGTAGACTAGGAAAAAGACATCCAGCGATTTGCCACAGGGTTGTGCTTCAGTGGGAGTGTCACGTAAATGGCATGTTTGTGTGATGTAAAAGAAGAAAAGCAAAGAAAGAAAATAGACTTGGGACTGTTCTCTGTAGTTGCAGGAAACATTCATCTGCAACACAAACTCCTGGGCAGTTAATTGCTACTTTTTCAATTGTTTTTACCCTCATTGGTGTGCCTGTAGGGAGTTGGGTTGGGAACCAGTGGGTCGCTGGTTCAAGTCCCCATACAGACCAAAGTACAGTGTGGATTGGTAGCTGGAGAGATGCCACTTCACCTCCTGGGCACTGCTAGGTACTCTTGACCCAACCTCAACCCCCGCCCGCTCAGGGCGCTGGTCCAGCACTGGTCAGCCCACTGACTCTGACATTTCTCCATTTGTGCATCAATAGGTGTGTGTGTGTGTATTTCAGGCCTGTGTGTAGTTATTACTAACAGATTGTAGATTGTAATTTCCGAACTGGGGATCAATAAACAGTAGTAATTATATTGTTTTAAAACTTTCTTGTGGCAGTGAGTGTGAACGCAGCCTAAAGCCTGCATACTTCAGAGAAGTTACCAGTAAAAAATGAAAACCCAACAGGAAGCTGCTGTTACCATGGAGGAAGCAGGAGTTAAGGTGGCGCTGGCAAAGGCCTCATCAGCTACACTGTGCCCGTTAGGGACATCAGTCTCAGGCTGCAGCAGCATAAGAGCAGGTAGGTT
The DNA here is from genome assembly GCA_026937815.1 of Etheostoma perlongum. NCBI lineage: Eukaryota > Metazoa > Chordata > Actinopteri > Perciformes > Percidae > Etheostoma > Etheostoma perlongum. Next base: position 29,117,976 of record CM049375.1, read on the forward strand.
GGTTATAGGGCTGCCCTGGCTGGATGGTATCATCTCCATCATAGCAGGAATATCCTGAGCCTTACTGCTGTCTGCCTCACATGAACCCACAGGTAGAACAGCAGCACACCTGGAAACACACAACACACTCTGCGGCAAGCGTTTTCTACCCAGATAATAGTAATAATCAGTTCCTATGCTGGCAAAAATAGTCATGACACAGTGTGCAGTGTAATTGTGGTTTACAGTGCCATGTTCTATAGCAGCAAATTAACAGTTCTGTCCCAGTGCAGACAACACAGTGAAGTCACAGTATAATTTGACTCCTGAGCATGCAGCTTATGGTTATGGTTACTTAAATATCTAATGGAGGGAGTGGAGATGTTTCAACGCCATGGAATGGCCAATTAAAAGACAGAGGAAAGAGGACACAGGCTGAAGAGTAAATTTCACACAGCACTACACCAAACTCTGACAACTCTAATAAACGTTTTTGTGGAAGTGGTGTCTAAACAACATATTCAATAACCAAGATATTAAGTTATATTCTAACCAAAACAGTCAAATATAATAAGACTTATAAACCTGAAGTTATTATTGACTTTAGGAGTTAAAATGTTTAAAGAACATTATGTTTATTCCCTTTTTACAAATGGCATTCATGAACAAGGAGTATAGCTCTGTATTAGCTGTTACTAAAAGTGGCTTTGAGCACAGTAACAAAACAACCCTGTGCATGTAACCACACTACATGTCATCAACCTCCAGAAGTACAAAGAGGTGCACTGCAGGAAGAAGAGAGCAAGCTGGTTTTAAAAAGTCTCCAGACAACCTCAGGCTTCTTTAGCTGTACTTCAAAAAAGCCCCTGAGGAAACAGGGAAGCAAGTTTTCTAGAAAACTAGAATTAACGCCTTGTGGTTGTATGACAACGCTAACCAGTCAAGTTGCAGTTTACATTAATGTCAGCCCAGGCTTATATAACATATGTAGTGAAGACTTTTAAAGGAATTGAATAAGGTATTAAGTGTTTTTTCCCCACTAAATGTTATCACTGTATTCACATGTATTCCAGTGAGAAACATGCTGAGACTATTTTTTTACAGGGCTTGTAGAGCTTTGGCACATAGTGCCACGACAATCGCCTGAAGCTCAATATCAGCACAACCACTGAGCTGTTGGTGGACATCACGAGGAACAGGATAGCACAAAGTTGTAGCCATGACAGTAGGCAATGCACATATGAATGTTGCTGCAAAAAAGCTACAAATACAAAAACATGGATACCTCACACATATTCAACCCAGTAACACAGAGAATCTATACAATCACCACAGTTTCAAGGTGGGCACCCAAGACTAGTGTCATCAATTCAGTATCCGACCAAATGTCTCCCTTTCAGTTCCTGAGTTGTGAATAATGGCCAGAAAAGTGTTTTTGCTGATGTCATAGTGAAGTTAACCTTTAACCCACTGGATATAAAACGTCATTACATCTGCATTTTATCTTGCTAGACATTTATGTGAAAGTTTATCGTAATAAGCATATTCATTGTTGAGTCATGGTCCAAGACCAATTAGTTCATCCTTGAAACCAGGTGGATGTCAAATTTGAAGAAAATCACTCCAAGTCTTCCTCACAAAATCAGGGACAACCAAAACACATAATGGCTATCGCCGGCGCCTTTGGCATAATAAAGGTTAACAGTGTGAACAAAGAACTGCCTGCTCATCAGGTCAGCCATGTCTCTGCAGACCCCAAGCTGTGCAGTCAGACAGGATCCACCCAGAGCCCAAAACACAGAGAGAGAGTTAGCAGAGCAGGACAATGACACTTACACAACAGCCAAGCAGGCTAGCATAAGGATAAGGATTACAGACTTGGACTTGCCCTATTTATCTCTGTAACAGACACAAGGCTGTCTGCTGTAACACAATGCCCTCAGGAAGCTAAAAACACCTTGCGGGAAGATTCAATTATACTTTCAAATACACCGTCAGAGTAGATCAGTGAAACTGAGCCTACAAAGATTTCAGTTGTGAGTAGGACGCTTCCAGGTCAAAAGAACAGGAAAATAAAATCTTATTTTTATAATCTGTGCAACTGTGCTGATGAGATCCCAATGATTGCGGGCAGAATTAAAAGTGACAGCAGAGTGTTTGTTACCTGGGGGTAGAAGGGGCCGGCGTCCCTGTAGGCTGAGAGGAGCCCTTGCTTTCAGAGTCGCTCAGAGTAGCCAGCACCACAGTAGCCTCCAGGACCATGTCCTCCACAGAGAAGCAGACAGGCCTGCAAACAACACCAACGACACATCTAACACTGACAGAAATCTAATTACATAATCACCAGAATCTTTCACTGTTTTACCAGCTAATAAAAAAAACTCACCATAATTGGTCAACTGGTAACATGGCTGTTAATATAAACAGACTCACCAGCCACAGACAAAATAATTGACTTAATTTTGAAGTAATCTGGTGTTAATTATGCACTCAGTTTGGACACAGACTGACGTTGATCCTTGCAACTTGAGATACAAAGACTTACTTTCCTGCAGCACCGAAGTGGACAGACACAGGAAGGCAATGTGACTCTGCAAAGGACAGTAAACCCTGAAAAAAAAAAAACAGCGGTAATTCACTATCAAACTGAGTTATGCTTGTGTGCATCCATGTCATGACTGTGAAATTTGAATAGCTCATCATTTTGAGAGTAGGGCCATGGCATGTTTACAATGATCAGGCTAAAGACAAATATCAATGCTAAAGTAAGAGTAAATTGAGGCTGACTTAAACCTAAAGCCCGGCTTCTAATCGATCCAAACACGATTTTCCAAAACCGACAGGAACAAGAAGACTAGTCTGGCTAAAAAAGGAGCCTAACAGCGGGGTGACCAAGAAACATTCCAGAACATCAGGGAAAAGAGTTACGGGCGTTACTGCAGGTCAAGTCTTATTAACTGAACTAACAAAAGGATTTTTTACCCAAATTTCCAAATGACCAACCAAGTCCTTTTACTTCCTTTTTAAGCTAATACAGAAAAAAGTAATTTAAATTTAGGTGTATTCATTCAGAAAGAAATCACTTATTCTGGAAGTGACATTTGGGGTAGGATAGATCTCTAAGACACAATGTTTTGATCTTTTATTTTCTAATCTTTTTTAACAGTTTGAGATTGACTTCACTAAGTCAGCTCCTTAAAATACAATCCTTTTTGGCTTAAAAGTTACATATTTCAGAACAAACTACACAACGTGTAAACCATCATTTCTGCAACTTATTAATTAATAATTCAATTACCTTTTCTATGAAGTGATTGAATATGCGTCACTTATGTCACACTATTTTTGCTATTAAGATGGGATACAGTAATGAGGGGAAAGTTTACATGGAAACAGTACAGAGAGCCAAGTACACTTTGTTAAAGAACTTGAGTATCCATATTACAGGAGCAGAAATATGATCTCTTAGACATAAAATACTTCTGAGCCAGTCACACACACACACAACGCATGCACACACACACACATATATACACATGATATTCTCATGTGACAGGATAAAAGGAGCCTCCAAAAATAAACGCATTACCCTCAACTCTTTCAGACAGAAAGTTATGTCCGACTCTACTCCAATCTGAAAGTATTCAAACTCGTCTGGGTGTAAGGACATCTCAGTGTACATAGTCTTCATGTGATCTGTGACAGAAATACATCCAGGTCAAATGGTATTAAATATTCAGCATTTATATTATCAGGTTAGGTTGTCAAATGTCTCAAAGTTGGTGCAACAGCAACTTTTCAACAGTTACGATATCTGTCAGTCACAGTATTGGGGGCCTGGGCCAAATCACAGAGTAACATTAGCTCACCATTTTCCCCCTCATAGTAATTTTTCAGACTGACTCTCTGAGGAGTCATGGAGAAAGTGATTTCCTCCTGGCACACTGAGAAATGCATCACCATATCACCTAGAAGCCTGCAGAGGTAGAGCAAAACAAATGCCAACCCACATAGAATCAGTCTAAGCATCGAGCAGACATCCTTATGTCAACGCTGTGCTACTGGTGGAGGATACATAATGTTTATGTCCTTGTCAATCTGGTTGATTAAAATGAAATGCACTTAACTAATGCTGTGTGGGAGTGTGTGTTTGCTTAGAGCCAGCTGAGAGTACAAAACATTGTGAACACCCATTCTCTCTCCATTAAATAGACTGGACTGTTGAATCCAGCTGGCAGCTACCATATACCCAGTAGATTTTACAGTGAATCCACTTATCACAAAAAGATGGATTTCTTTCATAAAGAGAACAAAGATTTAGTTTGTCATACACAATCACAAAACACTCCTAAAGTGGTATTGTTGTATGTATGCAATAGAACTTTGAGGTTCTAACTTCATTAACAGAATAATGAGGTGCTAACCTGGCAGGAGCTTTCAGCACATTGGGACAGAGGTGTGCGGCAAACACTGCCTGCAGAGCCTCACTTTCCTGAAAACGTAGGTTGTGGGTCTTAGTGATGCCTATCACAAAAGCAGAAAGCAGATATTTGGAGCACACTCATACTGCCACCCAGGGATGATAATATGTAATGCAGTGTTTGCAGTTGATACAAGTCATTTTGAACATGGTTAAAGAAAACTGGCCAAGTAAAGAAAAATGATTTAGGGTTTTTAGAAGTCCATCAGAAATTGATAAAAAAATATAATGTCTTTACAATCAAATATGACTGGACTCTACAATCCTGAATCTTTCCTAAACTTGTATCCATAAAATACAAAATGCAATGTTTCCTACCATGCCTGCAGAAAAACTGGATCATCACTCGGTCATCGGCAGTGCCGATTGATATTTGACATCGTTCCACATTACGTTCAATCGAAGTCAAACAACGGAAAAGAGGTAGAATAGACTTTAAAAAAAACAAATAGACATTGTCACATTTCTTTCTGCTTACTACACGGACCAGTATTGTAGCACTGACGGTTGTTTGTTGTTTGTTTATGCATTCGTTTTTAAAAAACAAATCTATAAAAAAATAAACATACAAATAGTATAAATGTTTAATGTTAAGATTATAGGGCATCTCGATTATGGAGGGAAAAAATGACAATCACTATTATTTTGCTCAATATTTAAATCATGATTATTTAACACGATTACTTATTGACTCTTGGAAAAATGTTGCAAGTATTGAACCTATTGAAAAACAAAATAAGAGTTTACTTGCAAAATGTAAAGTACTGTCTTTATGTGATCGTTAGGAGGCAAAATCGAGTAATTGCACAGCACTACAGGAATGTCATCCCCGTTTTAACATTTTAATCATAGTCTTGAAGAGAAAACAATGTCATGTTAGACTTCCACTACTGTCTCATAAATCCTGAAAAGGTGAGTATGTGTCCTCTGCAGTGGGGTGTGATGCCACTATGAGCTCTCTACCTATGAATAACCAATATGACTGATATACCTTCATGGCCAGTTTGCATTTGATTGATTCACTTTTTTGCTCTGATGCGGATCCCAGGCTGTAGTGCTGGAAGAACAGCGGTGAGAAGAGGAAGCAGGCACATGCAGAATGAGCAGAATTCACTGATCTCAGTGCCAGCTTTAAGACACACACAGAGAGAGAGAGAGAGAGAGAGAGATTGCTGTCACTTTATATAGGGAGAAAGGAGGCCCAATACTTGGAGACCAATACAGAGGCCTCAAGTAAAATAACATTCATGTAAGTAAAAAAATACATAAAAATAAAGAATTATGAGGGGAGAGGGAAAAACAATGACACTAGTTCTCTAAGAGAATAAAAAATGAATATTGTTGCTACAGATAATATGGGATAATTCAACACTGAACACTGTTCCCCTTCCAGGTTTAGTCCGTGCTACTCACCCCTCTAGCCATGGGATCCAACCACAGTTCATCTCCAATCCGGGACAGGGCATGAATAGCTTTTCCAAAGGCTGCAACACAACAAAGCGCCACCGGAGTTCAAGGTTAGCAATATACTATTGTGTACATGTGTTACTATTACTAAGCTAGCTTTTTATTCCCATATAAAGTGGGTCAACTGCCTACTAACCACTGAAATAGTGGTTAAGTTAGCTAGTTAGAAACTAGCTAACGTTAAACGTTACATTAGCCAAGCTAGCAGTCTTTCATCGTACATTTATACAAGCCTCGCAAGCTGATACAATTTATATGCAGATTAGTTTTTTTTCATTCTTAAAAAAAACACCTACATTATTTACAAAAACATTTAAACATATCGCTTCTCTTGTTTAATACTACCTTTTACACCACTTCCTTCCAAAACACAGTTCATATTTGCTGATGAGAATTGGGTGACCGAGTCTGGGGCTCACGAGACACGGGTAATCAGCGCGCGCAGTGATGATTTCTCCACTAAGGCTAGCTACATGATAGTTTAGCTAAAATGAGAAAAAAACGTTTTTTTTACATGATTTCAAGGCTAAATTGGCTCAAAGAGGGTCCTCCGCAGCAAAATGTAAGATTTAATAATTTCAATCATTAGAAGAAAATGTCCTAGTTGGTTACTATACCACTAAGGTACTATATGGTTTATTTAACATAAGGTTAAATGAACATTGGTTTTAATGCTGAGTTAGCCAAAAGGGCTGGACAGATGATTTATTGTCACACTAAAAAGAGTATAACTCAAATTAAAAGTTATTGAAATAGTCGATAAAAATAATCATGTTTACATTTTCAGGTGCAAATTAAAACAAATATATAATCATATTGATATTAGCTTATAAGCCGCACTAAATCATAGAAAAATGCTTTCTCAAATGAAAATACAAGTCTCAAGTTCTGTAAGAAGAGGTAACGTTTCATATTTGATAAAGCCCAAATAAAAGATAGATTATTAGATTGTTTACTGCTAGTACTCAGACAACAGAATATCCAATCATTTTATTTGTGATATGAATATTAGCATGATTCAACTTCATGATAACTACACATAGTCAACAACAGAACACGTAAATATGACATGTACTTTAGCTCTAAATTTGGTTGTGCTTGTAATATCAGTATAATATTATGACTGCACACATTTATAGTCATATTTGATAAATAGGTGCAGTTGTTGATGCAAAGACCAACCTAAAGACTCACTATAAGGTAATTAAAGTCTTTAAATCATCTGTTGACTATTTGTGGAAGTATGACATCAGAATTAGCTTTGCTGCTGCTTTTCCTCTGTCTTTGAGGCTTCGCCCTTGCCACATCCTCCTGTGCATCCTTCGTGAACATTTGTCTTCTATTGTCTCTCTGCTAATGAAACCCAAACCTCCTTCTGCAGGTGGGACTCTGACCTAGGAAATACAAAACAACATGAGATGGATGGGAGTGGTCAAAGGTCAGTGGTGGAATGCAACTAAGTACATTTACTCAAGTACTGTACTTTTTGTACAAATTTAAGGTACTTGTACTTTATTTGAGGCTTTTCTTTTCATGCCACTTTCTACTTATTAATACATTAATCTGACAGCTCTAGTTGCTAGTTACTTTACAAATTAAGATTTTTGCACACAAAACACATGTAATAACCTACCCAACAATAATTAGTCCTAAAAATACAGCTGAAATGATTAGACCATTAAACACTTACTTGATTGACAGAACAGTTTTGATCATTTCCAGTTTCTAAAATGTGAGGATTTGAGTACTTTTACTTTTAAAACTTTAAGTACATTTTCCTGATGATACTAACTTACTTTTACTTAAGTAACATTTTCATTGCAGGACTTTTACTTGTAACAGAGTATTTTTTACTGTGTGGTATTAGTATTTGACTTAAAGCTTTAGTGCGTAACTTTTTGATATTAATGAATGTCCGCTACATTCGAGCCTTTGCCAAATGAGTTGCTACAAAGCTGATTAAGACTATCAGCTCCCACAAATCTCTCTGTATTTCTCAGTATGGCTATGTTCAGAAGATTGTGTTGTCCGGTGACTTTTCCGCTCAGAAACTCGAGTGAAGATAATTTGGCTACCTCCTCTGAAGAGTCCATCATGTTTTTTTTTGTCTTTCTCTATCACTCTGTTTTTTTAATCCTCCATGTCTTGTATCATGTGGACAAGCCTACAGTGTTATTGTCATTACTTAGAATTCCTCATGGGGGAGACAGACACTACGCACTGTAGCTTTAAGTAAAGGATCTGAATACCTCTTCCACCACTGCAAACGTTATGTTTGAGAAAATAGATACAGACCTGATTGAACACGTGTGCAGCACATTGAGATAGTGCTGCTTCATATGCTGCTTCATGTGCTCTGTACTGTAAACGTTAGCTATACTGCAAAGGTAGTGTCTCTGTCCTGCTGTAAGGGCTGGATGCTGAGACAGAAACAAGACCTGGTGGAATTATATTATATATAACAGAATGACAGTCATCTTGTTATACATGAGGAATATTACAATTATCTCATTCAAACCATCTTATAGCTCTTGATATGAAAAATACCACAGAAACAAAGAAAACTAACTTGAGCATGTGTTCCAGTGTTACATGGTTACCTGTAAGAAGGGTGCAGACATCATAGATTTTGGAACGTGTATTTTCTTCATGTGATGGCCGCCTGCAGACCCATTTACGTGTATTCCTCTGTACATGTCCCTCTCTTGCTGACTAGACGTTTATAGCCTGCCAAAGGCAACATGCAGCAAAAAAAAACTGTGGTGGTGTTATTTAAGCAGCCCATTTGATCTTAACAATCTTTAATGGAAATTAGTAATCATGTGTTTAAAGATATATAATGTAGGATTTTTATGAAAAAAACAATGTATTGACCTTAATTTTACTGTTTATGGTATTGACTAATACAAAAGTAATCCCTTTTAATCATTACCAAACCCATACGGAATCTGCCTTTTTTTTTTTTTTTTTTTTACAGTTTACAGTGGTGATCCTGAATCACCAAGTGAAAAAGTGGAATTTAGCGGGGTGTTTTTCTGCTTGGTGTGGAGATGTCTTAATATTCTGCGGAAAATTCTGTTGAATTCTGCGTCTGCAGATTCTGTGTGGGCCTGAAACCTGCCCTCTGCCTGGATTTTCTCTTTTCTTCTTATTTTACTGAGTATGGGATATTTTTGGGTGTCAGCAATGATCCTTTGGGCCGCACGTGGGTGTGCAACCCCCCAGCTGATAACAGCATGCAGGTTGTGCAGCCTAGGTGTCATTTAGAGTGGGAACACTGGGGACAATTCCTTCCACTTGAAATAGTTGCTTTTGTCCCCATCCCTTTTTAATTGCAATTTGGTTAAAAAATAGAAAACACAGATTTGTGGAATATGTTTTTAACATGAGCAGAAATCTTGCTGAAACACATTTGAACTATTAAAGTCCAGAGGTTATAAATTAATATACAGTATATTGTTAAATTATTATAAATTAATTCATCAGTGATGAAGAAGAGGCATATTTAAAGAGGTTACTTCCACAAACAAAAGACACAAAGGAGGAGGAAGAGTAATGGCTACATGTGTGTTGACGCAGCAGGGACATTACTGTAATCTATATCAAGCGTAGCGGCACAGGCAGCCTTTGTGCCACTACGTGTGGGTTATTTCTCCCTGTGTCTTTCACATTTTCTATTATGAAATAGCCAGTAAAAAAAGGCTTTTTAAATTATTTTGAATAAAAGGGCCTTGGATTTACTTTTTTCCTATACTTAGATTTTTTGTGGGCAGTGGGCACAACTGGGGTACCATGTGCAACTACAGTCTGCACAGCAGCAGTTCATGTGGACCAAACTCTAGTTTGTTTTTCATTGCTTGTTTTCAAATCACTACACACTTATCCCATGGCTCTAACCACAACGTGCACAACAGTGTGGATTTACAGCACTTTGTTTAAATGCTAACACACAGCTGTCACAACTGTTAACCACACATTCAAAACAGAATATATTTCACTCTGGTATCAAACACTGCTGGTTGCAATTTTAGCTGAAAGCCTAAGCAGATGTCATGTTTTAGACTGGTTAGTGAACACATATGGTATTTATATAGAGAAAGCTCAGAAAGCCTTTTTTGTATACAAACAGCAAATAAGAATTACAAACAGTTATACACTGTACCGTATGAGAGAAACAGGTAAAAGAGCAAAGATACCTATATGTCCAGGTCAGATGTCTGAGGTTACATACACAGATATAAAAACAAAATGTGAAAAACACTACCTTTACTATAATAAAACTGAGTTCTTACTGTTTTTAAAAGTGACGCAGACATGGAGGTGGAGGCTGGGGGTGTGGCCTTGTCCAACTGCCACTTTGCTTGTTTGAAAGCCATGATGTCTCTCTCTCATGGGAGGGACAAATTCTCTGGGCGTGCAAAGCAGCGAAACGGAAACGTTGCCTCTTATGACCTCATAAAGGGGCACAATTCCAGATCTGCCCATCTGAACTTTCATTTTCTCAAAGGCAGAGCAGGATACCCTGGGTTGGGTTTACACCTGTAGCCATTTTTAGCCGCTGGTGGACCAAAGGCAGGCTGGGGGAACTCATATTTATGTTAAAAAACCTCATAAAGTGACATTTTTAGGTCATAGGACCTTTAAGAGTTGTGTTGCTGTGAATGCGTTTTGCAGGTGATGTGAACTGTTTCGTTCAGGTGACTGTTGGTAGTGCAGACTGTAGTTTGAGTTTTGCACATGTAGCTCCAGTTGTGCCCACCGTCGTTAAGCAATTATAAAAAAAAATAACTGCAATTGAATTCCCGACCCCAAAGAGCACCTTCAAAAATCTGACTGAACTTCCTGAGCACCCTGGACATTGCAGTCTTACCAATCTTTAATTATATATTTTTAGATGTCAATTTGCATTCAAACAATCTATTTTGTAATTCAATAATGAAAACAACAGGTTCATTCATGTTGAGTTAGCATTTAAAGAAATATTTGACTCACCATCTGTACCTCTCTGGTTAGATTCTGCAGACCTAAAAAAAAATTGAATTTGAAATAATCTACATTATTCCATCCATTAAAGATGTTAACACTCACAATGTAGGTTTTACCTCATTACGATGTGACCACTTCCATTTTTTAACAGGTTCTCTTTTTTCCGCTGCTCAAATGTTACTTGTTTTCTCATCGTTACTTACAGTTCCAATATTTCCTGTCGATTTCTCTGAGAGGTTGCAAACATCTTTATCAGCTCAGTATGTGTTGCAGCCAGCAGAACCCTATCTATGCGTGTGAAATGAAGCCAGTCGTGAAATTTGACACTATTCCCTGGGTTCCAATTACAGAGCAGAGGTCTAATATACTTGAACCCAGAGCGTGTTCTCATTTAAAATGTAAAACGCAAACAACATTACAGGCCACTCTGTTTACACACTTTATTGAGCATCATGTCCAATATACATTGCATTGACACAAAATGGAACAAAACAACAAAAAACAAATAATGGCGTTAGGGTGGATTACCTGGACACACCATTTTCAGAGCGTATTGCTTAATGACATTTCAAATGCACCGAATCTGTGCAAATACAGTGAACACCGGTCAGAGGAGGTCATGGTAGGTTAGAAAATTCTGACTTAAAAAGGTAATGTCAACAGCAGTTATGTGATCAGAAAGTCTACAGAAAACTACTAACTGTACACATCACATTCACCCAGAATGTACTACCAATGGTATATTTAAACATACCCAACTCCTTCAAACCTGATTGCATGCGCCAAAAGATGGTAGCTATTTGTCAATGTCAGTCACAGATCAATCATGTATAACATAATTCAGAATAGATGTCATCATGGCTTTACGTTCAGCAACACCATCAGCGAAAGTGAACAAAAGCCAATGCTTTTACAGACTCCACCCAAATACTGTGTATATTCTTTCAAAATTAAAATCCTAGACGCAGGATTGTGTTCCTTTCTCCATCAGAACACTTATTTATACTTTACTAAGTGGTATGTTAACTTCAAGTCTATCAAGAATTACAACCAAAATTCAGTGATTAAGTAAAAGGTGATACATAATATCTAAGTATGCACCAATCAGAATTTAAGATGTTGATAGAATTTAAGAGCATTACTTAATCTACTTAATCTTAAATCCTCAGAGTCAAAACCTTGAAGTTAATGTGACCTACGCGTCATCCAAGTAAAAACGACTAGCCTAGTTCTACCATGGACCCCCTAAATTTCCCCATTTTAAACAGATTAGGAATTCAAACCACCATAACCCTCTGCAAATGTATTTACCTTTTAAATTGAGCTGTTATGCCAGTTACCAGTACACATGTAGATTAATCACAGTTTAAGCTAATATCACCGACTGCATTTGGTTGTCCATGATTTACAACAGTGTGAAAAGACATTAGACTAAGTGATAATCAATAGATCTTAAATGACCATAAGGGCCACGTGTTAAGGGAGAGGCTCAGCAATATTAGAGGTTTAAAGTACAGTACTATTTGCTAATCGAGACCCTTATAAACTTTCATCATGAGAAGTTGGCACAAACCTTCCGTTACCATTAGCTAGGCTTGTGTGAGTCAATAGATCATGAAACAATAACTCTCAAATCTCTGAGTAAGCCATTCCATTTACATCTACAGCTAGCAACAATACATAACAGAGCTGTTTGAGGGGATCATGCGGGTTTGAGAGTCATGGTTTTATGTCACTTAGACATACACTAGCATAAGAAGAAAATGCTAGCAGGAGGCTGTTTCTCAGAAAGTACAGACTGTATGAAAACTCTCTAAAAATTTCTCAACCTGTCTCTCAAAACAAAAAGCAGGCTGTGACGATGTGAGGCAAACAAAAGGCAACAGTGATTCAATGACACGTGTTGAAAATAATCACATCTATTGACAGATTGGTTGGGCCGACGTTAATCTGGGCGTGAGTATTCATAAGGGAGGACAAGTGATGACCTAATGGTAACGGGTTTTGTTTTACACAATCTTGACCACTAAATTGCATAAGAAACCTGGTATAAAGTAGAAACTGTTCAGCAGCAGATAAAAAAGCAAGTTAATTTACAGTAGTGACATATTTTACATCATTCATTTTTCAAAATAAATAAAATTAAATATACAATTCCGGGTAGGAAACAGGTTAATTTCGCTGGTATGGTTCTCAAATTGGCTCGTTTTGCGGAAAATGACAACCGTTCACAGAAACGTGGTTGAAGTAAGCCAATTCCTTTGACTGGCAAAACAAGGGGTGCAAAAGCCTTTTGTTGACATTTTCCCTCCTGAAGGCATTTTCTTTAACTGAAAAAAGAACATTGTTATTACTTTTACTTCCAGAAGAAGGTTTCACATATGACAATTACTGTAGCTGAAACAATGAATTGACTTACCCTGGAATATACAATTGACTCCTAATCAAAAGCCATCTCTTGACTTTTTCTTACACAGCGAGCAACCTTCCTCTTGAATTCACCATTAGGGTCCTCCCTCCACTCTTTCTGTCGGAGCAACATTGGATTCTTTCAATGACATCCTCAATTTACTTAAAACTGCCATGATAACAAGACTAAAAAGATGTTTTTCAGTGCCAGGGGGATGGGATAAGTAGTGTAACTTACCGCCGCATCCACATTGGCTGGCGAGTCACTGTTGGGGTCTGCCAGCATGGAGATAACACTAATCATGATTGTCTCTACCGTGTGGATCGGAAGCCAGCGTTCCTCAGGTTTCTCGTAACCAAACTTATCTTCTCCGGGCTCATGCAGAATTGAGATGCAAACATCGCCGTTCTTTGCAACTGTGGAGAAAGAGTGGAGCGTGAATTTAACAGCAGCCAAAATGATGTTATGACAACCTTCTGTACAATTAAACTCAAAGCCTGGACTACTTCACTGCTTAATCAAAAAAACCTTTCCAAATCATCAAATAAAGTAGCTTAACAAAAAAAATGTCATTGTCCAGACCAGAAGTGATGGCAATGGCGATTTGAAGTAAACATCAAGGAGAACATGCTGAACATGTTTACCATTTGGGTGCCAGATTTCAGTGATGAACTTCATCTTGGGAGGCCGTAGTGGATAATCATAGGGAAAGGTCAGATATGCTTTGAAAAACCCTCCTTCACTGCAATACAAAGAACACAGCAGGGACAAATGAAAATTGATCGATTGAATTATGATTGAATAATTTAAATTAATTTATATATTTCTAACCAAAAATCATTGTCCAAGTATGTCTTCTTACTTACAAAAGGGTATCTTGTGGACCAATGATCACAACTTCCCATTTATATATATCATCGTCATCTATTAGACCGGCTGAAAAGCCCTCCACGGGGTTCTTGTTGAGCTCTGAAAAAAGAAAAAAATAGAAGCATAAAAGGTTGTTCTATTCAATGAACTGGACATCAAACAACTATACTAATTTCACAGATGTGACCTGGTCCACTCCAGGGTTATTCCTGGCTCAGAATGAGCCTTTTATGAATAATGTACATTACATTATTCTTTAGTTAATACACTCCAGTTAACAAAACTGGAAAATTATATTTAAAAATCATTTTAATATCATAACCATCAATAACCCTGAAAGTCAAACAGCCAGTCTCACCTATTCAAGTTTTTATTTTGCTCTTAAACACATTTAGAGAGGAATTGCTATTTTTATTCTCAATTCTTAGCATTTTGGTGATAGTGATTTTCTTTTGGGGCTGGCTAAAACCTCTTTTTGTGTGTGTGTGTGTGTGTGTGTGTGTGTGTGTGTGTGTGTGTGTGTGTGTGTGTGTGTGTGTGTGTGTGTGTGTGTGTGTGTGTGTGTGTGGTGGGGGGCAAAGATCTCGATATGCATGAAAATCCCTGAACTCTACATGTGTGAGCAGGTAAGGAGTCAAGATAAAAGGACAATATAATAGGGTAGATTTTGGAGATGTCAACATTTTGAGTTGCATGTTATTGCATTGACAAATCATGAAAAAGACAGAAACAAGAGGGAGGGACAGTGATTTAAGTAGTGGTGGTGACTGATAATTTAATAAGCCAGTTGGTATAATTACTACACACAACATTCCATTACAGCTCATTTATAAAGGGTGTAAAAAACTATTTTACAGTAATCCAGGATTTGGTGAATGTCAGAACAATGCTTGGAACCAAAACCAACAGAAAACATTTACAGGGCAAAGCACAAAACAAATGCCTCAGATTCAACTCATGCCGCAATAAAAAGGTTAAAACGTTTTAAACCACAGAGCTGGGTTTTTGAAAAGACTTTCATTTTTTTAGAGAAGTCCAGAAAAAAAATTGTTGCTGCAAAAACTGGTGCAAAGTCATGGCACAGCCATAATGAATCTATGTTAAAGTCACTGACATTGATGAACCACGTATGTAAGGTACAATTAAATCTAAGGCTAGGTGTACACGTGGCCGGCTATTTTCATAAACAGACATTTCAACCCCTCCTTTTTTTAAAATAACATGGTGCACAGCCATTAGTTTTCCGAAAAGTGTTCGGTTACACGTATGTACCCTTGTATATATGTGTGTCAGAGCATGCCAAACCTGTATGTGACAGTGTAATGAGAAGCTCAAGCCCACATTAGCCAATCAGAATCCCGAAAATAGCAACAAATCACTTCTTCTCTCTTCTCTTCCTCCCTTCCTGCTTGGCAGTTTACATGCAAACGAAGATTTCCAAAATCTCCACTCTGACCGGGAGTACTTTACAAAGTTTTTCAAAAATAACTATGTACGTGTAAACAAGGCCTAAGGTGAGCCACGTGTTTGTTTTTTCCCTTTTGTTAACTACACATTTAACTGTGAAGCAGCTACGGGGAATGCTGAGTTTGCATTCACAATAAATTAATGATACGAAGTTGCTGCTGACCATAACGCATAAGTAGTATGTGCTGTGTTAGCCTCTTTAAAAGGCCCCATGCTCTTTGGATGCTTTTATATAGACCTTAGTGGTCCCCTAATACCAAATCTGAAGTCTCTTTCCCGAAATTCAGCCTTGGTTGGGGGGGGCAAGGTGGAGGCTGGGGGGTGTGGCCTTGACCAACTGCTTTGGTCTCAATTTTTTGTATAATAATGTTTGTAAACTGGGTGCATTGAAATAAATCCCAATATTGATGTTGACTTACATGCTTAAAGGACTCCTCCTCTAATGTAACTTTTGTTTATGTGTATAGGAGATGTTACGTTTTGAGGTTTTTGGTATCATATGAGATGTTTTTAGTGAAGTAACAGAAACATTACTTTTTATGTCTCTTTTTCTTTTTGTGTCTATCATTTGAATAAATCATAGTCTCCCATTATTCCAATATCCTTTAATAAATATACAGTGTGCATAATGTTCACTGAATCAAATTGTGGTTTCCAAATATAGTGATCATTGTTGAAGTGAATCACCAACTTGAAGAACTGCACTGAGTCAACCAGTGTACAGCCAGTGTTTCACAACCCCACACACAGAGAAATTGGAATAAATCAGTCATAGAACAGGATATTAGCCTGTCTCCTTTTCTGGATGCAGTGATGAATGTTGTCATTCAGAACCAAGGGAAACCCTGAATCCTGTCCACAGTCAGTACATTATCACAGTTGGTCTTAACTTTATCAAAATAGGTAACTTTAGCTACAGTGTACTGTAATACTAAAATAATATCAATTTATTGATAATATTGTGATAAATTCCAGATACCTTTTCCTAATCTTGATTGTTGGATTACAGTTTTTATAGTCTATTTCACTTCTGGGATTGCTCCGTTGACCAAATCCATTGGATTTAAATCATTTAGGCCGGATTTCCGTTGCCTTAGGCTTCATTTGTGTTGGTTTTTTAACTCTGGTGTATTTATGAAGACTAGGTTAACCTTTTCGCACTTCTCTGCAGGGTAAATTCAGACAGCTAGCTATACTATATCTGTCCAATCTGAGTTTTCTGTTGCATGACTAAAACAACTTTCATACGTACATGTTCCACCAAAATAAGTCCCTTCCTCCGGTGCTTGGCACCGCCCAAGACGATTGTGATTGGTTTAAAGAAATGCCAATAAACCAGAGCACGTTTTCCGAATGCTATATGGAGTAGCCGAGCGAAGCGAGACTACAGTTTTTATGACCTTATTGGATTGTTACACTTGAGAAGGAAAAACAAATACTAACTGCCACTTCCTGATGACCATTATATTAAAAATGACACATTTTGTCATGTTTATCAGACTAGTGGTAATAAGTAAATGGTATAATATATTTAAAAAATAGTTAAGAAAGAATTGTTTATCTAGCTGGGGGACAGACATTCATTCGCTATCAGGGAGCTGCAGCTGTGCATCATGGCTATTGGTTGTTCAGTGTCGAAGTCCATGTTGGCATTAATAAGAAAAGACACACCACTGTCACCAACAGTAACCATATTGATGGCGATTCTCAAAATACGAAAACAGGAGAAGTCATCATTGAGAGCTTAAACACTGAGATGCGTATCCTCATTAAAAAGCTGTTAACTACCCAGCGGTACGGTCTGGGCCAGAATTTACATTAGAAACGTTAAGATATTATCGCTAGTGCTAGCTAGCTGACCAGTTTGTAATTTTAGATCAGGGTTCTACTGATATAGTAGCATATCTGTCTATGAAAGGCTTAGACTATGATAAAGATATTATCAGCAAAGCTCATCAGAGCAGATGAGTCCCTGGATTGATTATTCCTTTGTTCCGTCAGCTAACTAATGTCGAACTTGCTAGCCCGCTAGCAAGGCTGGCGTTTCGATTAAGTATTGATTCAGATATAACGTTATTTATTTGAGCCACTTATTATTGTATATATATATCTTCTTTTCACCAGAGATCGTTTAATGAAAGCAGCTTAGCCACATACTAAACTGCAGTGATAAAGGAATCCATTATGTTGCTTGGTTAGCTTTCTGAGCTTACTCCTATGGCGTAAACATAGCTTTGCGAAGCTATAAAAAAAGGCTAACATTAGCTGCTAGGTAGGTAGCTAGCCTGTATATCGGCTATATTTGATAACGATATTGTATTCATATTACCTGCCAGTTGTTTTCGAAGAAGTAATGCTGATTGTTCGGTCATGGTACGCGGACGTAAATGAAAATCACTTTGTGTCGACAAATACCTTCCAAAAAATAAAGCTAAAGCTAAAACCGAGGTGAGATCTTGCGCTGCCTGCTGCTGATTTCCCTCTGTGTTTTGACACAAGGTTCAGCTGCTGGCTTTGGCTGTGCGCATGCGTGTGTGCAGTATGTGTGTTTATAATACATCCATGGTTTATGTGCGTATGTATTTAAGGCAACGTTTCTCTAGGGATCAACAGGCACTAAACTTGAAACGTTCTTTCCAACCTTCTAGCCAGCTTCCCTGACCTAACGTTACATCATTCCTGATTTATTTTAGTACAATTAGAAGTCAGTTCCCAAAGACAGCAAAAGGATCATCTGACATCAATGCTTTGTTGACTTTTGAGGAATCACAGGCCAGTTGGTGTTTATGATGATGAAACTGACTAACCAAATAATAATAATAATAATAATAATAATAATAATATCATCATTATGGAAACACTGGTATACGTGTCTATTATAGAAAAGCAGTATTGTGGTTTCTTTTGTTTTTATTTCTCTGTACATGTTTATCTTTGTCTTTTTTAATGTATCTTTTATGTCATGTCTGTTCTGAATGTACCTTGAGTCTGGCAATAAAGTTGATGATGATGATGATGAAGATGATGAATCGGTTGTTATTTACTTCATGGTGTTTTATTGTGGTTATTGTGATTTGGTTTGTAAAAATGTCTGGTCTTATAGAATAGCTTGAGTTTCTACCTGTCTTATTATGTTAGACATGCAGAGTCAACATCTTGTTGACTTGATTAGAAGTTTATTGATGCTATTAATGGACAAAGTATTTTTGCTGATACCTGTACCTGATACCTGAATTTCTGGTATAAAACAGAGAAATAATGGTCAACCAATATAGCAATATTAGGTAGCACAATATGATTGAATACTACTAATAATAATCATTTTGCCATTGTAAATGTAGGCATATAGCATATTTATAGATCAAATACTTCAAAATTGAATATTATTTACAGCTGTTTGAAATATTCTTATTGGAATGAATACATTTGTGTGACTCAAGTGGCACACATCCATTTTCAGGCATGACAAACAAAAAAGGTTAAAAAAAATTGATGTACTGTATTTTTGTTTTACAAGGTTGCTTAACAGTTTGTTAAGTGTTTAGAATAGGTTGTTGCCCCACATCAAAGTGAAATAATTAGCTTAACATTAATTTACTAAATAGAATTTACTAAAAAACTATTGCTGCACCAAAAACACAAGATGCGTTTAAACTATCGGAGATGTGATGGAACGGCGATCAAAGAGGTGAATGAAAACATTTTACGTATCTTTCGCACACGTTAATTTTTACTCTATGCATTTTTGCCTATTGTTTCTAATTTCAAAATAAAGTCAATGAAACTAAATTTGTTCGCCAACGCAGCTTTCATTAAGATGATCATATTTACTAGCATAGTGATAGAAAGCACGAGCTTGTGAAGAGCACCCAAAGGCAGCATTATGCGGAAGGAAGGTTGCTCGGCGCCATATTTAATACATCAAAAGCTAGCTAGCATTGACGTAAGCTGTTTACAAACCCTAACTTTAAACTTGAGACGGAAAACTAAAGCAAGCCCTCCACTTAATCAAAAATGAATGTTATAGATCATGTACGGGATATGGCTGCCGCCGGCCTTCACTCTAATGTTCGGATATTGAGCAGTTTGTTGCTGACGATGAGTAATAACAACCCGTAAGTAATGCCAAAGCAGGATCCGTCTATTTCCTGAAAAGTGCCTCACCAGAGTGTTAGCTATGTTCTAATCCCGAAATGAAATCACAAAGATAACTGGTCAACAAAAACTGACATTAGTAATTGTAGTGGTAAAGACGCTTGGGTTTCTATATAAGTAACGTTTCAAACAGAAGAGTTTATTGGGTGGAACATAATCTACATTCCTTCCCAAGAAATAGTCATATGAAGAGGAGCAAAGTAGTAGCCTCAAGTATTATGAATTCAACCGAGCAACGAGTATTGGAGGACTTATCACATATTCTTCCCCTTCACAATCTTAAAGGTTCACCGTGTGATTGATTTAAAACTAGTGGCAATGAGTTAATGTAACGTTACAATGTTTGTTCTGATGTTAGTTAGCCCAGTATTACTTCGGAGGACACAACTGAAGCAAGATGCTTCTACTCTTTATACAATTTCATGGGTTCTTACACTCCTGTCCTGTACTTTGGATCAATTGACAATTTCATTGTCTTTTGTTGTTGTTATCGTTGTTATGGTTTTACATTTTCAGAATATTCTATATCAGTTTTATGTTTTTGTTTACTTTATCTACTGTTTTCATTCAGATTTTCTGTTCTGTATTATCTGCCACTGAATTAGATTATTTAAGTCTTTGTGCTATTAGCATTTCAAGAAACACAATGTGATATCATGTGTAAGTGACATGTTTTCTATGTTGTCTTTTCCGATTCTTATAACTTATATTATATGTATCTTTTTGATTCAAGTGAGCTGCTTTCACCGACCCAGAAGTACCAGTTGTTGGTTTACCATGCTGATTCCATCTTCCATGATAAGGAGTATCGTAATGCCGCCTGCAAATACAGTATGGCATTGCAACAGAAGAAGGTGCTCAGCAAAACATCTAAAGTCCGTACTTCTACTGGTGGCGCTGCATCTAACATACAGGCACAGGTATGTAAGATAAGACAAACCATTTTTGATTGAATCCGTAACACAACTCTCTGTCTCCATCCAGATTTCCTACAGACTGCAAGATGTCACAACAATTGCATTTATTAGGGGTCCAAGCCTGAGGGGGTGGGAACCACGGCAGCAAGGCTGTGGAACCCTATTGTTTTTCTAAGGATTATTCTTCTTCTTCTCTGCGTAAGATAGATAGATAGATAGATAGATAGATAGATAGATAGATAGATAGATAGATAGATAGATAGATATTTATTGATCCCAAGAAAAATGGGAAATTACGGTGTTACAGCAGCACACGTAAATCAGTCGCACAACACAGAATAAATAAATATAAATGAGATACTCCCACTGCAGCCTAAACCACGCATGGTGGTGGTGTGCCATTTTTAGGACTGGTCCAAAATTCCGCAAGGACCTCAGGCGAAACAATTGACCCACTTCCACAACTAGGTGGCACTATAGCAGTGTAAACCGCATAGCTTTGCTACTGCGGTTCCCAGCCCCTCTGGCTTGGACCCCTAACTAGTAGAAACATACTGTCTTTTGGAGCTAAAAACTAACAGTCGCCCTGTTCTGCTGATGTCCTTGTTGTCTTACTAGCCCTTACAGAAGGTTTTGTATCCAGCCTGGAAGCCCAGAGTTTTTCGGGGTCATTGTGCAATTAATCCATACTGTTACATGCAAGTTTGATACACTGTATGTCAGAAATGTCATTAGTTTGTCCTTTGTATAAGTTATAATGTTCAAAATGTTTATTTTTTCACTTGATAACTCCAAATTTATAGAACTGGTTTAGACAACACAAATGCTTATGTGGCATTGCTGTGTGTGTGATATCAATATATACCTGTGAGATTCATGTTTTGTTTTATTCATTTATTTATTTATTTGTCTTTATGATCCTACAACGTTTTTAACATTCAAGTGACCTGAGTGCTGCCCAAATACTCTAATAGCCCAGTTTAGCAGGAAAAGAAATGATGTTCATAGATTGACTATGGACAACAGGTTCGATGTTTTACAAGCTTTTATAGAAAATGAAATCAGACTGACCATAGGTGGTACAAAATCGTTTAGGGCTCTGGGCTATTTGCAACGGCATTGTACCGCCAACCTTGCAGCTCGCACCTCTCGCTATTTCCTGACGTTTGCCTCCCCACGTTACGCTTTGGGTTCCGCTTTTGCACACTCCACCGGTTTGCTGATGTCGATGAGCCATTTTATGTTTTGATGATAGTATCATACAGTAGTGTGCATCTTGGGGGACAAATATCCATACCACTGACTTGATCTGTTGGCATAGATGGTAATAGGAAATGTACTATTTCATATAATGTTGTCTTTCAGAGTTTGCCCTCCGAGATTGAGGTAAAGTACAAGATTGCTGAATGCTACACCATTTTGAAACTGGATAAAGATGCCATTGCAGTGCTCGATGGGATCCCGTCCAGACAAAGAACTCCAAAGGTAAGCTGCTACTCTCATAGTTATTGTAATAAACTTATTTCTTAATGCTTTCATATGCCTTTTTTATAATACAGACATCATATCTGTTAACTCTAGGGCTGCAACAAACGATTAATTTCATTGTTGATTATTTTCTCAATTAACCAATTAGTTGTTTGGTCTGTAAAATGTAATTCATAGGTTAAAAACTAATCAATTAATGGATTAATCTTTGCAGCTCCAGCGTACATACATGGGACCAAAATGAAAGGGGGGGGAAAGGGCAGGCAGAGTAATGATGAAAACTTGTCTTTATCTCA
Source organism: Etheostoma perlongum (assembly GCA_026937815.1). Lineage (NCBI taxonomy): Eukaryota > Metazoa > Chordata > Actinopteri > Perciformes > Percidae > Etheostoma > Etheostoma perlongum. The sequence goes on from CM049375.1 coordinate 29,140,491, forward strand.
GTGAGACCTCTGCCTGCATTGTGTACACAAAACCTTGGCTCCATAACACTTCAGAATAACAAAGAAACGCACAAGCAACTAATGAAGTGATAAACCTATAGATTTTTAAGTCATAAAGTAGTAATGTAAAAAAAAATGTAAAAAAAAATCCACAACTGGAGTGTGGCTGTAAAAGTTGTGGACTTTGTTGGTTCTACTTTGATAGGTGCTGCATTCAGATGCAAAACTGTTCTAGGTTTGCTTTCTGAAATAAAGGGAAAACAACAACAATTACTACTTACCATTTTTGCATTGCAAATGGTAGTCCAGAGATCTTCAACAGGGGGTCTGGGACCCCTAGGGGTTCACAGAGTCACTGCAAGAGGGCTCCAAATTATTGTCCAATTTTCATTGGTTTTCATTCAGTTTTTTCCATAAACTATTATTATAAACATTATACACATTATAAACATGCAAATATAAATCCCCACTGATGATAGGCTTACTGGCCTATAGGTAAGGTCACTAAGCTAGTCATCCACAGATACAGTTAACCCTAAGGATTCACTGTGCCACATGTGTGTTTAACATATAAACAAGACTTATAAAATCATGCCATCAATTATCAGACTTTTTTAAAAGCTTGGTATTTCATGCAAAAAAGTATGTATAAAGGTTTTAACACTAGAATTGCCGGGATTCCATAACTACTAGAACTGCCGTGAGCGGTCATTTTGACCGCCAGATTCCAAACTCTATAATGTGTCATGATAAATACCTCATTGCAATATTAATGCAGGTATTGTGTTAGGATATCTTTAGAAAAACGAAATAACACCAAAATGTACAACTTAACGAGTTTAATTATACACTTGAGTTGCCCAGGTGTTTCAATAATTCATATCATGGCATAGTAAAACGTAATTATTCCATTCACATCTGAAAAATATGGTATGTAAATTCATTCAACATAACTTATAACATGCAAATAACACCTAAAAGTATCTTCTTTGAACATTTATAACCTAACGTAACCTGTCACTGCCTCCGTGTTGATGTCTGCTGTGGTGCGCAGCGCTGCTCGGACCGTGCTCCGCTCCATTTTCTCCTTTCTAAACTCGGCTCTCAGTTCCTCTGCCAGTTGCTGCCTGAACTTCCTCCGGACAATTTCACTGCTGGTGCACTCCTTGGAGAAGATGTGTGCACTCCCAGCCAGTTTGAGAATGTATGAAGTTGTATAAACACGTAAGCAGCACCGGCCATCTAGCTCCGTGTACCGCTCCTTCCACAGAGCGAGCGCCAGGCGCTGCCCTCTGATTCAGAACGGAGTCCATCCACGCCGTATTTATTGTGGTAGCTAGCGTTACCGACTCTGGCTTGTCCTTCGGTCCATTGCTGATTCCCACACTTGTTACTCAAGACCGCTTATGACGTTTCTCTGGCAGAGACGCTGATAGTAACTAAGCAACCAATATGCATCTTCAACCACGCGAAAGATTAAAAACAATACCGCGAAAATCCGAGCGGTCAATATGACCGTGTATGGCCAAAATAGGTAAAAGTGATTTTATTTTCTTTGCGTAGTGTGTAATGTATACAAAAACTATTTTAAATTAAAATATAGATCCTTTTAGGAAAAGTCAGGTACCGGCAGGATTGTATTTTTTTATCCAGCAAAGTTATTACATATGCAAATTTCAAAACGGTCAAAATGACCGTCATGGCCGTTCTAGTGTTAAGCAGCCCTAAACGTAATTGTAGGCCCAGTTTAATATGCAACTTAATTGTATACAATATGCTCCATCTGTGTTTAAGTTAAGGGGACCTTGACTTAAAAAAACATTGAACACCCCTAGGTTAGTCAGTTAGCTTTTATGGAGAGATAAAAATGGATGGTCTTGTTCTTTCTTTCCTCAGATCAATATGATGCTAGCTAACCTGTACAGGAAAGCTGGTCAGGAGCGCTCTGCAGTGACAAGCTACAAAGAGGTCCTCCGACATTGTCCCCTCGCCCTGGATGCAATCATTGGTACGCATGGTCCAAGACAGACACCTGCTGACACACTTATATGCTCATTACACATACAGGCTCTTACAGTGAGGAAAATAAGTATTTGAACACCCTGCTATTTTGCAAGTTCTCCCACTTAGAAATCATGGAGGGGTCTGAAATTGTCATCGTAGGTGCATGTCCACTGTGAGAGTCATAATCTAAATAAAAAAAAATCCAGAAATCACAATGTATGATTTTATTTGTATGATACAGCTGTAAATAAGTATTTGAACACCTGTCTATCAGCTACAATTCTGACCCTCAAAGACCTGTTAGTCTGCCTTCAAAATGTCCACCTCCACTCCATTTATTATCCTAAATTAGATGCACCTGTTTGAGGTCGTTAGCTGCATAAAGACACCTGTCCACCCCATACAATCAGTAAGAATCCAACTGCTAACATGGCCAAGACCAAAGAGCTGTCCAAAGACACTAGAGACAAAATTGTACACCTCCACAAGGCTGGAAAGGGCTACGGGGAAATTGCCAAGCAGCTTGGTGAAAAAAGGTCCACTGTTGGAGCAATCATTAGAAAATGGAAGAAGCTAAACATGACTGTCAATCTCCCTCGGACTGGGGCTCCATGCAAGATCTCTCCTCGTGGGGTCTCAATGATCCTAAGAAAGGTGAGAAATCAGCCCAGAACTACACGGGAGGAGCTGGTCAATGACCTGAAAAGAGCTGGGACCACCGTTTCCAAGGTTACTGTTGGTAATACACTAAGACGTCATGGTTTGAAATCATGCATGGCACGGAAGGTTCCCCTGCTTAAACCAGCACATGTCAAGGCCCGTCTTAAGTTTGCCAATGACCATTTGGATGATCCAGAAGAGTCATGGGAGAAAGTCATGTGGTCAGATGAGACCAAAATAGAACTTTTTGGTCATAATTCCACTAACCGTGTTTGGAGGAAGAAGAATGATGAGTACCAGCCCAAGAACACCATCCCTACTGTGAAGCATGGGGGTGGTAGCATCATGCTTTGGGGGTGTTTTTCTGCACATGGGACAGGGCGACTGCACTGTATTAAAGAGAGGATGACGGGGGCCATGTATTGCGAGATTTTGGGGAACAACCTCCTTCCCTCATTGAAGATGGGTCTTCCAACATGACAATGACCCGAAGCACACAGCCAGGATAACCAAGGAGGGGCTCTGTAAGAAGCATATCAAGGTTCTGGCGTAGCCTAGCCAGTCTCCAGACCTAAACCCAATAGAGAATCTTTGGAGGGAGCTCAAACTCCGTGTTTCTCAGCAACAGCCCAGAAACCTGACTGATCTAGAGAAGATCTGTGTGGAGGAGTGGCCCAAAATCCCTTCTGCAGTGTGAGGAAACGTTTAACCTCTGTAATTGCAAACAAAGGCTACTGTACCAAATATTAACATTGATTTTCTCAGGTGTTCAAATACTTATTTGCAGCTGTATCATACAAATAAATAGTTAAAAAATCATACATTGTGATTTCTGGATTATTTTTTTTAGATTATGTCTCTCACAGTGGACATGCACCTACGATGACAATTTCAGACCCCTCCATGATTTCTAAGTGGGAGAACTTGCAAAATAGCAGGGTGTTCAAATACTTATTTTCCTCACTGTATCTCTGCTTGGACTTAGTGAATCACGTGCTCCAATGTACTGTGTAGGGCTTATAGACAGACCTATTTGTGAAAAGCACTTCAAACTTTGCTTTTTTCCTCTCTAGGTCTGCTCTCTTTATCAGTCAAAGGAGCTGAAGTGGCATCCATGACAATGGATGTGATCCAGAGCCTCCCCAACCTGGACTGGCTCTCTGTTTGGATCAAAGCGTATGCCTTCATACACGCCGGGGACAATCAAAGAGCCATCAACACTATTTGGTAAGCAGCGCAGTAATTGTTTGACACAAAGTGGTTGAATATTGTGGTTCCTTCTTAATGTGACTGTCCTCCAGTTTATTTGACGTGTCTCCGTCCCTCCATCTTGTCTCAGCTCTCTTGAAAAGAAGTCTCTGTTGCGGGACAACGTGGACCTCCTGGTGAGCCTGGCGGATGTCTACTTTAGGGCAGGTGACACCAAGAACGCCATCCTGAAATTTGAACAAGCCCAGATGCTGGACCCGTACCTCATCAAAGGTGTGCTACAGGAAGTGTTTTTTTTTTTATTTATTGATGGACCGAGCATTTGCACCAAACTGTTTAAAATGTGTTTCTCTGTTATCTTCTCAATCATTATCTGCCAGAATGCATACACCAGCTTCACACTAAGCCTAAACACTTGATATTTGTGACAAAGTATGGCCAAATACAGCGCACTACGAGTAACCAGATGCTGGACTCAAATCGGATTAAACGCCACAGAGCAGAAGCTACGGGACCACCAACGTATTTTTCAATTGGTGGGCGATGAAGCTGCAGCGGTTGCAATGGCAGCAGTGAACACCAAACTATACAAATGTAATTTATAGTTTATAGTGTTTTTTCAATAAGTGCTCTTATACTGTAATCAGTATTCTGAGAAAACAAGCTAGAAAGGCTGCTTGATTATGGATAAAATTCTAATCACGTTTATTTTTGGTCAATATTGAAATCATGATTCTTTAACACGATTACTCATTGACTTTTAGAACAATGTTGTAATTATTGAATAAAAAAACAACCTGTGAAACAATTCCCAACACACAAAACACAAATTGAATTGGGAATTTTCCCTTCATACTATACTCCTATTTTGTCTTACAACAAAAGACAAAATAGGAGTTTACTTGCAAAACGTAATGTACAAAATAGTTTTTCTCGATTACTGTTTTTGTGATTGTTGGGAGCCAAAATCATAATCTTGATCAAAAAGCAATTACTTGCACAGCCCTACAAGCATGATATATATTTTGGCGGTGGCGGTAGTTCTCCGTTGGGCTGCAAAAGAGAAGAGACGTTTCCGGGCGGTGATTAACGGCTGTGTACAATTTGAGAGAACACTACCCTGTCAAAATGTATGCACTACACAAAGGAGTACATATTGTTCACAGTGTACTACATGTATGTAGAGCCCGACCGATAAAGGATTTTTAAGGCCGATACGATACAAATATTTGGTTATTTAAAAAGCTGACATTTCGATATATCGGCCGATTATATATTTTTAAAAAAGAAAAACCAAACAAAACATAAACAGATTTCCCTATCATTAGTTATTTATGAGTTGTCACTAAAATATTAGTTTTATTGACCCAACAGAACAGAGGCCCGCCGATATATCGGTCGTGTAGAATCCAAATTGAGACACCAATGGAACACACAGGACTTTTTTTGCTGTCTGGGTAATGTCAGCTCTGTTGTTTGCACCGGCAGGGATGGATGTTTATGGCTACCTGATGGCCCGCGAAGGACACCTGGAGGATGTTGAAGTCCTGGGGGGGCGATTGTTTAATATCTCAGACCAGCATGCAGAACCCTGGGTCATCTCTGGGTGAGTGTCTGCGATATCAAACATCACTGTCATAAGTTTTTCAATCAGCACTGCTCCCTGTCGACCACATGGATGAGAGACACACACACACACACACACACACACACACACACACACATACATTCTCTTTACTTCTATTTATCTGTCTGTTTATCTGTAGAGTGTCCTTTTTTGCACTATCCCTCGACACTGTAACATTGTGAATTTCCCTGTTGTGGGGATTAATGAAGGATTTTGAATCTTTGTAATCTTTTGAATTTGTTTCTGTTGTTCAGTTGTCACAGTTTTTATAGCAAGCGTTACTCCAGAGCCCTGTACCTGGGAGCGAAGGCCATCCAGCTGAACAGCAACAGTGTCCAGGCTCTCCTCCTGAAGGGGGCAGCCCTGCGGAACATGGGTCGTGTTCAAGAAGCCATCATCCATTTCAGGGAGGCCATGCGCTTGGCTCCCTGCAGGCTCGACTGCTATGAAGGTTTGTATGGTCTAATGCCTTCATTTAGGGCTGGGTATCACTGTTTTCCTGATGTGATTCCGATTCACAAGGTCCCCTTTAGATTACATTTCTGTTTCAATGATATGAAAGAGATTCTACAATAAAGGTTCCCTCTAGACTTCTGCATTATTAAAAGTATCAATGTTTACATTAAGAGTTGACCCCAAAGCAATTAGATTAATGTACTTTTTATTTGACATGGACACACAATAAAGTTCAAGGGACCCCTTTTATGGCCATGGCAGTTTTTCTCTCACCAAAATAAAAGTCTAACTTCAAAGTGTTATTAAACCCCCTTCCAAACAAGCTAGCATTACATGGTTGGTACCAATGGATTCCCTAGGTCTTCTAGTTTCATACGATGCAGACAGAGATATGGAGTTCATGAATCAATATATTTCTTTTAGTGTCACATTATCAGACCCTCGTCCACAGCACTGTGGAGGAGGGTCTGGTCCAAACAGCATTCTGGGATGGGAGAAAAACGTACTCTGGTTTATTGGTATTTCTTTAAACCAATCACAATCATCTTGGTTCAGAAGTTGTTTTAGTCGTGCAACAGAAAATTCAGATTGGACAGATCTGAGGATCTGACCTGCAGAGATCTGAGGAGCAGTTAACCATAGTCCTCAGAAATCCATCGGAGTATAAATTACCACAGAAAGAAAGCCGAAGGTAACTTATATCTGGCCAAAAAGAGTGAAATCGGCAACAGAGCAATCCCGGAAGTGGAACGTCATGGATATAGACCCATTTTTTTAATATCCAGCCTTGTTAACTAATATTAACTGTGCCTTTTACAGGTCTGATTGACTGTTACCTGGCGTCCAATGGGATTCGAGAGGCTATGGGGATGGCCAATAACATCTATAAGACTCTAGGGGCCAATGCACAAACTCTGACCATCCTTGCCACGGTGTGCCTGGAGGACCCGGTGACTCAGGAGAAAGCCAAAACCCTGCTGGACAAAGCTCTGGCCCAGAGACCCGACTACACCAAGGCTGTGGTCAAGAAGGCTGAACTGCTCAGTACGTACCATGGTTCTACTGTAGAAAGGTTTTTTTCACAAATGAACTTGGCAGCTGAAGTAGTGACATTCCAAAAAAATTAAACTGCATTCAGTTATATAAATAAAATGACTATATTGATATACAAGTGGAAATGACCGTGTCCGTTTTTTTTGGTTAAGGTCGGGAACAGAAACACGAAGAAGGGATCGCTCTCCTCCGGAACGCCCTGGCCAATCAGAGTGATTGTGTCCTGCACAGAATGCTGGGAGATTTCCTGGTGGCTGTCAACGATTACCAAGAAGCCATGGATCAGTACAGCATAGCGCTAAGGTAACCGGGGGAATTGCTCTTTAGTTCCAATCACAGTAATAATACTTCTAATCTTGGACAATAAGTTTCCGTTAGGCATGGAACGGTTCAAGTCAAACATCCGAACCGTCCGGTCCTGTAGTCGCGTTCCGTAGGGCGGGTTTGGTTCGGCTCATTTTAGCCTAAACAGGCTTGTGCAAAAGCAGATGATGTTGAGTGCAGCTGTCAGTCAGTCTCTGTCCGCTGTATGACAACGTTACAGATGTAGGGTTACTTAACAAAGTGTGGCTTTGAATATGATGACACAGCAACTCCTCCTTCCTGCAGCGTTTAAACAGCCTCTCCATTAGGGATAGGCAGTATATACATTTTATATTGATATTGTGATACAAGATTATATTGTAATATGGTATAGGTGTTGTCTTTTCCTGTTTTTAAAAGATGCATTACAGTAAAGTGATGTCATTTTCTGACTAGTCTAGCTGTTTTATTTGCCTTTACCCACTTAGTCATTATCATCCACATTACTGATGAGTATTTGGCAAAAAATCTCATTGTGGAAATATTTTGTGAAAGTACCAATCGTCAACCCTACAGTATTAATATTGAGGTGTTTTGTCCAAAATATCGTGATATTTGATTTTCTCCATATCACCAAGTCTACTCTCCTTGCCGATCCAAGCACTACAATCCCATCCACAGTTTATGGCAAAAGATATGGAGTCGTTTAGAATTTCAGCGTATGATTAAATGTTACAATCTATAATCTCTGGCAACATTTCAGCAACACAGTAAATCTCAAGCTGTATTTTTTTGCAGAGGAGCATGAAAAGGAACAGAGCAGTGTTGTTTTGAAAACGGTATACAGTGTGTTTTTGGATTATGTTGCACTTGATGCGTTTTTATTTTAATAACAGTGGCACTTTCCCTTTAGATAAATCAGCCATATTCCTTTCATAGTATTTTAAAGACTGCACTGTAATTTTAAGTGGGGAAAAAAACTGTTTCCATTAAGAACTGACATGTTATACTACAGTTGTTTTAAAAAGAGTGCTGGTTTATGCTTCACTTTATTTTATTGCCTTAGTCTATAATGAGGCTATTTTTTATATAAATAAAGAAAGGTGAATTTGGCCTTTCACGCCCTCTGTATCAAACCGTACTGAACCAAAAACCATGAAATGTGTGAACCGTTCCACCCCTTGTTGCTATGAAAGTATATTTGTAACTAATTTATGATGGGGGGGGATTTTTTTTCCTTAATGTCAGTTTGTGCATTTACATTATTTCTCTTCCAAGCCTGGATCCCAATGACCAGAAGTCTTTAGAAGGCATGCAAAAGATGGAGAAAGAGGAGAGCCCCACAGATGCCACGGTGGAGCTGGACGGTGACGACATGGAGGGCAGCGGGGAGGATGGAGATCTGGAGGGCAGTGACAGTGAAGCAGCACAGTGGGCGGATCAGGAACAGTGGTTTGGTATGCAGTGACCCCGGCCACTGAAGGATACACGGTCACTTCTAACGCACTACAGCCTGCGGGAAGCCTTCAGCCATTGGTCGTCAAACAGGACAAGGTGGCCTCGGATGCTACTTCCAACACTCTGACAACCTTATCAACCACTTCACCGTGGAGCTAAGTAAGCCTAGTTTGCTCGTCTATACAGCTGTCCTATACACTCTTGGAGGACCAGCCAACACTCAACCACAAAGACAATCACAATGTTGTGTTCAACATCTTGATTGCTCAATATTTGTGAAAATTACAGTATATATCCCTGACTCAACTTTGTCATTTTTCCCAGCAATTCTTTGTTTCATCTTTGCTGGCTACCTGAATATATGCACCACTGTACCAGGTAGAGCAAAGTACAACTTTAAGGTAAATATATTCATCACAAAGTGAGTGTCAGTGTGTTAAAATAAATCTTTTTAGGGGTTGAGTTGTTAAGTATACTGTTCCCAGGAAAAATGTGTACCATGAAAAGTAGACAGGAGCAATTGTCAGAATCAAATAGTGTGATTGGAGATTTAGTTGCGGCCGAAAGTGTCCGGAGTTGTCCTTCACATGTAACCGCAGGGACTGACACGTGTTCGCTGCAGAGAAGAAGTTGCAGATCACAATGAAGGTTGTGAATTTGCCAAAACTTTGTCTCTGACAGGCAAACGGGGTCTGTTGAAAAGTGACTATTTACCATATTTCCGCTGCTCTTTAAAATATATTAATTTGAATTTGTCACGAGAATGTCATGTAATGTACATGCTTGTTATTTTTGGTGTGTTGTCTGTTGAGCCTGCCTTTGTGTCAAAAAATAACCCTACAATTGACTCAAGTGTTACTTAACCATTTCCAGATAAATGTTTATAGTATTTTGTACATATTTTTTAAAGTGTATAATGAAATTATTAAACACTCTCACTTGACATGGAGTAGTCCAGTTTCTTTTAAAAAGTGGTAGACGGCACATTATTGTTTAATGACACCAGGACGAACAGTGAGTAAACTCTTCATGTATGACAGTTTTATTTACCTGAAACTAAAGTTCATGATACATCGTACAATCATCTCTGAAAATACAGTACAGCAGTTTGGCAAAAACTGCCAGTGGAGCAACTGCCTGGCGTTGTCATGGTTAAACGTATGCATCGCTGCACCGCTCCACGCTCGCCTTCCCAGCTAAGGCAGAATCTGCTCCAAACATGTTGCACATCTCAGTGCAAAGCAAAAAAGGGTGTTTAGTTTTTAAATATTCCATGAAAGTATTTCCTTAGGAAAGATGAATTATTGACGAATGTCTATTCTATTTACCAATACTATACGTTGTCTATTACACAAGTCTGGTAAAACAGATGGCTGATTCAGCGGACATGCACCATGGAATAATGTACGATTGACTGTACACAGTACCAGGATCTTTGTCTAAAAAGATGGCATGAGAATTGTATCCTAATCTAAGGCTCTTCATGCAAGAGGATGGAAGAACTGATGGAGTGGCATTGGCTAGTTTTCAGACATTTATTTATTAATGGCCATTCTATAAAAAGGATGAATGAACTTTATGAGCGTCTGTCTTCGTATTATTTAACTGACATGCAGCTCTTGTAGGATGTGCTGCCCAAAACACACATGCACAACACAAAACAAAACCAAAGTTTCTGCTAGGAATTTAGAGAAGAGGTGGGCTTACTTGGCCTTTTCTGTAAAGAAAAAAAGAGAGGAAGAATCACAATCAGTGGACAAGAATCACAGGCCAAAGTAAAAGCATTAGAGCAGCAAATCATTTAAATTCATCACTACTTATTATACTTAATTAGAAGAGCAAATATATAAAGGTCATGATATGGGCAGGCAGAAGATTAGATCAAAAGACAAATGGAATAAAAAAATAAGATGTATAAATAAAAAACAGCACCATGTCCTGTAATGGTATTGGGACACTTAAATGTCAGTGTCTATGCCAGTTGCTGAAACATGCAGCCAGTCTACAGTCAAAAATAACCAGTATCAGTCACTGGTCCAGTTTAAAATGCAGAAAGGCTCCTATTTCTACTCAGTGTGTACCTGGCAATTGGTGACATTGAAGGCATTATCAAAAAAAACCTCTCAAACACCTTAATTTTTCTCCTTTAGTACCATTAAAAGTATATTTACAAAGAAGAAAAAAATAGAAGCTGGTCCTATCAAAAATATCAGGAGCTGTTATTGCTGTCATTGTCACTGTCACATGAGCAATGACAGACAGCAAAGCTGTGAGTGCAATCACATAAAGAGTGCTAGTTAACATGCAGGTCAAAGTGTACTCACTCTGCAGGTAAACAGGGGGAAGGCATTGGAAGAAACAACAATTAGAACTAAAACACAAAGCACTCACTGGCTTGGTATTATTCGAGCAGGCAAGCAGAAAGGTTGAGACCACGCTTAAGTAAGCTAGTGTAAATGAATGGAGCATGTTGACAGCAACAAGAAAATAAATCCATCCAGAGATTGTACTTGGTGTGCTATGTACAGATATACAGACTTTTCCAATGACCGGCTGTCCATGTTGTGCTCAGTTGAGAAGATTAACAGCATCTTGGTGCCTTTTTACATATTCAAGTACAGTATGTGCACATTATACATACATTATAAAGATAACGGTTAATAAGATGCAAAATTAAGATTGAAAGTTGAGACTGAATCTCAAAAATATGACTTAAAACTAAATCAAGACAAATGTGTTTTTTTCTTCAAGTAAACAAATTTAACAACAGACTTTATCAAAAATTGCCCTGTATCCTACTGGTTACGTATTGTTGTCCTTGTTTCCCTCCAATAACAAAATAAAAATGGAAAATATATTAGAAAAACATTACAATGTGTGCAAGGACTTTGTCTCTACTGCAAAACAAATTGGTGCTTACCTCAACACTGAAATGATTAAGACAAATGGGTAGTAATGGACATATTAACAGCATTGAGGTAGCTGTGCTCTGCCTAATGCAGAAAATAATGAATGATAATGTATAGAGCTCAAAAATGACTTTAGGGATTCCTGCCAGGGTAAATACACTACCGGCAAAGGTTTGGGGTCACTTACAAATTTCCATTCTACTCCATTATAGATCTGAGTGGGGGGGCTGATCTTTAATGCAATATCTACATTGCCCATTATCAGCAACCATTCATCCAATGTTCATCTGTTTAGTAATATGATATCATTTTAAAAAACTAACTGAGAAAACATTGGAGAACCCTTATGCAATTATGTAAGCACATAATCAATGTAATCTGAAAACTGCTGCCCTGGTTAAAAAAACCATGCAACTGATCTCAGCTGGTATTCTATAATGGAATGGAAATTTCTAAGTGACCCCAAACATTTGACCGGTAGTGTATATATTCAAGCCTTTGCCCCAAAACTAGTATTGTCCTATACGGTCTTTAGAATTACATCCTCTTCACACCCAGCATTCTTGTTCCCACATCCTTTTCCCAAAAATTACAAAATATGAATTATCATAAAATAGTGTAAATTCTCTGTACAGCTCAACAAATAGCTCAGACAGGGTGGGCATCTGTCTCTGTTCCAAACAGAGGATCAAAAGAGAGAAAAGCGTGATGGTAAAATAAAACACATGGACATAATATAAGTCATTAAAATATGACTAATCCCCAGCCCCCCCGCCCAAAAATGTGTATCGGTGAAAATGTCCTAAATACAAAAGATCTGACAGCAGACAGACTGTCAGAGCAGGTGCAAGTGTTGACTGTAAGTTGTTCCGAGTTAATGTAACTGTGGTAGATGTGTGTGTGTGTGTGTTAATGTCCACTTCACACTGGTGCACAGGGAGGGTAGTGTGCTGGAGTCAGTCAGGGCCACAACATGGCAGACACGTTAGTGTCGGTGCTGTAGATCCACAGCAAAAGGGGCAGGGAGATGGCCACGAAGGGCCACGAGATGCCCTCGGCACATGCAGACAGAGAGCAGCCTTTGTTGGCCGGCTTCTCCAGCTGTTTACCAAAGTCCAAGTAGTTCCTGGCCACAAACTTAAGCAGCTCGTCCAGCAGGATGACGGGCAGGGAGATCTTCAGCACCATCATCCACTGGGTCGTATCCAGAGGGGTGATCTGGAAGATGACCTGGGAGAGAGCATGACAGCATTCAAAATGCAACATTACAGCCAGGTTTTTTGTTTTTTATTTTACAGGATTAGGAGTGCACATTGTGTCAGCACAGATCAACCTCTACCCCTTAAAATGTCACCCTACAGTACATGAAGGGGCATGAAGGTGAATGGTATGGGGCCGCTAGGTTGGCCTAGTGCAGCGAATATCAAAGTGTTTTTTTAAATAACTTACCCCCCTTTGAAATATTTTTTTTTTTCAGCCAGATACCCCCTACCAGCTCAAAACATTTTGGTAGAAAATGAAAAGCCTATATAAAGAAGAGCATTACAGCCTGCACCATCTGTGTCTGATTTACTAAACAACAGCCCTGTAACTGGAACACACTTATATGCTGTTTCACATGACTAGAATCCATCACATTTATTTTTTATAGTATACTTACTAATATATTTAAAAAAAATTTTAAATGAACTCTCACATATCCCCTGCAGTACTCCAAAGTACCCCATCGGGCTATGTGTACCCCCATTTGAGAATCACTGGCCTAGTGCTTGAAGAAATAATTCAACTTGTTGGGAAATAGACTTGTTCATGTTCTTGCTGAGTTTGATGAGAACGTCTGGTAAATATGAAGCTACAGCCAGAAGATGGTTAGCTTAACTTAGCATATCCTAGTAGTAGACCGGTTCTGTCCAAGAAGACAAAATCCACTCATCAGAACCTCTAAAGTTCACTAACTGACATGTCATATTCCATTTGTTTAATCCTTACAAAAAACAAAGTGTAATTTGGTTCATGTACCGGACTTTTTCTTGGATGGACCAGTGACTTGCTGGAGTTTCTGCAGGCCTTGCAACCTCCCAATGATGACACTAGGAAGTCACAGCACCAGTCAAGAAACAGTCCAGCTTATAATTAGAGAGCTTTAACAAGGATTTTATTTACCTTTGGAGAAAGCCAGAATAGCTTCATACATAACGGACAGACAAGAGAGTCTGTCTTCTTATTTGACTCTTGCCAAGAGAGAAAACAAGTGTATTTCCCAAAATGTTGAACTATTCCTTTAAAACCCACATTATAAACTGTGATCGCAACGCAAAGGTTTGTGCCGAAGACATCTCGTTTTCTCTCTCTCATCATTTCCTAACTGTGTCCCTACTGTCACCCGTCTAATTTTAGGCAAATACATATGTTTTTTCCTTTTATTTAAAAAGGTACCTCATCAGTTTCATTGCATGTCTGTAAGGAAGCCATACAACCACCAGGGCGCAATTAGAAGCACAAGACCCCTATTTGCGTGAAGCAGTTCTCCGCTCTGCTAAAGATACGCACCAGGTCTATATTCATGCGAGCCGCGGGGCGTTTGGACAGCCAGGCAGGCAATGAAACAGCGAGAGCATCCAGTCAAATTACCAAAAGACACCCCCCAATACCGTTTACCGGTATGTCTCCTCTACAACACCACGGACCGGCCCGTCAGACACCGCCTACCAACAGCCTGGGTTTGGCCGAGGTTTCTTCCTAAAAGGGAGTTTTTCCTCGCCACTGTCGCACTGTTGCTTGCTCTGGAGGGAACTACTAGAACTGTGCGCTCCTTATAAATTATAGTGTGGTCTAGACCTACTCTATATGTAAAGTGTCTCGAGATAACTCTTGTTATGAATTGATACTATAAATTAAATTGAAATTAATTGAATCTTGGAGGTGGAAAAACATAATCGAGAATGCCAGAAAAGAGAAGGAATGGAGTTTAATTACAGGAGTGCTTGGAGTGGAAGGTAGATTCTAGCTTAATAAACATGTGATTGTTCTGTAAAGTACTTGTTGAGACAATATAATCTGCGAGTCAGGCAGCAAGACGCTCCTGGTGTGGTATGGCGCATGGTGGAGGACGGAACTAAACCGGAAGGCAGCACAGAGAGGTGGAGAGGTAACTCCTGAAACACAACCTGTGTCCTGCAGTAGCTAACTGGACCATCAAGCAGGCAGCTCATTTCTGAGTTTTGTTTTTAAATGACAGTCCCATTGAGTCATATTTGAATGAACTAGTTTTGTAAAAACTCACAGGCAGAGGTTCCACATAGAGGATGAGGAAGTGGAGGGACATGGAGAGGCAGATGGCCCCCAAGAGCCAAATGTTCTCCCAGGGTGGCATCCGCAGAAGAGACTGGTTCTCCGACAGACTGGACAGAAGAGAGAACACAGATGGTAATTCATTTATACAGTTTGCCCTTCCTTCAATGATTGCAAATTTTCATTAGACGAGAGCTTTGATGTTTCTGAGTGGCACACATTTACCTGTTGAGAGCATTGCACATCTCAATGGTGACGAGCACAGACAGGGCCATGGTCATTGGGTAGGGCGACTCAAACACGTGGCAGTCCAGGCCATCAAAGTCTGGGTTGTCAGGGGCGCACTGGAGGAAGTGGCTCTGCAGTGAGGAAAGCAGGGGAGTGAGGGAGCGGAAAAGAGCACGGGGGGATCTGAAGCATAAACACTCAGACAGGCAGGCTTACCAGCTGGTACAGAGTGAGTTGAGGTCCATCTTCAGAGACAGTAAACCACCAGGCAGCCGCTCCCACTGTGGCTGCTCCCACATAGCCTATGAGCAAAGACACCAAACATTATCATTCACAAATTACCTATTTGTCAAACTGCATAAAGGCAAACCAGATATTCTTCTGTTATTATTATCCTTCCATTCCTGTCCATCATCTTACATCCAATGGCCAGGTATCTGAAGAAGAGCCAGCCAGAGATAAGGGGCTCCTTAGCATTACGAGGAGGCTTCTCCATTATGTCTAGGTCTGGGGGGTTGAAGCCCAGGGCGGTGGCAGGGAGGCCATCAGTCACCAGGTTGACCCAGAGCAGCTGAACAGGTATCAGAGCCTCGGGGAAGCCCAGCGCCGCAGTTAGGAAGATGCTATCAGGAGAAATAACTCCAGTTAGCAACTGTACTGACACAAAATCGTAAATAAATCCAAATCTAGGGTCATGACTCACCAGACAACCTCTCCCACATTGGAGGAGATAAGGTATCTGATGAACTGCTTCATGTTATTGTAGATAGCTCTGCCTTCTTCAACAGCGGCCACAATGGAAGAAAAGTTGTCATCGGCGAGGACCATCTCAGAGGCTGACTTGGCCACGGCAGTGCCAGAGCCCATGGAGATGCCAATCTCTGCTTTCTTCAAAGCAGGGGCATCATTCACTCCATCACCTGTCTGGGGAGAAATATTTTGTTACAGAAGAGTGATTTTTTTTTGCTAAAACACCAGCAAATCAATCTAATATACATGACGTTTCCAAGGCCAACAAAGACAGGATACCTACAGGTTTCAACATGTTTAAAGGCTTTATCTGCTTTGCCAGCCCAATTTGGCCCACCCATGAGAGAGAGACATCATGGCTTTCAAACGAGCAAAGTGGTAGTTGGTCAAGGCCCCACCCCCAGCCTCCACCTTGAACCCTAAGCCTAACCCAATAATAACTAATTACCAATTAAGACCAACTTCACAATCAAAATATAGACGCTTGTAAACCCAGGCTACTTCAAATAAAATGAGAAAACACTAATGATCAGTAGGAAACTCTGTATAATCAGATTTCAGACTTCATACCATAGCAGTGATCTCGTCAAATCCTTGCAGGATCTCAACAATCTTGGACTTATGGGAAGGCTCAACGCGGGCAAAACAGCGAGCGTTAGTCACAGCATCACGCTGAGCAGCGGGCGAAAGTTCGTCAAACTCCCGCCCGGTGAAGGCCATTTGCTCGACATCATCCTCCTCGCTCAGGATGCCAATGCGACGGCAGATTGCCACAGCTGTGCCCTTGTTATCTCCTGTGATCATGATGACGCGGATGCCGGCTTGGCGGCACAGCTTGATGGAGGCAGCCACCTCCTGTCTGGGAGGGTCCAACATGCCGACACAGCCGACGAATGTCAGGTCGGACTGGAGGCAGAGAGACAAAGACGTGACTGAATGTTGGGACTGAAAAGAATACTCCACAAGTAGACACCAAATACAGCTATGTTTATTAAAACATCCAAACAATTGTACCAAACGTTACATGAAAAAATCTCACCTCGTACGCCGCAAATTTGATAGGGTCTGACAGAATCATGTCCTCCATTTTGGGTGGGCTGTCTCGTGTGGCAAGAGCCAGGCACCTAAGGGTGTCACGTCCTGTCCCGTACTCACGGATCACAGACATGATCTTTTCCTTGATTCCTTTGCTTAAGGGAACTTTGCTGTTGCCAACTCTGATGTGGGTGCACCTCTCAATAACTCCCTCTGGGGCCCCCTTTGGAGTAGAGCATAGGAATAACATATTCACAACATGGTAGCAGACTGTCAGCAGTGATGGAAGAAGTATTCAGATCCTTTACTTAAGTAAAAGTACTCATACCACACTGTAAAAATACTCTGTTAAGTAAAAGTCCTGCGTTGAAAGTACTGTATGTATGTATCATCAGAAAAATTTACTTTTAGTATTATATGTGGAAGTACTCAATGCAGAAAAATCAACATATTTTAGAAAAAGGAAACGATCAAAACAGTTCTGTCAATCAACTCAATGTTCAATCGTCTTATCATTTCAGCTGTACTTGTAGGCCGTTATATTGTTGGGAAGTTTAATTTATAATAAAACATTTTATAAACAACAAGCGTTTTGTGTGCCAAAATCTGAATTTGTAAAGTATTTAGTAACTAAAGCTGTCAGATGAATGTATTGGAGTAAAAGGTAAAATATTTCTCTTTGAAATGTAGTGGAGTAGAAGTAGAACATAGCATTAAAAGAAAAGACTCAAGTAAAGTAAAAGTACCTCAAATTTGTACCCAAGTACAGTATTTGAGTAAAAGTACTTAGTCGCATTCCAACACTGGCTGTCAGGCATCAAAAGCAAAGCTATCGGCTAGTTCTCTGTACGTTTCTTTCAGTATACCTTGACAAACATCTTGCCCATGGAAGAACGAGATTTGTTGGGGGTGCAGTAGACAGACATGGACTTCCTGTCTCTGGAGAACTCCAGGGTGACCTCCTTCTTCATCAGCTGCTTTATCACCTGCTCAGACAAAAGGACAGATGGAATGAGAAAAACCTGCTGAGTGAGAGCAGTAGCAGCATGTGCAGGTGAAGGGAGCTGGTGTCACTCACTGAGTTGCAGGCATTAGCTCTGTCAATCTTGGACAGGTTGTGGACTTCAGTGTCAAAAACATTCATCTTCTCCACCAAACAGGTCAGTGCGGTCTCTGTGGCCTCACCCACCTTCTCGTACACACCCTTCACCTGAAACATCCAAAAACATTCATGGTAATATTTTTACCTCATCAAAAACAAATGTGCACACTCATTGGACACATTTTAGATTTGCCCATAGAGCTTATTTGAAACAGATGAAACCCACCAACGTCCCACTAAACAGTTGTTTTAGAGTCTACGTTTGTTATTAACAGTTATTGACTATGTTTTGGTAAAGTACACCTGTTAAAGGTCCCATATTGTAAAAACACACACACAACTTTACACTTATGACATGTCAAGTAGGAAGACAGAGTTCAGACCTCGTTGAAGTCCAGAGAGGAGTCATTACACAGGGCACAGATTGTAGCCAGTTCAACCAGGGCATCATGCTGGGAGGTTTTCACTGGTTTACCATCCTGGTACCTGAAGGAAAGTACAAACTATTAACCTGTGCGTGTGTACGTGTGTGAGTGTACAGTTCATATAACATTAAAAACCTTATCTATTGTTGCATTAAAATATACATACTTCCTTTAACCTACAATTCAATGAGTCAATTTAATGAGATATTTCCAGCTCCATTAATTGTTTTGTCTGTTACAGAGTCAGCTGTGAAGTACTCACACTTCTCCTTCAGGTGCGTAGGTAGAACCTGTGATGGTGAACTCCGACAGAGCACAGCTGTCACCTTCAGCTTTGTTGATAACAAACATCTGGAGAACAAGAGAGCAGGTGGGACAAAAAGTAACATGATTTTTTTGAAATGCAGACACCATTTGATAACTGACACAGCAGGTGGCAGCAGAAACCTCAGAAATCCCAGCAGTCCTTAGGAGCAAGAGCTCTTTTTGACAGTAGATTAGCCTGCAGTGTTACACTGTCTCTCTGTGAGGGCAACGCTGGGTGGCACGCTGCATAATGTGAACAAGGGTGTTTAGTTTTCCTCCTTAAGTTAACAAAAGAGACTGCCAAGGACCGATTAAAGAGAGACGCTGTGCCCAAAAGAAAGAAGCCGTGGTGCCAGGCCTGCTCCTGCTGGACACTTTCATCCTCACAGACACACAGCTTGTGAGGGATTGGTTATATCAGAACATAGGGGATGACAACTAGTCCAGCCCTGCCGTTTTTCTCTGATGATTAGAGACTTATTTTATGGACATTATTTATTTAAAAAAAAACACTTTAGATTGATGAATACTTGCTCTTGGGGGGGGAATTGTTGGGTCTCATTAAAATACAGAGTTTGCTCTAGAACTACTCTTTCTCAATTTGCATTCTGAGATAACTTGTGTTATGATTTAGACACTATAAATACAACAATTAAATTAATTATGGTCAGTACAAAAACATTACATGCTAACTATTTTTATGTTTTGTTTAACATACATTTTTGGGGTATTTTAGGCCTTTATTTGATAGGACAGCCCCAGACAGGAAACTGCGGCATTCACTGCGGCAAGGGCCGATCCCATGTACATATGAGTCGCACGCACAACCATATGATTACTATTTAACACATAACAAGCTAATTAGTATGTCCTCCTAACTGACCAAATCCCTCTATCAGGATGCAAATCACTGCATAAGACAAGAAGACAATATTGGGCTGTGTTCATAATTGCACACTAAGATACTATTAATACTAAGTAAAATATAGTGAGTAGTGCGTTCCAACTGCACAGTATGTGAATTTTGTGTATGTGAGAAATATCAGGATGTATTAGATTAGCAAGAATATAAACTTGAGTTTACTGGACATACTCAACCGCCACAAAATGCATTGCAGATCTTCAGACTGTTCGTTGGCAGACTGTGAAGTTAAAATAGTTAATGGTTGTTAATTACGAATGATGGCGAGTGATGTTAAGGTACAGTTAAGAGTAAGTAAATTAAAGTAAAGTAAAATGCGTGAGCTTCCACAATGAACTGTAAAAAACCTTTAACAATAAAATATTAAATTATATTAATTAAGACTTAAAATAATACTGGAATATATAAAATTGAGTGGAATTAACGTTGATTTACATTTGTGATAAACTATTTTCATTCAATGTAATGTCATTTGCAGCTAGTGCTGTCTAGCAACTCTTTGTTGGCTGGAAAAAACAAACACTCTAGTCAGGCCAATCACATAGTGTATAGAGTTGGTGGGCGGGCCTAACATAATGACGGCAGAGTTGCAACGGTTCCGGGTGAATTCCCTGCTACTTGTGTATTGTAAATCTCTTTATTTTATTAGGTAAGTTCCATATTTACAAAGCAAAAAAAATCCAAATCAAATTGAGTCTCTTAAACTGGTAACAAATAAGAAAGCTATTTTAATAACTGTTATAAACTTAACACTATTTAATTAAAACTCTTGCTGTCATTAGCATTAATGAAGTTGTAAATTTGTAATTTCTTTGTATCTTTTTATTTGTTTCTGTATAATTTATCACTTTCATACTTGTTTTCATACAATATTATTTGCAATTATTTATGTGAAGTTTTGTTTATGGACTGTGATGACGGAACTGAATTCAAAATTTAAATTGAGTGAAAAAATTGAATAAATGGCTTATAGAGCAAGCAGGGGTTTGTTTGGCTGTTTGGCAGTGCAGCCCTACCCTGCCTAAAATATATTTACACCAGATGCTACAAGAAAAAGGCTAGGAAAATCATTTAAGAGCCAAACCACCAGGGTAACAGCCTTTTCTCCCTGTTAAGGTTGGGAAGAAGGTCAGCATTGAGATGCTCAGGAGGAGCTTCTACCCTCAGGCTACTAGGATCCTAAATGCTGACACTGACTTATACTGCAACCCCCATCACACACTTTTACAATTTTATTATTATTATTACACTGTTTTTAATGCACAAATTCAAGGAACTGAAAAGATTACATTTTATATGTGGCAAATAAACGGAAAATAACTATACCAGCTAACTAGCTCAGTGTCTTCAGGGTGTAAACTCCCTGATCCGCCAAGTCCGCTGGGTAACGGAATAAATCCAGGGATTGCCGCCGGGCATGGTGGATGAGCTCTCATCTCAATTTTACATTAAATGATAATGCTACCTTGTGTCAAAACCGCTCTGCAGATTAGGTGGTAACATCAGACTGGCTGCTTTCTGTAAGCACTGACAATGTGCCGTTGTGGCAAGCTAGTTTGGTTTTACACACTTGAGCTTTTGTTTTGTTTCAGCTTGAAATGATGAGTTGGACACTTTGTCGTTTTCTCTGGCCTGTCTTGCTATTTTCTCTCTCTTCTTCCATTTTGCAATCCCCGCCATCTTTGTCACACCACACCATAAGCACATTGTGAGGCAATTGTAATAATCCATGCGGATGATTACAGTCAAATGAATTATACAAGCTTCAATGCAAAAAAATGCAATGATAATTTTAGTAATCAAATTACTTTGGAATCGTTTCAGCTCTAGTATAAAGTACGCTAGCATGCAAACAACCATGGTCTAACTGCATGCAGGTTTATATTCTTTTAGTCATCAGCATATGTTGTTAATTTATCATTAAATGTTGCATGTATATGTGAAGAAAATAATTGCCTTTTTACTGCAATATGGATAAAAACGTTAATTATACGAATTATGAGACAGGAGTGTAAATTCAAGTAGCACATCTCTTTAGAGGTTTTGTCCTCAGAGCAAATGCTTTCTCTTTTCAGTAGTTTAATACATGGCTCTTTGTGCAATTACTGCTGTTGTCAGTGATTTATAGTGATTCACAATCACAAGGCTATTCACTCATGGCAAGTACAATATCTGTCACATAAAATTTGTACATTAATGCCACAGTCTTATTCAGGCTGTGCCAAATTTCGGAGAAAGCACTGAACAGTCAACAAAAGAGGATTAAACTTTAATAAATGCTGAAATGTCTTAATGTGGGGCCAAGTAGTGCTGGGTTGTTACTCACAGAAAGTGAGAAAGGAACTACAGGCTGGCTGGGTGACGCAAGGTCTGTTATGTAACAGCAGCACTGCAAGTCATCTGACACCTCACATTCAACATTCGACAAACGGCAGTATGTTGTCTTTGTGTTCAATAACCTGGATACCTGATTACAAGGAACACTCCCCCTCTCTTTTTGGACAGACAGTACTAACATAATTGCTGTGACTGAGAGTCAGTTTCTCTAACTGCTGTCACCTTATTCATTCACCAGACAGGGACAACAAAGATGACAAAGCACTGACGACCAACCTGCTCAGCAATGCACCGAGAGAGACTGTAAGTGTGTGAGTGTGAGTGAGTGAGCGTGCGTGTTTTGTGTGCATACATGCGTGAGAGACTCACTCTGCACACAGACATCTGGTTGGTGGTCAGGGTTCCCGTCTTGTCAGAGCAGATGACAGAGGTGCAGCCCAAGGTCTCCACGGATGGCAGGCTGCGGACAATGGCATTCTTTTTGGCCATGCGGCGGGTGCCCAGGGCCAGGCAGGTGGTGATGACAGCAGGAAGACCCTCGGGTATGGCAGCCACTGCCAGTGCCACAGCGATCTTGAAGTAGTAGACGGCGCCGCGGATCCAGGAACCTCCATGGACGGGGTCGTTAAAGTGGCCGATGTTGATGATCCACACGGCGATGCAGATGAGGGAGATGACCTTTGACAGCTGCTCGCCAAACTCATCCAGCTTCTGCTGCAGGGGCGTCTTCTCCTGCTCAGTGGCCGCCATCTCGTCACGGATCTTACCAATCTCTGTGTTAACACCCGTGGCCACGACCACACCCACGGCCTTTCCAGATGCAATGTTTGTACCCTGAAATAACAAGTAATATAGTACATGTTGGCTCAAGTACATCTGATAGTATCTCACACATCTAGAAATAACAACAGGAGCGACTTTTTCCAGGAAGTTAACAGCAATTAAACAGACAAGATGTTGAAGGACATCAACAGGATGTGTGATAGCGTGTGCAGAGTTAAGCTTACAGAGAAGAGCATGTTCTTCTTGTCCTGATTGACAGCACGAGGGTCGGGCACAGGGTCGGTATGTTTGATGACCGAGATAGATTCACCTACAAAGACAACAGAGGGCAGCGTGTTAAATTCAGTTTGCATTTTCCTCAAATACGAACAAAGCAAGAGCAATTATCTCTACAGAGAGAGATCTATGGTCATTTACATGCTCATGAATGTTTTAATTCAGAAGCAAACATGCTAATTGAAAACAATGTCATGATACATCTCTTGGCTTATTCTGCAGCCAGCTTAAATGCTCTTGTTAAAAAAATGCTCTTGTCATCCAGTTATTCTGGTTCTGGAAGATTGATCCATTCATCTTGGGTGAGAATGTTGGATAATGTTGTGCTCTTATTTTGAGAAAATAAAAAGGAGCATCAGTGTAGAGTCTGAAGTTAATTTTAAGTTGCCAAATAGTTTATTCAAAATATACTAAAAATATCAAATGAAACCCTGCTGTAGCCACGAATAAAACAACCGATTGAACTCTGTGTGTGCCAGTTACTATTGCATGTGTGACCCATTCCACTTATTGCAGCAAAAGATATATTTTAAATTAAAGAAATAAGTGTCCATTTTAGAAAATAAATTCACTGGCAAGGCAAATAAAAAGCTTAAAAAGGGAAAGGTGGTAATATTTAATCCTTTGTTTAAAATTTGTCATTAAGTAAAAGATGGCCTAGATATCAAAATTCTTAGCTCAGCTCAAAAACCTATTTAATATTGAATAACAAGCATAGGTTTACATGTGTGCAGTGAAATGCAGGATGGCATAGTCTTGATAAAAAACAGTAAAAATAAGAATTAGAAAAAAAAACATACAGGGCAAAAAATAAAAGATAACAAAATGATAAAGTTTGTATCTCTCCAGTGTGTATAAATGTAGCATATATCACAGTTGTAAGCAAAACAAATCAATAACAGTTGATGGTTAAAATGATTAGATTAGAGGAGAAAGCCTAATCTAATTGACAAAAAAATGGCACAGGAAAATAATTTGATGGCTGTGATATCATCAGCAAACATGTCTTACCGGTCAGAATGGACTGGTCTACCCTCAGAGTTGTTGATTTGATTGAACAGATACGGATGTCAGCAGGCACCTTGTCTCCAACTATAACCAAACAGAAGAGAATATACACAAATAAAATTGCAAATAACTGAAGGCTGTTGGATGTTAACAGTTATATTCATATATCATGACATTGTATAGGATGCCTCAGTAGTCTTTTACACCACATGAATAGTAACACTAGAGGTTTGATTACCACCGAGTACAATGCTGTGTGTGTGTGTACACATTTTAAATGAATATTTAACAGTTGAGATGTTGTCCATTTTCTACAAGCAGTGTATTCAGCATTTGTGTAAATCCAAACTGATGAAGCACATGTCATTACAGGGAGGTTGCTGTGCCACACAGCAGCAGAGCAGTGCTGCCATCGCTGCAGGGATAGAGAAAGAAAGCCAAAGAAAGAAGAGGAAATGAAGGACCTGTGAGCCATAAAAGGCCTGTCTCAAAGGAAAAGGCCAATTTGGGTACATTGGAATTGATGTGACCCAGTTCAGCTTCCTAATGGTACATAAAGGCAATGAAACTGGGGAAATGGCTCAGGCTATGGCACAGTTCCGTTGGCGTAGTCTACATATAGGCCTACTTAGTTAAAAATGCAAATTGCTCAGATTAATACAAAAGGGTTTGGGTTAGCCCCAACCTAGTCTTTCATTGCCGGACCTACAGTCACAGCGCTGTGGAATAAGGTCTGGCAACACCACAGATACATTCTGTGATAGGAGGAAAAAATGCTCTGTTTAGTTTACTTTTCTTTAAACCAATCACAATCGTCTTGGGTGGTGTTGATTTCCAGATACAGCAACGGTGGCTCTGCAAAATAGTCTCAGGAAGGAACTTGTTTTGATGGGACATATGCTTGCTGCAAAACACAAAATAAAATATTAATTGAAGTTAACTTTTCACATAATACAGTAATGTGAGGTATTTAAATTAGTTGGACATAATTTGATCTTTATCGCCATGTGTATTTTGTCTATAGCAATCATTTGAAAATCTTTGCTATTTTGTCTATAGCAATCATTTGATAATCTTTATAATTATTGGCCTGAATTGTTGCACGAGCCACATTTTCGTCAAAACTTGCTATTTTTATTATGTAGCTTGCTAGCTTGAAAGTTGTTGTTTTCTGAAGCAAAGAGATTTTGAAAACGGAAACACAGAGAGAGAACATCTTGCACGTAAGCCACGGGCCGGATGTTAGGCTTTATCCTGGAAATGTACTTCTGTTGATGACTAACCCCAACCAAAAAGGTATAGTTAAAATACAGGAACCCATATCAGCCTGCCAAAAATCTACGAATCTAGCAAAAAACCAAGACAAAGTTGAAGTGAAAACCAAAACTCTTGCTCAGGAAAGAAATGAAAACAAAGATTTGGTAAATGTGAAATCATGTACCAATGTCAAGGAGCTTCCCATTTGAGGGAGACACATACCCTCATGCCCTTGAGGGAAGGAAGGGGAAATGTTAACAACAATGCATGCAGCCATAAATGGGAAAAGCCCAGGTTTAAATGTGGCATATAATGGCAGCTGTTGCCTCATCATTGCCATAGCATAGGAAAACTCCACAAAGAGACACTTGAAGCCATCATGTTGTCTCACCTTACTATTCCATTAACAGGTAAATGTCTACATTTTTACACATTTAAAAAAAAATAATGTACAGCCTTGTCGTGCATTTCAAATCTCCCACTACATGAGTAGTAACTTGAAGCTGGATGATCGTCAAGTCATTAGATGTCCTGACAGCAGTGCCAGGAACTCTGATCTGTCAGCAGGGATTGGCCAGTCAGATTGACAATGTTTTTCTGAGGACCGTGTTGCATTTTTAAACCATCTGAACCTGGATTGATGAGTGCAACAGAACCCAGGTCACAGATGGAGCAATGGAAGTTTGGGGTGAGTTCAACATACAACTTAAGATGCAGTTAACTTTCTGATGGTGTGGATCAATAATCTTAGAAGATTGTTATATTTCATAGCTACACCTTTTCACTTTATAAACAAAAATGATCCTATCCCCTGAAGAGATTTAAAGGATTACCCTTTGGTGCATCACAGTAACAATACATTAAAGTGTTTCTTAATAAGCCAAAAAGCTTTACAATTACATTACATCCTAGATGGTTGTACAACACTTCCTTTGCCAAGTCATTGTTTTTGAATAATAAGAAGACACGGCCTGAAATACACACACATATACAGGGACTTGACCGGCAACCCTTCAGTTCCCAAGCCAAGTCCCCATGGACTGAGCTATTGCCACCCCCAAAAGAAGAAATACTGAGAACTTCTAAAAGTCTGCTGAGCCAAGAAGCATGACTACGGGGATAGGCTTATAATGATGGTGCATGCTGATGTCATACAACATACAAAGAAACCAGTGATTGTTGAGACTGTGACACAGTGAAACATTGGAATTGTCTCAAGGCTGTGTTACACTGCAGACCTGGTATGAACAAGTGTGTGTATATCATCTGTCCCTTTGTGTCAACATCCTTCTTGGTAGAAGTCCAAGCATCTCCTCATTTTTACCTCTGTGCTTGCCAACAAGTCATAGAGTCCTAGAGAATTTTCAGTTATAAAAGTTTAGACCCAGTAAAACATTTCACCCAAAGTAACTCCCAGATATGTCTTTGAAATAGACCTTTCAACACCAGGCGAGGCAGTGACCAGACCAAAGCGGTTAGCTTTGGCACCTGCCTCTGTCATGTGTTAAGGGATAGAATGTGGCTCGGCCGTACAGCCCGCCAGGAGGCCACATGTGCTGATGGCAGCTGAACAAAAGGCTGACCTGTCATGTCGAGTGGACCATTCAGAACCATCAACAGGTGAAGCATCCTGCCGCTTTCCTTCCAACACGATTATTCAATGATGTTATCAAAAAAACTTAGTTTCTCTCACTATATGACTCTAGAGTGGCTACTCACAAGCTAATCGTTGTCACTTTCTCACTTCTTCCTCGCTCTAACACACACCCACACACCAGCGCAAAAGAATAAACATCAGGCCACTTACGTTATTTGCACTACACAGAGTGTATATATTTGTCATTCATTATAATATTCAGATTTATCATGAATAATTGAACATGCACATGTATTTTATGTTCCGTTAAAGAGGGGTGGAGGTGGGGTCACATTTTAGCATTTAAAAATGTACTTGAAAGTAACGCATTAGTTACTTTCTGAAGTTGGAAGAAGTAACTAGTAACTGTAACTAATTACTTTTTAAAAGTAACTTGCCCAACACTGATTGCAGAGTAAATAATGTTTAGTTTGCAGTTTCCTGGTAGGAGAGACAAACCAATACTTAACAGCAGACTGTTTTCTTGACTTCCTCCTGTTACGTAGTCACTGATACAGATTCAAACACGTGTCAGCTGACTTTGGAATGAACCATCACCTATGACCTAAATTACATAAGCACTATTTCTAAAGCATAATCATAAGCATAATCTCTACACTGTCTCCCTGAGACCTCTGCTTTGCCTTTTTTGTTTGTTACGAATCTTAATACCTTTAGTAGTAGCAGCGCCTTTACGTATGAAGCACATTTCAAAACAAGTTACAAAGTGCTTTACTTTTATTTGAAAGCAACAACAAGAGAAATGACAGATAATAAACAAACAATAAAATCAATAAAAAGCAAGTCTAAAGTAGTGGAAGTTCGCCACAAAACTGAGGGGCTGATCTCCTTTAGTTTTGAGTTTTGACCAGTGAGTGACCTACCAGAGAATCTTAGGTAACATTTTGGCTCGTATAGGGTAGGAAGTTTTAGCTGGTATGGGGTAAGAGGTTCAGCTATATATTTTGGAGCTACCCATACAAGCCTTAAAAGAACATTAACAATTTTAAACCCACTCTAAAATGGACTGAGAGCCAATGCAGTGATTTTGAAATTGGTGTTATGTGTTCTCTCCTGTTGGACCTGGTAATGAGTCCAGGTCCAGCTGAGGCATTTTGAATGAGCTCAAGTTTATTGAGGTTTTGTTGTGAGAGACTTAAGAAAGCAGCAGCATGCCAGGCCTCCACATAGCATGCAACTGTTTAGGTTGACTTGTCCCAGGACTGGGGGCGTTTATAGTGTTCCCCTTCTGTCAAAAATAATCATGGTTTTAGTAGAGGCTGGCAGAAATGACATGTACATTCACCATTACACAATTAATTCTAAATTGAAATCTATATCAAGATTAACCACTAGAGTAACATTTTAACCACCTACATAATAATGATACAAAGACCTGAACCTTTGACTTCCTGACGTTGTAGTTACAGAGAAAACGTATTGTGAAAGCAAGGCTAAACGCTATGTAATATAAACATCACACAAAACATATCAAACTTTTCCTTGCAGCCTTGTAAGAAACTAAAATGTTAATGTGGTCTGCTTAAGTGGTGACCAGATTTCTCAGACAAAATCCGGGGACATTTTCAGCTCAGAAGCGTATATACCTCCAAAACACATCATGTTTTTATTTTTGTAAAACTTAAAATGGGGACACTAGACCTAGAGCTGTTCTCATTAAGGCCTGAGCCCCCCCCCCCCCCCCAAAGGTCTGATCCTAGAATCACCCCTGCTGCTACTTCATACTTGCACTCCACTACACCTCAGAGGGGAATGTTGTCATGTTTACTGAACTACATTTATCTGACAGCTTTTACTTTATTGCTTCAGGCTTGTTTCTGCAACAGCTCATTGAGTATCAGATACAATAAAAACTAATGAGGAAAGATTTTCCTTTAGCATTGACCCAGTATTAAACGAGATCGCTGCAGTCGGCAGCAGCGAAACAAGCTACAGTGTAAGTTAATAAGATAATTGTCCAGCTTGTATTTATGTTTATAAAGTGCTCGTTTTGCTACTGACAGACTCAGATTAATATTCTAAGTGTCTGACAACATGTGGAAAGGACTTCTAAGGAGGTCGACCTTTCTGTTAAAGATTAAAATCCTTTTTTAAAACATAAAAGTGTGTTCGCTAAACCCACCGGACTCCATGTAAATAATAAGTAATTTTAGCATCGTAAAATACGGCTTTCTAAAACTTCTCTGAGCTCTGAGCAGCGCTGGGTCTGGCTGTCTTGAGCGACTATCGGCTACGTTTGGTCAATGTTTTCAGTCACAGTGAAATCCAGGGACATTTCTGGGGACAGATCCAGTCAGGGAAAGGTCACCAAAACCGGGGACGTCTGGTCACCCTAACTTAAGTATATATGTTATATGTTCAACAGGTCAGAAGTCAATATTCTTTTCATGTCTTAGGGTCAACACTTAGTTGTGGCCCCTTATTAAAGCCTCACTGGGGTTAAAGTCTGACCTCTCACTATCCCATCTATGAGCAGACAGCATAGCATGGATTCCCAGCAGTCAGTGCAGTATTACTTAGGGTTAGCAAGGATAGTGCAGTAGGCTGAATAGTTGACAATACATCACATGTACAGATACTTTGCAAGCATCCCATTAAATAGGAATTCAGCAAAATGACAACCCTCTGCATGCACAGTGCATTCTACAATCACATGTGCAGCCCAAACTGCTGCACTATTTAAGCCCACATTGTCAGCTTGATTTTTGAAAATACATTTCCCTATCATGGATATATTGTTCCTCATTAGCTCACCGCATGGCACATTTTACACTATATATGGCAAAAGGTTAGTTTCTATCTGACAGACATAGACATTGTAAATACAGCCTGAGCAAATACCGCTATATCTTTTTTATTCTTGTTATTTTCTGTTAATTCCCACAGTAAGTTTCCACCTTTTATATTCCAGTCAGTGTTTACACACATAGTTAATGCTGAACCTCACATACATCGATCTGTCCAACCAAGCCTTGTTAGCGCCTTCAACCTGCAGTTTGGCTTGAATAAAATTCTCTGTGCTCCTTCTGCAGAACTACAAATGTTTTTGCATTTCTAAAGCCTGCTTCCCTGGTCAGCAAGATGAGACCAGTTCTCTCAGTCTTGCTGACAAGTCAGGAACCTTTGCCAAAAAGCAGTCACTCTGTGATAAAGGATGCTTGCCAGACCACATTAAATGTCACATACTATCCATGGTGTCTGGAATCTTAGTGGAGGGTACGAGTGCTGATGGGTAGGGTTGCTCTGCATTGAGCATGGTGGGGTGGGATGATTAACCAAAAAGCGCTTCCCTATAAGGCCATCTCTCTCAAGCACAATAGGAGATCCTCCCCCCTATACTGCCCCCCAAATGAGCCCGGCACTACCAGACTCTTACACAAGTAGTAGAGAACAAACCCACTGAGTTCTGCTGCTCTGAGAGAAAATGCCAACATCCAAATCTGCAAGCCCCCCGACACCAAACTGTAAACTGACAGCATGCAGTGTGTTATAAAAAGGACTTAAATCCACTGGAAGGAGTTGTGAACTCTATATGTTATCAGCCAACATTATATTTTAGGGGTTAGTTAAGTGGGGCATGGTAATTACTCCTTAATCAGATTTTGGCTATTGGGACTTGCCCATTTTAAAATTAGCGCAAATCTAGATTATAGTAAAAGACTGGTGAATCATTACTGCCGGGGGGTTAGTTTTAATGTCCTATTGCATTATTTGCCTAAGCCACAATGATGTAAATAAGTCTTTCATCAAGCTGACAAGAACAGTCCACAGGACTACACAAGACAGCAGACTGGACCGGGAAGACCAGCACAGACTGCTTCTACATTATATTTGAAAAGACTAAACTACAAAGATGAAACCAAGCATACAATAATTTAGTTTAGATAACAGTCTTAGAAAATTGTTTTTTCATGACATTAAACTAATTTCAGTGAGGGAGCGACTGATGAGCAATGAGGTGTGAGTAGGCAGCAGCGTTTAAACCCACAGCAGCACCCCGACAGAGAGCAGCACAGATTGGCTGCAGGCTATTCTTCTCACGGCTGAGGCAGCCACAGAGGGCTCGTCTCAGTGTCCTCTACCACGGGTCATCAGCCAGCATCTGCGTCATCACACTCCTCTGCATGGCAGGGGTCACTTTGAAGCTTCAGCAAAATATTATACAGAAAAAAGGAAGCTTCACAGGAAACATTAGAAAAGATATTTGGAGGATTTAGGAAACAAGTTGAGCTAAGGAGCTTCTTCTTACTGCAGGATAAAACATCCGGTTTTGCTGCCTGAGGGCTGCATTTTTGAGTAAGCCTCCAGCTACCTTCATCAATGTTTTAAATAACTAAGTCTCTAATATACAAGAGCATAGTGTATCTGACTTACAAGTTTCTCTTTTAACATGAGCCAAAAAATTACGCTTTCTAGACTGATTCTGCTTCACCCACGGGACGTAATCAAAATGGCATGATTAACACTGTCAACCTAAAACAAATGATATACAGTATGCCGTAAGACACTAGAGAAATTATACATTTTAGTTCCCAGTACACTCCTTCTTCCTTTGCCCTTGTCAAGGTTAGTCAGGAGTCCTACTGAACCTAGTCCGACCACGTCACACTGTAGAAAAGTTCCCCAGAGCAGGATGGGAGGGGCGTGCATGGGGTGGGACCAGACACCTGTCATCTTCACCATTGTCACAGCCTCTATAAATAATACAGCATTCCATAATCTAAATGGCCTATGACAGCTAAAAATAAAACCTACCACTATGTACAGAAAAACTATGCACGGCTGGGGCTAGTGGCTTGGGGTTAAACCGCTTATCAAGATAAAACTAGTGTTTTAAGGACTTTAGCATTACTCAACTCGGAGCTTGGATCTTAGAAAAGTGGGCCTTGATTGCATATGTGACCAGCCCTTTGAGACAATGGGTTAATAAGAGCATCTCAAAATACATCACTCTTGCAGGGTGAGTCACCTCTGCAGTGGCACATGGGGATGGGGGAGGTTTCAACTCATGCTTGTGCTAAATGTAATCCATGACCATACGTGGACTAATTTGATCTGTAAGCTTTACCCGAGGCAGAACCAAACAGCAGGGAAAAACTATCATATTAAAACACATGATCTTTGCTTTAAACACCAAAACAAGTACCACGCAGAAAATAGGATCTTTTACAGAGAAACAAAGTACTGATGGCATTACTGAAGTAGTTGCAATGGCATTAAATTGCCATTTCTTTGTGAATTTCAAGGTCCATGTAATATCCTAATGTTTCCTTTGCTTAAGAAAAGTCTACAAATCAAACCAACATCTAAACTTTTCACATTTTAGTTTGCCAATGCTAAAAAAACAAATACAACAGTTGAGTAAGGTTAAACCAATAACAACAAAGTCGTCCATTTCAATATGCAAAAAATCAACAGGAGCGCAACCTACCAGCAACCTCCACGATGTCACCCGGCACCAGGTCTCTGGCCTTGATCCTCTGCACTGTTTTCCTGTCTTGCCGGTACACTTTCCCCATCTCTGGCTCATACTCCTTGAGTGCCTCAATGGCATCCTCAGCATTGCGTTCCTGGTGAGGAGAAAAAGTAATTCAGTGCCAAAGATATTCATTACATTTATTTGATTTCTGAGATGAACTGATAAAATCAAATAAACTAAGACATGCATGTACTTTGCTCTGCTGGTCTGAACGGTATGAGAGCATTACCCTTTGAAGAGTTAGTGACTATTCTAAGTTAGATGTTTATCTGGTCAGGTTTTGGTTGGGGGCATTTAGGTGTTAAATGCATGGAATATAGTGACATATTATTCTGCCTTTATCAGCAAGAAGAACGCATCACTCAAAATGGACTTCTTTCAACATTTTGGATGCTGCAGTTCACAATGTTAAATTGCACACTTAAATTCTAAATTCTTAAATTCTAAAACACTAGAAGGCCTTAGTACTGGATTGCATTGGATTAAGCTAGGTGTACCTAATAACAGTATCTCTCTTTCCATGTTGATACAGCCTACAACATGATTTTTTTTCTAGAGCCCACTGTAAGATTTGCACAAGCAATAGCTTTCAATGCCATACTATAGCTATAGGTAATGTGTTAATTTTGATTTGATTTTAAGATGGTTTCCCTACAGTACGTGTCTATTTCTTTTATCATTCTGCTGCATACTTAAATGTGATTTATTTAAACAAAATGCATTAGATCTGTACAATCTAGAATTTAGAAACAAAAAGATGTGTAGACCTATTAACCAGATACAAAAAAAAATGTAGTGGGATTTAAACACTGACTTCCTAGACCTAAAGGTGTCTTACCTGCCACACACCGACGATGGCATTGGCTATAAGAATGAGTAAAATGACAAAAGGCTCCACAAAGGCTGTGATAGTTTCCTCTCCCTCCTCAAACCAGGCCAGGACCTAAAAACAGTACGAAAACACATAATTATCTATTAAAGACATTATACAGAACAAGGAGGTATGACTTACAATGATGAGAGTAAGAGACAGAAATCAAGACAGAACAAATAAGGTTGTTCAGAACAGTAAAATACTGAAAAACCAACTCTCTGATAGATGAAGACATCACAATTCATGCATTTAAATTATTATTGTGACAGCAGGTCTTTTATTCCAATACAGTGATGGTTTAGCTTGTCGATAGCCAGAAGCTTGACATCAAAGCCAGAGACTGTTAATAGCCGAGGATCCTCCCACACATTCCTTATAGAAAACTTAATGTACTGGGAAGAAACAATCTTACCATATAACTGCACTTAAACACTTCATATCTTACTTTCCTGTGCTAAAGTTAAAATGCAAATATAAGAGCCTCAATCTTCTGAACTTTAGTCTCCTTTTAGCAGTACATTTATTCTACAGCTGGACGATTAATCGATTAATCAGCATCGCAATTCTGAAGCGGTTATTGACATATTTTTCCTTGCCGATAATTTCACTAATATCTTAATAAAAGTCAATTGATAGCCTACTTTCTCCTCAAAAACATTCTACCACGTGTGTAGTCACGTGACTTTGCCCGGACCAGTCATCCCCATGGAAAGCAGAATGGAGGATAACTCAAACATCGAGTCTGAGTCAACAGTGCAAAAAAAACCCCGCTGCTGTCCGCTGTCTGGAAACTTTTCGGCTTCAGAAAAGATGATTTAGAACGTGTTTAATTAGCGTTCATTTATCGTTATTGGAGGTAAAATGTGCAATTAATCGGGATTTTAGGACATATTGTGCAGCACTAATATATTCTATTCAATGTTGGCATTGATGATACTGCTCCGCCCATTTCAACTGTGCAGGAATGCAAACTATTTCATAGTCATTTGATTAAAAAATGCAAACACGTCTATCTATTATATTAGAACCTCTTACTCCTAGTATTCTGACCATATTCTGACCTGGAGTCTCATTTAGCTTGTTGTTGTTGTTAAAAAAAAAAAAAAAGCCTTAAAATTACCCTGTGTGTCACAGGGAATTAGTCAATAGTCCCATAATGTAATAAAGCAAGCAATATTAGTAATACCTAAGTATCTGGCTGTGGAAGATACTAAACACATTTTAGCATAACTCAAATAGCAAGCATAACCCTTAATAGCGGTTTACTACAGAAGCACAGGGCTCAAAAGTGCTCTACTGTATGTCATCACACGACCAAGAGATTTACATTACTCAGACTTGCAAAGCAATAAGCAATATACACTCACCGGCCACTTTATTAGGTATACCTGTCCAACTGCTCGTTAACACTTAATTTCTAAGCAGCCAATCACATGGCGGCAACTCAGTGCATTTAGGCATGTAGACATGGTCAAGACAATCTCCTGCAGTTCAAACCGAGCATCAGTATGGGGAAGAAAGGTGATTTGAGTGACTTTGAACGTGGCATGATTGTTGGTGCCAGAAGGGCTGGTCTGAGTATTTCAGAAACTGCTAATCTACTGGGATTTTCACGCACAACCATCTCTAGGGTTTACAGAGAATGGTCCGAAAAAGAAAAAACATCCAGTGAGCGGCAGTTCTGTGGGCGGAAATGCCTTGTTGATGCCAGAGGTCAGAGGAGAATGGCCAGACTGGTTCGAGCTGATAGAAGGGCAACAGTGACTCAAATTACCACCCGTTACAACCAAGGTGGGCAGAAGAGCATCTCTGAACGCACAGTACGTCGAACTTTGAGGCAGATGGGCTACAGCAGCAGAAGACCACACTGGGTGCCACTCCTTTCAACTAAGAACAGGAAACTGAGGCTACAATTTGCACAAGCTCATCGAAATTGGACAATAGAAGATTGGAAAATCGTTGCCTGGTCTGATGAGTCTCGATTTCTGCTGCGACGTTCGGATGGTAGGGTCAGAATTTGGCGTCTACAACATGAAAGCATGGATCCATCCTGCCTTGTATCAACGGTTCAGGCTGGTGGTGGTGGTGTCATGGTGTGGGGAATATTTTCTTGGCACTCTTTGGGCCCCTTGGTACCAATTGACCATCGTTGCAACGCCACAGCCTACCTGAGTATTGTTGCTGACCATGTCCATCCCTTTATGACCACAATGTACCCAACTTCTGATGGCTACTTTCAGCAGGATAATGCGCCATGTCATAAAGCTGGAATCATCTCAGACTGGTTTCTTGAACATGACAATGAGTTCGCTGTACTCAAATGGCCTCCACAGTCACCAGATCTCAATCCAATAGAGCATCTTTGGGATGTGGTGGAACGGGAGATTCGCATCATGGATGTGCAGCCGACAAATCTGCGGCAACTGTGTGATGCCATCATGTCAATATGGACCAAACTCCCTGAGGAATGCTTCCAGCACCTTGTTGAATCTATGCCACGAAGAATTGAGGCAGTTCTGAAGGCAAAAGGGGGTCCAACCCGTTACTAGCATGGGGTACCTAATAAAGTGGCCGGTGAGTGTATATATAATAATTATATAATTAGGGTAGGGTCCCAAGAAGAGTTGGGCAGTATCCAAATTTTGATACCGTCAAACCTCCTCCCTCTTTTACGCGGTATACGGTATTACCGTGACTAATTAAAAATGATGACGTAAGGCTCAGACGGTGTCACCATGTGCTGCCAAACTTCAGAAGTCGTGTTCTTCTTCGAGACCAGGTCACTCAGTGCGCAACTTGCCATCCCCCCCCCCCCCCACACATGATGACAACCACACATAAGCATTAAATAAATTACATTTAATATTTCATCCTTGTCTTCTATATAAGTGCATTGCATGTTTTTATGATGGTATTGGAACCAATGCTATTTTTAAGACTCCACGGTATACCGTATTACCGCCCAACCCCAGTCCCAAGCAAACATGACAACTCTTAAGCTAAATGTAAATGGACTGTAGTTATATAGTGCTTTTCTAGTCACAATGAGTACTTTACAAAGTACAGGAACCATTCACCCACTGTGGCCAAGGCTGCCGTACAAGGTGCCACCTGCTCATCAGATAAACACTCACACACATTCACACTCCAATGGCGCAACATCAGGGGCAACTCGGGGTCCAGTGTCTTGCCCAAGGACACTTCAACATGGGACTACAGGGCCAGGGATCAAACCAACAACCTTTCGGTTTGCAGGAAACTACTCTACCATTGAGCCACAGCCGGCCCAAACTAATAGAAAGTCTTTATACGCAGACTTTAGAAATACTACATCAAAAACCTATTAGCCATCACCAATGCCATATCACTACTAAACACAACTTATTCAATTTTGACAGTTTCTTACATTATCTAAATCCTGCCTCATTTTTAAAACATTACATGGGATTGCACCTCCACCACTGGGAGAATTTATACAACATTAATTAGCTTTCTATCTTTCTTGCATTCTTTTTTATTAATATAAATGATGCTGTGTTGACCCATCATCATCAGCCAAGGGACTACAGATGAAAATTAGCTTTTTTGCTAACTCTGGCACATAAAAATGTCAACTGATGTGTATTGTCCCTTTTAAATAAACAAATACATTATATTTACAAACGTAATTATAGTATTTACCAGTCAATTAGTAATCTATACCTTTATGTATAATAATAAGTGGTTAATGACTTGTTTTGACTTACTAACAGTCCAAAATCCAAAGATAATCTGTTTGAAATAACACAAAACAGACAAACCCAGCACATCTCATGTTGGAGAGCATGGAACTGGATAATGATTCATTTTCCTGCTTGATGAGGACTTTAACAATAAACTAATAGTCAAAATAGTTGGCAAGTACTTTTTTGTCAATTAACTGATATAGCCCCTCAAGAAATAATGCATTTTTAAAAAGATGCAGCAAACCCTTTTCTCTCAACACCAGAATCAACCATGCAAACTGTATGCAACTTACGAAAACTTGGACTTGAACTAGATTTAGTTTTCACTAACAACTTTAACAGTTAGCCAATTAATTGCTTTTTCTGATTTTAATTTGGTTCAAAACTCGATACTATCATACATACAGTACAAATAGTATGGGAGGGATTCATTCTAGGCTGAGGTGTGTGCGTTTGTATGTCCGATAAGAGCCCTCCCGCTAAGGGGTGAGAGCCCAAATTTGGTTGTGAGTGTTGCTCTGTTCCCCTGTCTGACAGCAGACACTGACACCTCTTTATCACCTGACTGGACACTGCACACACACTACATGCCAGCTCACACACATAGGCAGACACACACATACAGGGGTCCTCACTTATCAAAATGTTCTTTAGCCATCTGTGGATCAACTGTGCTATTGATTCAAAAAACATGAAAAATGTAAGATTGCAGAAATGAATTGTGCATTGCACAATGCCACAGACAAATACAAATGTGTGGGTTAATTTTTCCATGAAAAAAAAAACGCTTTTTGCTTGAATTTGGTGAAACAAATATTTTAAAAAATTAAAGAAGCTCTTAAATGAAGCCTTGCCTTACACGACATCACAACAATAAAAAGGTGCTACTACTATGTAAAAATGTTTGTTTTGATAAAACTTTAGTAGGGCCTGGAAACATGCTGATAATGGCAGTCCACTATTAAACATTTATCTATCTATCACTCAAAGTCAGAGGCCCATGGGAGACCGGGGTAAGCCAACACAGCAGTCATGCTTGACGACTCAAATGTCTTACTTGACACATGGTGATTGCAACTCAATACTACTACTGCTGTTGTCACCATTCCTCAGATGGGATGCTAGCCTTCTCAGCTGTTCTCTCTCTAATATGCGAGTGTAACCCCAGCCAGGTTAAACAAACTGAAGACGTTCACACTTCAGCACTATGCACTGCATAAATTTCCCTCCTGCCATTTAACACACAGGGCTTAATAATAATCCCATCTGCAATTTTGACTTCACATAAACACTCTTTCAGCTCGAGGTGGAAAGGGAAAGCTATTTGTAGGATGTGGCAACTTGTCCAGAGACTCCCTTATCTCTCCTTCGCTTACTGTACAGGTTATAGAGTAGAGACGGGAGTGATAGTGGGAAAAAAAAATAACTCATCAATGCAGCAACTTAAACAAGACAGCCTTTCATCAAAGTGCAAGAAAATATAGTGAAATACTTACAAAAGATATGCATGCGGCCAGCAGAAGAATTCGAACAAGTAAATCTTCAAATTGTTCAAGGACAAGCTCCCACAAAGATTTCCCTGCGGAAACAGATATACAAAAACTCTTTTATTCCTGGTTCTATTCAGGCACTCAACTCAGCTAAGAGGAGGTGATAACCGTAGCGTATATCACTGACCCCTGTATTTATTTATTTATTTATCTTTATTATTATTATCTATTGTTTTTTTGTAGTTCTTCTATTTACTCTAATTATGACTCCAACACAACTGTGCAACTATTCATTCTTAAACTCAAGCTGAAGCCGCTGTCTTTATTGCTATTTTTATTGTGTAAATTGTTGTGCGGTTTGTGTTGTATATTCTCATGTGATGTCTTTCTGCTGCATACAAATTGCCCATCAGGGACAAAGAATAAACTGAACTGAACTGAAGAGAAAACAAAAACAGTAAGAATCTCAGTGACAGTAGTGCTTACCTATCTCTGCTGGTAACTCTGTGTGTAGAGATGCGGGAGTGAGTCCAGGAGCGCACAGGAAAGAGACAAGAAAGAAAAGAAAAAAAGGTAAGTTGTGTATGTATACTTGCCAGATGGAGACATGCAGTTCCTCTTTCACACGATGGGGAACTGATTCATACAACAAGAGGAGGTAAGTACGTATGTTCTGTGAGACTGAGAAGTCTCAGACAAACACAAGTTGGTGTCAAAACCACCAGCATGTTTACAGTTTCACTAAACATTTTGATGATTTAGTCATATATACTGTCCGAGAGCAGATATTCAGCATTAAATACTTACAAGTTTTGACTATTCAACAAGAACCAATCATTTAGCAATATCTCATGTTTCTTTGAGTAATTTCTCTATTCACATATCAGGTGTACATTGATAACAGTGGCATATAAAGCCACTCCCTTAATTGTGTAATCACAATGGGGGAAAATAGTAAAACTCCAATCAATGTAAAGGCCAAAGTGAGTTGACAATAATATAAAGCAGCATATAAAGCAGCTGTTTAAGCCTGGAACAAGATAGATTAACTTAATGGATGACGTTGCTACAGTCATCCTGTGGGCACTGCCAGATCTCTCGGCACATGGGTTGATGTGTTGCAGTTCTGCTTTGAGGAACATCCAACAAGGTTACTATGTTCGACAAAGACTAAGCATTCAACAAGGTCACCATATATTTACAACTACGATGTCCCAGTGAGGTCATGTTTACCAATGTTATCACTGTCAACAGTGTTACCATGATACAATATTACGCCGATACAATGTACAGTAATGTTACCGTACCTAACAATGTCCCAGTGTTCAACAATGTTACAATGCCCTCTAAGTAATGATTAATTTTTTACTTCGTAAGAGACGGGAAACCCTCGAGGTCACCAGTGATGACGTCAGCCAAATTTCTATATGGAGCCGGGTACACCGACCGGCCGATGATGGTGCCTTTTACCCCATATCCTGAATTCCTGTGCTCACACTGGCCATGTTACAATGACAAGACATTTTTGCAGTTTCTCATTCACAGCAGCGGCATGTGTGGTGGTCTATAGATTAAATTTCCGTACCGTTTAGGCCCCATTTCTCCTTCAGTCGTTTCACCTCGTCCAGGGAAAGTCCTGTAATTTCATTGACGCAGAAATGACTGTAAACTTCTTCCACACTCTTCGTGTGAGCGTTCTCCATGGCGGACAGACGGCTCCTTCCCACACAGCTTTACAAAACTGCCGTATGGTAACTTTTGGCTATTTAAAACTGTAAATACTTTCAAATGTATAAGGAGTTTGCCAACTGAGAGCAGGACATTCACACTCGGATAGCCGATAGCTATTAACCGCGGTTCAACGTGTCCCCCTCTTAAGATTTTCTTAACGCGAATTACGTAAAAAATGCTGTAGTGAGAGCCAAATTACTCTTCCCTGTCTAGGTGAAGATTATTTTGAGCGTCCTCTTATTCCGGAAAAGGTTGGAAAAGAAAGGTCTGCAGCAGTGTCCTGTGTTAAGGACTGCATTCACCCGGTCCAGTTGTCTGTGTTGCCGTGCCGTACCTTACCGTTGCGCAGCTCCGCTGTGGCTCCACACAGTGCTGACAGTCTGGTTTTATCAAAGTGCCTCACTGCTGCCCCTCTTCCCTGCGCGGCATGTGGACTAATATTATTGGACGAACAGTGTCAGCTACGTTAATACCAGGGAGACATGAAAAACACAAATAGAAGAACACTAAATAACAAACTAAACGCGAATTGGCTGTTCTTACGATGGCATGTCCCACCCTACTCTGCCTTACTGGAATACATATCCGCACATCCCATTCCACCGTTGTGGTTTCCGTTGTATGAAAACCAGGAAGCTAGCGTCAATTTGCATAGCCTACATTATAGTGTTTAGAGTTGGCAGCCATTGGCATCAACGTACATATGCCGTTGTCACGTTAGTGATGAAAAATGGTATTACTGTAATATGTGCTATATCGCAGATTGTTTTCCTTGTCTTTCTTACTTGAATGTCCCATGTGGGGCATCATTCAAGTTGCACGAGTAGCCACCAATGTCACTACTCCCACATAGGAAGGCTTTTGCCATGTTGGTGTTGCAAGCTTACATTGTAGGCTTACACACGTGTGTGTGTGTGTATGTATATATATATATATATATATATATATATATATATATATATATATATATATATATATATATATATATATATATATATATATATATATATATATACACACACAATACAGTATATATATACGTATATACATATATGTATAAATAAAAGTATAACCTGTGTATAAGTATAAGTCTGTGTAGATTCACAGATAACTTTACAATTCCCCCAGACTACAGGCATCCCATTAGAGGCCCCATGTCTTTGTATATACATTGTATAACTACCTCATTTACATACACTTGACTAGGGGCAGTGTTTGCCTTTTGCAGAATGGGTTATGCTCCTTAATAGAGAACAAAATGATTGGCCACAGATTTACAGTAGCCAGGACCAAGGACAAAAACTGGGCACCTTAAGTAACAAACATGTACTTTAAGATAAGAAAGGCTTCTGTACCAGGCACAATCAATAAAGCCAAACTATACCTGACTAATCAGCTACATCTGCATACCAACTGTAATGGCAGCCAATTTGCAACAGAGGTGTGACGTCACATAGGTCTCATATATCACATATCTCTAACTCTAGCACCAGCCCCCCCATTGTGTTCTTTAGTTAGGGGTATCATTCAGATATTTTACGGGACTAGTGTGTATCATCTGTTAACACATCTTAAAAGGGCCCAGAGAAGCACAAAGTGCTATAACAATAACATGGCACTGCATCAAGCAGCCTTTTACAATGCACACTTGGTCAGTTTGGCACAAGAGCTAACACAGGCTGTCAACAGCAGATTACGTTCCTGTGGGAGGGAGGGCAGGATCCTGCAACATCCATGAAGACATTTGTTGGGAACAACGCAAGGCACTCAAATCTTAGTATGCATGTTGTCATGTTTGCCACGTTACTTGCTAAAAAGGTAATCAAACTGTAGTATAGGAACTTATAGAAGCCCACTTCTGCCAATGTGATTAAAGGTCCCATGACATTGTGCTCTTTGGATGCTTTTATATAGATAGACCTTAGTTGTCCCCTGATACCATATCTGAAGTCTCTTTCCCAAAATTCAACTGCCACTTTGCTTGTTTGAAAGCCATGATGTTGTTTGAAAGCCATGATGTCTCTCTCTTTCATGGGTGGGCCAAATTCTCTGGGCGGGCAAAGCAGAGAAAGGGGAGCTAACCTTGCTCCTTATGACCCCATAAGGAGCAGGATTCCAGATCGGCCCATCTGAGCTTTCATTTTCTCAAAGGCAGAGCAGGATACCCAGGGCTCGGTTTACACCTATCACTATTTGTAGCCACTGGGGGACCATAGGCAGGCTGGGGGAACTCATACTAATGTTAAAAAACCTCATAAAGTGACATTTTCATGCCATGGGACCATTAAAAAAAAAACATCATGTTGTCATTATAAAACCTCTTCAAAATAAAGACTATTTATCTCAAAATGAGTTATCTCAAAATAATAAAAATCCCAAAATGATGACTTAGTATATACTGAGAAAACTTCTCAGTATTCTGAGATACTAACTCATACTAAGTCATTGTTTAATAATCATTATTTTGATATTATATACTATTAAGTGATATTGAGATACCAAGTAATTATTTTGAGAAAGTTTGTCATTATAATGATGTACAGGGTCTTTTTTCCCCATCACATAGAATTTGTCTGGATCCACATTGATTTACGGGTAAATAATTAATAAAGGCATATCAGCTGGACAATTAAATGGTTTACTTAACTAAACTGTATGTCTTGTTATATATGACATGATATAAATGCAACATAACATTTCATACTACATTTTAAGAAAGCAAACATAATGCACTTAATCATCATGAAATCTTTCACTTGCTTTCTATAATTAAATTATGCTAGGGCAGCTGTGGCTCAGTGGTAGAGCGGTCGCCTGCCAATCGGAAGGTTGGTGGCTTGATTCAGTGTCTTGGACAAGTGAATGGTGAACTGTTCCTGTACTATGTAAAAGCGCTTTGAGTTAAGATAGAAAAGCGCTATATAAGAACAGTTCATTTACATTTTGTTATTAGGTATTAGTTTCAGGTATTTAAGGTTTGTCTCATTCTGTTTAAACTGAAATATGTGAATACATCTTCATAACTGTGAATTCATGGATGGGCAAATGTAGATGACTATTATAATGAAACATGACTTAGAATTAATATAAAATACATTTAATTGAAATACATAGACAATCAAAATATCTAACGTCTTAAATATCAAAGCATATCTTGAAATAAGGATCTATTATAGAATAACAGTATATGTTATGATATAAAATAAAAACAAGCACAACAATATTATCATTTCATCTGCAATGCCCAAAGCAATGGATGTCCCTGTGAATTCCAAAATTGGCAAGACACCCTGTCCAAGGTCATGGTATTTGATGCCAAAAATAGTTGACCACATACAAGTGCACCACTTTGTATGCTGTTATCTTCAGACACTTTGATTGAAAGCATAGTATTCTTAAAGACGTGGTAAAGTGGAATCTCCAGGGGCCAGAAAAAGTAAAAGAGTCCTGCAACACCTCCAGACACATGTGTTCTTTAAGTTGTGGATTCTCCAAGGATCTCAAACGATGTCATCAATAAGATATGTGGTGCTTACACAAGATAAAGTATCAAGTTAAACACGACGGGCAGTGTGTAACAGACAACAAGACAAGATGTGACAAGATGTAATTAAAGATAAGCTCCATGAACAATGAAACAAACATTGGGTTATAGTGTGCAGCCCCTCGCAAGATTTGATCCGGCCCGTATATCAGTTTAGTTTTACTATACATTTTTGGCCTGCCTAGTTGAGTGCCAAACCAAAAAGACGGGAAAGGGTTTTTTAAACTGCAATTATGCAGCACTCAAAGCAGAATTTGGCTGATTGCCGATTTGAGACTCAGAAATTCCCACAATGAGTTTTCATATTCAGGCCTGTGAAGCATCGTTTAGTCGGCTGTGTGGTAGCCTGGTTCTAAAAAATCTTATCAGAATGCATTGTTTTGCTTGATTTGCTAAATGCTATGATGGCTAAGAAGCTTTTTGCTGGCTTTTTAGGACTTTATGTAGACCAAACTGCGTAAGACTTTTAATGTTTTTTTTATTAAAT
This sequence comes from Etheostoma perlongum, assembly GCA_026937815.1. Taxonomy (NCBI): domain Eukaryota; kingdom Metazoa; phylum Chordata; class Actinopteri; order Perciformes; family Percidae; genus Etheostoma; species Etheostoma perlongum. The sequence continues at coordinate 29,184,877 of CM049375.1, forward strand.
AAAAAGTTTGTCTAATGTTTGATGTGATTCCTATTTTTCCAGTGTGGCCCATGGTGAAATTGAGTTTGACACCCCTAGTGTAAAGTAACATCTAACAACTATATTGTAAAAAAGATTTAGGCATCTTACATGAAGATATAGAATATTAAGTTGGACCTGTGGGTAAGTTGACCCTACAGGTCCTCACAGCACCAGCCTGTCTTCTCCTCCCTCCTGGATGACCTGACCAATAGATGCCTGGCTCTGAGCTCTTATGAAGCACTGCCTCTTGCATTCCATCAGCTGCTCCAGATCACGCCACATCATCATCTGCTCCATGTTGGCGCTGTGGCTCTCCCTCACCATCTTCTGCTTCTCACGTAACTTCTGAAATTCACAAAGGAAAAGAGTGATAGGAAAGAAGAAAAAAACATTAAAATAGCACTTGTGAGTCTGTTCTACATTACTGCAGTTCTGAAAGCTTCCAATAAGTTTCCTTGTCTGTCCTCGGATTATGTTCTTGATAGAATAATGGCACCTGCTAGGTCACTTCTTGGATACACTTTTCTTACCTTGCCAAGTAACTCCTGTTCTGAAATGTTCTTCAGGTAAACTTCCCTATAAACAAAGCAAAGGGATAACATTCAAATGCAAGCCATTGCAATTTCACATGATGCAAACCACCATTTTTGAATAAAAGGTGTGGTGTTTCAGCATATTATCACAAGGTGTGGTGTTTCTGGAAACTGTCTGGGCTGTATGAGAGAATAAAATGACTGCAGCTAAACTGACTGTGTTGTAAAAAGAGCTTTCTGAGGCTAAGGGAGTGTTCATCTTGAGAGCAGCTGGCTGGCTTGGCTCACCTGATGGCCTTCTTCTTCTCTTGTGGATCAGAGGACACATAGGCCTTCATCTCTTCAGCTGCCCGCTGTATTTGCATCTCAATGATCTGTGGAGGACAGAAGTGGAGAGATTGAGTTTATTGCCACAGGCACACATTTTATCCACTCATGCAGCAGTCACTGTTCAGAATTCATCATATCAATTCTAATTTGGCCATGTTTGGCTTGTAAAATGGTGATAACTAAAATGGCAGTCCGAGAGTGCAGACCTCCGCAAAGGTATGTCCCATCTCACAATGTTTCAGTGTGAGACTTCCCAGTCGGAAACTCATTTTTACGATTATTCCGACACTGCTTGAATGCAGCATAAATGCCCTATATCGCAATGTTACTAAAGTCAAAAAACAATTTGTGTATGTTATGTTATGGGTTTTTCCCTTGGCCCATGTTACAACCCTACCACGAGTTTCATGAAAATCGTAGTTTTATACATTTATAATCCTGCTGACAGACAGACAAACTGTAAAAATAACCTAATTGAGACAGAGAGAAGTAAAACACCCATTGTAGCTAATGTGGCTAAAATGCTTGTTCTTTCTGCTATATTATTAAGCAACTATTTTTTTTTTTTAAATACTTACCTCTGACATAGAGTTGATATAATGATATTGGTTTTCCTCCTGTGCTGTCTCCTCTGTCAATGCTTTCACCTCCTGTGAATGAAAAACAATAACAACACTATGTTAATCCATCAAAGTCATACGACTTTACAAAAGAATACATTGGGTAAAAATATATTAATATATTCAAATTGTTGGCTATATTCTATCTAGTGTAGGATAATAACTATACCTGCTCCAATTTAGATCTGTTGCTCTCCAAACCAGCAGTACAACTTTCATATTGTGCCTTCTTGTCCTCATATTCCTGGTTTAGCTCCTGTTAAGATAAGAATCCCAACAGCCATACAAAGGAACTGAAGACACATGATTTTACATACTGTATGAGAATTGAGACAAATACATAGAATGCACAATTTTCAACCCTACTCTCAGTAGTGTTTCACGCCAACAAAACATTGCAGCTGGCATTTGAGCAGTTTCACTTGCAACAGGCTCTAACATAGTCTATTTATGTCTTCCTGTTGTAACTCTTCATTTGCAGACATTACCCAGTAGAAGATGGAAGAGCAATTCTGGGAACATGTGTAGGAAAATTTAATCCTCCGCTTTAGCTCAGCAATGTGTGGGGGTGGGGGGGGTTTCCCATTGTGCATTTTATTTATGGACTATGTAAATTATTCCTAATGGCCGCTGTTCAGGAGAACACACAAACACATTCAAAGTTAACTCTTACTGGCTTGTAGGCACACAGCAAAGATCCCACCATTGGCTTTTAAATGAAGGACAGATTAATGTTATTTCTTTTAAAAATGTCAATACGTTACTTTGAATAAAAACGCCATTCTAAATGAATATGTTCTAAGGTTAGATTTTATGATCATTATAGTGTGGATGTCAGGTGGTAACTTATTCCAAAGTCTCGGTGCCACAACTGCAAAAGCGCAATCACCCCAGTGTTTGTACCTCGACCTCGGGACTTCTAAAACCGGTTGATGGGATGACCGTGTTGACTTGCCTAAATTGTTTTTGCGAACAGTTAAAATCTCAGACAGATACGCTAAAGCCACACCATTAATGGCCTTAAAAACAAATATTAAAATCTTAAAATCAATTCTAAAATGCACTGGGAGCCAATGGAGAGTGTAAAGAACAGTATATGTGCGCACGTCTGGACGTATTCATTAAAAAGCAAGCAGCCGCATTTTGCACAAGTTAAATGAAGTGTCGCCGATACAAGGTAAACAGTGACAGGGTGATTTTGCCTGACTTTGTCTGGGTTAAATAGCTTGATTAAATGTTTTCAAAATCAAAAATTCCATTTCCAAAAAAACGAGTTTCAATACACAAAGTTTCCGGGCCAACACCGTCGATATACAGTATTATTGCAGTATGAATTAATAACATCCCTTTCATATCAGACTACTGACTCAAAGACTCTGTTGACTCCATCATAAAAACAACTCAGAAATCAAGATTAACTTTTATTCCTGAGGTGTGTGCGAAAGGGGATAATGTTGTTTCGTGGCTGTTAAAGGTCCTCATTTAAATGTGGGCAGGTGGAAAATGTTCTGTACAACACTAATTGATATGGTGTGAGCATTATTAGAGGTGTTATGATGCGGGCGATGCTCACCTGACACTGCTGTCTCAGTGACCTCAGTTCTTTTATAATGGGTGCGAGAGCGGACTTCTTCTCCACTATCATAGAGTTTAATTTCTTCACCTGTAAAAGCAAGCCAATAACACACGCTATATTTAAACTAAACAAAAAACAACATAAACATTTCAATAACCACAAAGGAAATTCAGAGGAATTTCAAAATTAGATATAATTAGAACATAAAAACCTTTTAATTTCAGATATTATTTTGTCAACAATTTACAAATCCATAATTACCCAACTTTAACAGAATAAAGAATCTTCGGTTACAATTTACCTGAAGGTATCTACATAAGAGTAACATGACACTGTCAACAAAAACATTATAAACAAGTCATAAATGTTTATGTCATAACGGTTAGGGTTCATGTGTCATGACAGTGTACAGTGGGGAGAACAAGTAGAGGTCTGTAATTTTTATCATAGGTACATTTCAACTGTGAGAGAAAAAAATCACATTGTATGATTTTTAAAGAATTAATTTGCATTTTATTGCATGACATAAGTATGCAATAAAGTTAAGTTCTAAATCAGAAAAGCAGAACTTAATATTTGGTACAGAAACTTTTGTTTGCAATTACAGAGATTATAAATTTCCTGTAGTTCTTGACCAGGTTTGCAGACACTGCAGCAGGGATTTTGGCCCACTCCTCCATACAGACCTTCTCCAGATCCTTTGCTGGGCAATACGGACTTTCAGCTCCCTCCAAAGATTTCCTATTGGGTTCAGGTCTGGAGACTGGCTAGGCCACTCCAGGACCTTGAGATGCTTCTTACGGAGCCACTCCTTAGTTGCCCTGGCTGTGTGTTCGTTGTCATGTTGGAAGACCCAGCCACGACCCATCTTCACTACGGTGAAGTCGTCCTGTCCCCTTTGCAAAAAAGCATCCCCAAAGAATGATCTTTCCACCTCCATGCTTCACAGTTGGGATGGTGTTCTTGGGGTTGTATTCATCCTTCTTCTTCCTCCAAACACGGCAAGTGGAGTATTTTTGGCTCATCAGACCACATGACCTTCTCCCATTCCTCCTCTGGATCATCCAGGTGGTCATTGGCAAACTTCAGACGGGCCTGGACATGCGCTGGCTTGAGCAGGGGGACTTTGTGTGCACTGCAGGATTTTGATCCATGACGGCATAGTGTGTTACTAATGGTTTTCTTTGAGACTGTGGTCCCAGCTCTCTTCAGGTCATTGATCAGGTCCTGCCGTGTAGTTCTGGGCTGATCCCTCACCTTCCTCATGATCACTGATGCCCCACGAGGTGAGATCTTGCATGGAGCCCCAGACCGAGGGAGATTGACCGTCATCTTGAACTTCTTCCATTTTCTAATAATTGCGCCAACAGTTGTTGCCTTCTCACCAAGCTGCTTGCCTATTGTCCTGTAGCCCATCCCAGCCTTGTGCAGGTTTACAATTCTATCCCAGATGTCCTTACACAGCTCTCTGGTCTTGGCCATAGCGGAGAGGTTGGCGTCTGTTTGATTGTGTGTGTGGACAGGTGTCTTTTATACAGGTAACGAGTTCAAACAAGTGCAGTTAATACAGGTAATGAGTGGAGAACAGGAGGGCTTCTTAAAGAAAAACTAACAGGTCTGTGAGAGACGGAATTCTTACTGGTAGGTGAGCAAATACTTATACCATGCAATAAAATGCAAATTCAAAATAATAAATAAATCATAAAATGTGATTTTCTTCTCTCACAGTTGAAGTGCACCTATGATAAAAATTACAGAGCTCTACATGCTTTGTAAGTAAGAACCTGCAAAATCTGCAGTGTATCAAATACTTGTTCTCCCCACTAAGAGCACACAAAGTGTTGATGTGTTATGATGAATTGAGAGTTCTACTGGATCAGAGTACTGTCACTTGGCTGACTGTTATGCCAATCTTCTCAGCCCTTGTCACATGACCAATTAACGTTTACATTATGACTATCCAAAAGACGTTTACATTTGATGACATTTTTTATGTACAAAATGGACTTTAAAATGGCTGGTGTCTAAAAAAAGAATACAGCAATTAACTCTGTTTCTCTGCATTTTTTCACTTTATCTATTTCTTATAAAATACAATTCTACAGTTATTTTATAGGAAACTTTTGAACACTAATACTTAAAATCTACTGGTGGCCTACATTTGACCTTTGGTATGTCTTTGGGTGTGTTTTTTTATATAAGCCATTACAGGTTTCTACAACACCCTCACATGTATTTTATATTTCTTCATCGTGATTTGTATGTATGTGTGAAACAAATAAACCAACAAAATAAAGTCTGCAGCGAAAACAGCAGGTAATGTGACTGTGACTAATGATTTACTGAGATGATGAAATTAGGGAGCAAGTGACCAATCTGATCAACACTTCTCAGTAAAAGAGTATGAAGAGCCACAATAAAAGCTTATACTACAATATTCTAGTCTTGCCAGACCTTCCTCCACAGCGCTGTGAAGAAGGGTCTGGCTAGTCCAAACAGCATTCGAATGGGAGAAAAACATGCTCTGGTTTATTGGCATTTCTTTAAACCAATCACAATCGTCTTGGGCAGTGCTAAGCTCCCCACAAAGCAGCTGCAAAATAGCCTCGGGAAGGAACTTGTTTTGGTAGAACATGTGTACGTTCAAAAGTTGTTTTAGTCGTGCAACAGAAAACTCAGATTGGACAGATAGTCTAGCTAGCTGTCTGGATTTATCCTGCAGAGATCTGAGGAGCAGTTAGCCATAGTTCTCAGAAATCCACAGAGTTTCAAATACAAACACAAAGAAAGAGGAAGGAATCGGCGAAAATACATGCATCCGGGAAGTAGAATGTCAAGGACAAAACAAAATTCAGGTACAGTTTGGTATGTGTTCATCAAAACATTTTAAATTTTAGCGTTGTAGCAGTGCTGATGCACAGGTCTACTTCCAGAGAAGCTGTGAGCTATGCTGAGATTATGTTAAGCATTTACCTTGTATTTACCTATAATAACAGTATACTGTAAAGCAATGTTAACAGAGGAGATATCAAAGTCAAACCTTTAAGTTTAATTAAATGGCCGGCACACCCACTCAGGTGTTTCACTTTTGCTAAATAGACTTCTACTAAAACTGAAGGTAGATGGAGTTATGTTTGGAATTACATGACACTGTGCTAATGTGCCTTTTTGCAGCATATGTTTTGACCTGCCATAGCAGAAAAGAAGCACAGGTATTGATAGCATGGCTCTTATTACTGACAATAAAATTCACAATTTCCAGCCTGCCCAATCAATGTCGGTATTTGTGGGTATGTTGACTCATGTGTTCCATGGTCTGCAAGGCAAGCGTGACAGGCAGCGATCCTTATGTTGCCTCGGAGCATCAGAGACAAGCGCGGACATTTGAGAGGTACCGTAATGATGCACCGAAATCCGCGTTGCTATTCCGTCCGGTAGATATTGTGCACTGGTGCCATATTAGCACCGGATTTTAACATGCGGCGTTAACGTGAACAGAAAATTGAGCTTTTCACGGCAAACACGCTTGTATGGATAGCGATCGCACAACGGCTTAAAATGTGTTACACACAAACTGTTTAAACTTTATGGAGACTACCAAATAAAATATTGACTTCTTTTAAAATAAAATTTTCCAGTTTTGTAAGTTTTTATATATTTAAAAAAACAGGTGGTTGCCAAAGGGGGCAACCAGAGGCCTCAAAACGGTTGCCAACTGACTCAATCTGGTTGCCAAGGGCAACCGTTACTGTCGAGCCCTGATATTTGTTTCATAAAATACAACGATATAGAATTTCTTCTTCCAGGTGGATTACTTTGTTTTTTATTGTTTTTTAATCTGGACCTTGAGTCTGTAAATAAAGGAATATATACTCCTTGGTATAGTTACCATTGTTGACATGTCATCCAGTGTGCGGCCCTTCATCTCGTCCAGTTCGCTCTTGATGGCCGACACCCTCTCCAGTTCCTCCTGAGTGTTACTGTAGCCAGAGATGCCCTTCTCAGCTTCCATAGTTTGCTTGGAAAACACAACAGGTAACTCATAAGTGTATGAACAAATTCAGCAGTGAAATTCAATAGTTACATACACTTAAATTTATTGGTCCTAGGGAGTCATCCCAAATGTCTAAATCAATATGAACCAGTGTGCTATCAACAACTTTACAATTTGAGTGCACTTCTTTTTGAAAATTATTTTAAACATACCACACACAAAAAAAAAAAAAACCGCCAAGTGTAAGTAGAAGTAAAACAGGTTACACTATGACAGAACAGAGCTAACCGGGTGCCCAGATAGCTCAGTTGGTAGAGCGGGCGCCCATATACAGTGAGGAAAATAAGTATTTGAATACCCTGCTATTTTGCAAGTTCTCCCACTTAGAAATCATGGAGGGGTCTGAAATTGTCATCGTAGGTGCATGTCCACTGTGAGAGACATAATCTAAAAAACTAAATCCAGAAATCACAATGTATGATTTTTTAACTATTTATTTGTATGATACAGCTGCTAATAAGTATTTGAACACCTGTCTATCAGCTAGAATTCTGACCATCAAAGACCTGTGTCTGCCTTCAAAATGTCCACCTCCACTCCATTTATTATCCTAAATTAGATGTACCTGTTTGAGGTCGTTAGCTGCATAAAGACACCTGTCCACCCCATAAAATCAGTAAGAATCCAACTACTAACATGGCCAAGACCAAAGAGCTGTTCAAAGACACTAGGGACAAAATTGTACACCTCCACAAGGCTGGAAAGGGCTACGGGGAAATGTCCAAGCAGATGAGACATGTGGTCAGATGAGACCAAAATAGAACTTTTTGGTCATAATTCCACTAACTGTGTTTGGAGGAAGAAGAATGATGAGTACCATCCCTACTGTGAAGCATGGGGGTGGTAGCATCATGCTTTGGGGCTGTTTTTCTGCACATGGGACAGGGCAACTGCACTGTATTAAGGAGAGGATGACCAGGGCCATGTATTGCGAGATTTTGGGGAACAACCTCCTTCCCTCAGTTAGAGCATTGAAGACGGGTCGAGGCTGGGTCTTCCAACATGAGAATAACCCGAAGCACACAGCCAGGATAACCAAGGAGTGGCTCTGTAAGAAGCATATCAAGGTTCTGGCGTGGCCTAGCCAGTCTCCAGACCTAAACCCAATAGAGAATCTTTGGAGGGAGCTCTAACTCCATGTTTCTCAGCAACAGCCCAGAAACCTGACTGATCTAGAGAAGATCTGTGTGGAGGAGTGGGCCAAAATCCCTTCTGCAGTGTGTGCAAACCTGGTGATAAACTACAGGAAACGTTTGACCTCTGTAATTGCAAACAAAGGCTACTGAACCAAATATTAACATTGATTTTCTCAGGTGTTCAAATACTTATTTGCAGCTGTATCATACAAATAAATAATCTAAAAAAAAATCCAAAAATCATGTCTCTCACAGTGGACATGCACCTACGATGACAATTTCAGACCCCTCTATGATTTCTAAGTGGGAGAACTTACAAAATAGCAGGGTGTTCAAATACTTATTTTCCTCACTGTATAGAGGTTTACTCCTCAACGCAGCAGGCCCGGGTTTGACTCTGACCTGCGGCACTTTGCTGCATGTCATTCCCCCTCTCTCTCCCCTTTCATGTCTTCAGCTGTCCTGTCAAATTAAGGCCTAACCCCCCCCCGCCCCTCCCAAAAAAAAAAAATCTGTTTAGAACAGAGCTACCCACTGATTACATCTGTAATTTGACTCTCCCTGACCAATACAAACATGCTAGAATGCATGAAGAACTAACACACATAAATCGAGGGGCAGACACTTAGATCACCAGCTAGACATGTGATTAGAAAGAAAACGTTTCATTGCTTTGACAAATCATGTGTGGGATGCAGACAAAGGCGCAGCAGCAGATGCAGCCATCAGAAATAGCAGCTCAGCCTGCGTCAGACAGCCTGTCAACAAGTCAGGTGCTGGGACCGCACAGAGGCGTAATGCCAATTCCAGAAAGCTTCTACCACTTCGTTGTTAACACAAACTGTGTGAATGAGGAGATCATGTGAAGACAGCACATTTGGAATTGCAGCATGAGTGCAGGCCAGGGAGAGGGGTGGATAAGATACAGTATGAAAGCTATGCAATTTCTGCTGTCCACATAGAATATGTAACATTTGAAGTGATCATTACTCATGCTACCTTAAATGGCCCCTGAAGTGCTATTGTGCAACTTACTGAATTCAAATGGAGCTGCTCACTGAATAACAAATGATGGTAGGTCAATGTTGCAGTCAAATGTCAATTGCCAATGATTTATTAAAGATGAGGATTTACTAGCCCAATCATTATATGTGAATTTAATAAACGTTTGCTTCCAGCCTGTACAGTAGCATCCTAAATGATTTTAAAAGACTTAAAGGAGACATGAAAAACTCACTTTTTCAGTGTTTGGATCATTGTATCATGTTTTAGGAGAAACCCAAAATACAAGTATGATCATATATATACATATATCCCCTTTAATATGAAGGCAACAAGTAGATCCAATTCCTTTGTTTTGCTGTAAATATTTATAAAGTCAGCGTATCTTACATAAAAGTTCAAAATAGGAGTTAGTAAAAGAGTTACCAGTTTCTGTTGGACAGTTTCATGTCTCTGCCTGAGAATCTCCTCGGTTCGTTGCAGGACTCCATATTCTGCTTTCAGCTCAGCAATTTCCTGGCGTTTCTTCTTGACTACTGTTCCCTTGCCGCGCAATTTCACCACCAAACGTTTCAGCTTTGAAGAATAAAGAAACAGACTCCAACATTATCTTCAAATTAAAAGAACACTTGATATTACTTTTAAAAGAAGTGAATACTAGACAATGCATGTCTACCACATTAGAATTTATTTGGAGTTGTGCGTCTAGCCGCCTGACACTTGTCGGACTATATTCACTCTTCTTTTGGCTTTGTTTGGTCTCCACATCTGGCTCTTAAGTTGCTAGATGCTCCACTATGTTGACCAGCTAGCTAGTCTTTGTCAGACCTTCCTCCACAGTGCTGCAGATCAGAGAAAATCATGCTCTGGTTTATTGGCATTTCTATAAACCAATCACAATCATCACAGTTGTCTCTAAAGACCAGAAAGAGCTGCTGCATATAGGCTCAGGAAGGACCTTGGTTTGGTGGAACATGTGAACGTTCAAAAGTTGTTTTAGTTGTGCAACAGAAAACTGAGATTGGACAGATAGTCTACCTAGCTGTCTGGATTTAGAATCGATCAGAGTTTAAAATTCAAACACAAACAAAAACCATAATAGTATATTTGCAGGCTGCAAATCCAAAAAAACCAGCTGAAAGACGCTAAAACGCTCTGTAGATTTGAGGGAAACTGATGTCAGGTGCTTATTATCTGTAGGTTACTTCTTTCACAAACATGTAGTCATTTAATTCATTTTAAATATTAAATATAGATTAAAGCAGCATTGGTAGGGCCCTCGCGCCTCTGCGTGCAGTTGGGTTACTTATGATCAAATTTGAAGTCCATTGGATGAAATCTCTAGGAGGACTTTGTTAAAGTATAGCACCTTGACTTTTAGGTCTACTTCCTGATGCCACTAGGGGGCGCTATGACTTTGAACCAATATCAGCCTGTAGATGTGCTCAGGTTTGGACTCTTACGAATCCTGAAAAGTTTCAAGCCAATTGGACAATGTACACTTTAGTAACACCCACTTCCTGTTTCGATGCTGAAACGCACAAAATGGCGGCCCCACCACGGCCATGCCCTATGACAAAAAGTTTTTCTTTTAAAAAAAATGTCATCTTTAAGGTTTTAAGATGGCACAGACCAAATTTTGAAGTTGATCAAATGAAATCTCTAGGAGTTTGTTAAAGTAAGACTTGGAATTGGCCAAAACCGCACAAATTTCAAACTTTTAATTGAGTCTATGTTAAATGTACTGCAGGTGCTCAATTTTCTAAATTTTGTAGGGGGCGCTAGCGAGCCATTTTTGTGGAACCATTCCTTAGCCCTAAAAATATATACATTTTCACCAGTCTTGATGCAACCGCCAATTTTGGTGAGTTTTGAGTATGTTAAATTTATGTTAAATTAATTTGCCGGAAGAATAATAATTCCTTCAGTTTCAATAGGGCCTTCGCCGCAGTCGGAGCTCAGGTCCTAATTAAAGCAGCTTTAATGCAAAAAAGGCACATATTTTAATGTTTAATGTTGGTTTCAGTGAAACCAATGTTCATGTGCCTTCAACCCAGCAAGTCAATGTAAATGCTTCTTTGGGAACTGCAATGAAAGCGGCATCAATAGAGTTTATATTTGACAACATGGTGTCCAGCACAGCTGCAACACTGTGAATGGCAGGATAGGAGAAGACAATGGGTTGAGCCAGGGGAGGGAAGGGATTAGAGAACACCAGGGACTGGGGGCCATGCCATGACCTGAAACAGTCACTCGATCCTTTCAGATTCACAGCCAGCTATGTACAGCAAACAGCTTCATCTGGCAGAAGAACTGCTTTTAGTGGATGTTCAGTCACTCACTCCCCACCCTGAGTGTCTGTCGGGACATGATGGAACTCCTCCACAATGAAGAGCGGCTATAAATGAACATGGACACAAGAGAACAGCCCCAGAAATCATAGAATGTGCTTCATGTCCTTTGGGGATCTGTGTGTGTGTGTGTGTGTGTGTGTACATTTATTCTTTGTGTATTTTTGGACATCAAGGGCAGACATGGCTGAGAGAGGAATTAGCACAGCAGAATAATACTGCATAGTGTTCTGTACCCGACAGTGTGTCCCCAAAACAACTGCTCTTAAACTGGTCCAGGGCGCAGTCACAACACCACCACTTCAGATTACATATACACATACATACAGTGCTACACACACACTTGCATCCAGACCAGTCATTAGAGAAACATGAATGGTGCAGCATAAACTCCAAATGTGTAGAACATACTGTACAGTAGCGGAGCATCCCTTTAAAAAAATATTAAATGTAGCCACATCACCACAATATTGCACCAAAAAAGCAAGAATATTAAGACTAAATTTGACCAGTGCGATGAAGCTGGATGATAAAATGGCTTCATATCACTAGTCAACCAATGACAAGCAGATGTAGTCATCCCACTCAGAGAGATCCTGCAGTTGGTGGGTGGCATGTGATGACACATAACCAGCAGAATGGAAAATACCTCTGATAAAGTGATCATCTCCACCGTGGCTGATGGCCCAAAAATACGGACGAGTCTGATAAGCTGTGTTTGACACAACATTTTCCATTTCCAACTTCATTCATGTATAGTATTAAGGGCCCTCTTTGTGTACAAAGCGCTCCCTCTCATCATTTCAGTCAGACTACAGTAAAGGTATGTCAGTTTCCAGTTAATTGTAATATATTGTTAGCATTGATTTAGAACATTAACAGTGGCTGTGGACTTCTGTCTTATACCAGTGGTACTGACAGCACTTACAAAAAAGAAAAAAAAGAATTAGGGCCACATTTCTACAGCATCTCATATGTCGTTGTGTCACAAAGAATATTTTGTTACTTCTCCTCCATTGCATTGCTCAGACAATTGCTTCTGATCTGACCAATTTGTAGAAACCATAAAAAGCATTGTTGAGTCCAGTAAATGTTGCCTATATTCTGTGTACTTGCTTATTTAAGTAATTATCCCAATGTGAAACTGCTTGTTGTGGCAATAATGTATTGATGCTAAAATGATACATTTAGCATTGTAAATGTTCATGACAGAGATTTCCTGGAGAGAAATTCACCTTTTACCCAACACAGGTAAGTCAGAGGCCAGGGTCAGCATCGGAACATCTACGGGGACCGCAGCCCCATGGGACACGGGAGAAAGCTGTTGTAATCTCAGACATGCTTCTTGATAATAATGTGCGTCAAACACCGGGCTATAAAAATTCTCAAACCACACAGTACATTAGATCACAGCACAACTCCCATCTATCAGCGTCCCTCTGCTAATGCAGAACTGTTTATAGTCAACTCTTTAACTGTACGCTTCATGTATGCCTGGGCAAAGCAAGAAGGCACTGCTCAACGCTTTCTTACATAAGTGCGACAATATTACATTTTCTATCTCCCTGTCAATAGTTCAGATGTATTTGTCAACATGTCAGCCAGAGTGGACCACGCTGTGACTCTAAAAAGGGGGAGAGTACATCCTTGGCATGGGATATAAATAAAGACAAAAGGTTTCATGCCCCAAGTCTGTTTAATGTGTCCAGTTGCCTTAAATTAGAAGATGGATGACACTCAAGATTAGGGTAAAAGGGCTATCTTACAAGCAGTTTATACAGTACAGTTCCTTGTTCTGGCTATTCTCTGTTGTGTTCTATTTATAGCTCTGTATGGGAATGTGGGGGAGAGTAAGGAAATGGGATAAGTAACATTAGACAGTGAGCCAGTCTGTGTTTGGATAAGCACAGAAATAGCCTCTGGTGTTTTCTGAGGTTTGCAAATCTATTGGCGATTGCTTAGATAGAACTGGACTTTCAGTAGTTGATGTTAGAAGAGAGTCGGAAGAGAATTGTGCAGAAAATGTTTCATTTCTTGGCAATTGTCTGTCCGGCTAATAAGATCAACACACCTTTGAAGAAATTAGGAGGTGGCTGATATTTAGTCACTGCATTATTTTGTGACTGTAAAGAAGAACTTCCAACAGTGTACCTCATCCCCCCCGGATGTCCTCCCCCCCATCTGAGGATGCCTGGCTGCTCCTCTGCCTTAGCCCCCTCTTGACTGCAGCCAGCTTCTCCCTCGCTTCCTGAAGCTCCTGCGCCTTTGACTCCTTCCTTCGAATGATGATGGAGGCCTGCAAGAGTCACGTTATATTAGATATAAAAACATGACAAAAGAGTTTCTGATTGGTAACCTGTGGGAGAGTGAATGCAAATTGAGCATTGGGGATGTGCAAGAAAGAAGCTTTGCATAAGAACGGAATCTGAAAGGCCCCTTACTGTCAAAAGTGTGTTTTAATAATCATTTCTTCACTTTCAAGTGTGAGCCTCACTGTGCAGAGTTTGACATTAGACGGCTATTTTTAAATTCATCTGTTGAAGGAGGAAGGTTTATCTGTGCTCACCTTAAAACTCACTTTAAAAGGTCACATGGCATGAAAATATCACTGTATGAGGTTTTTTAAACATAAGATGAGTTCCCCCAGCCTGGCTTTGGTCCCCCAGTGGCTAGAAATGGTGATATGTGTAAAATAGGTGTAAACCGAGCCCTGGGTATCCCACTCTGCCTTTGAGAAAATGAAAGCTCAGATAGGAAAATTGTAAAGCTCCCCAGTGTACATTGTGGGACTTCTAGTGTGCACCAAGGCTGAGTTTTGGGAAAGAGTCTTCAAATATTTATTAGGGGACATTTTCATACAGTAGATTCTGGATTTTTTTCCAATGAGGAAAGGTGTGAGTTGTAAAGTGTGTGTACCGATATTTCTTTTAAACAACTACATATTTTTCTTTTAAACAACTTCATATTTGAACTTTTTTTGTGGAAAAACCATATCAGACACAGACAAGATATTATTCTAAACAGAGTATTCATATGTATCAAAAAACATCGGAGGCTGTGGATTAGTCGACTAATTGTTGCAGCTCTAATATGCAATAAATAAAAAGACTATTAACATTGCATATAGTCAGGATTATAATAAAACAGACAACTTACAGTACACACAGTATATTTACAGTTTAGTGGCTAAACAAATATAATCTAAAGCCTTTCACAAAAGCACACTAGTACCAATCCTTCATGAGGAGATGGGAAAGAAAGATGACCTGCACACTTCTTTCTCTGCTTTTCAGCAAATAAATAAACAACCCAATACAATATCAAACAATGCCATAATTTTCTCTTACTGGACAAAACTACTTGTCAATCTTTGTAACCTGAAAGGTCCCCTATGGACTCTTTGACCACCACTTTGTCCCTGTTTTTTTTATATCTTGTGCACAAGGGCAGCAAAGATGAACATCACACAGCATCACAGTCTGCACCCATTAGGTCCACCGAGGACACAATAGACAAAGAGATGTAAGACATAAAAGAAGTTCCACACCTGTTGTCTGTAAAGGGTCAGTTTGTCATCCATTGGGTCACTTCTCATCATCCTCTTCTCAATCAGATGGTTTATCTGAGAATCCACTTCTTTAATCTGTGAACAGATACAACCCAAATCTGTGAACAGATACAACATACAATTGCACAACACTCAGAGACTAACACATAAGAATGTATATATGGAGAGAGAAGGAGATGGGGAAAAAAAATCCATTCACTTGTGTATAGTGATTTGTTTGTGATGATTTTTAAAAATCAATAATTTTTTCCCAGAATTAATATTTTTTATTTACTAATGATTCAGCAAAATATTTTCTGTTTATACGGTAACGGCGACGGCGACTACATCATATCAGAACGGAAAATGCAGAAAGTACATGTCATTTACTTCTTTACAATGGAAATAAGTCTCAGACTGACTGACTGACATGTGACGCGCATTTGTTTTACAAAACAATTAGCTTTTAGAAAAGTCTCATATGGACCCTCATTTATGAAA
This sequence comes from Etheostoma perlongum, assembly GCA_026937815.1. Lineage (NCBI taxonomy): Eukaryota > Metazoa > Chordata > Actinopteri > Perciformes > Percidae > Etheostoma > Etheostoma perlongum. Next base: position 29,200,548 of record CM049375.1, read on the forward strand.
TGTGCGTAGGACCTGAAACAGGCGTAGGACGGGTGTATGCCGATTCCTACGCAAAGCTCGCCATTTAACAATTTGAACGTTACCGTAGGCTGCGAAAAGAAATCCCATGTCTGGTCTGAACCCATGAACGCAAGTTTTCGAGTCAGTGTGGACTTGCAGTGTAGCATGTAACAGGAGAGGAGAAGTCATCAGTTGATCACTTATTGACAATGGCAAATCTGGCTCTTTTAGAAGACCTCTATGAGCCAAGCAACGGTGCACTTGTAGGCTAATCACATGGGCCACGGTGGAACGCTCTATCGGATTGATTAGAGAAATCTGAAAAGACACACGCAATCTCCCTCACAGCTTACGGTTGCCTGGCTCTGACTCATGACAAAAACAGTAAAATAAGACACTGAATAAACTCTGCTACTGTGTGTTTATTTAAATGACACTTCTTAGCCAGGTTACATCTGTCCATGTCGTAAATTGTAGGGGCGAGGCCTCAAAACCAAGAATATATTGGGGCGTGATATTTAAATCAAGATCGTTTCGACCATTCTTGCGCTCTGATTGGTGTGATACGAACGTTTCACGAATCCCGCGTGAAGCCTGTCGTGAGATAATTTCTTCGCTAAATGAGGGCCATTGTCTCTAGAAGTGTATTATTCAAGTTTTGTTTTTGTTAAAGAAGGAAAAGAAAATTGCAATACTTAATACTATCGAGTCGCAATACTTCTGGAATAGCAATAAATGGACATCGCAATTCAAATCCAATCGGCACCCATATACAGTATCTTAAAATAATGTAATGGGTCCCAGCCCTGATGGAGGTATACCGACTTAACACCACATCCTGGTCCTGACCTGGTCCTCCAACTCCTGGAGATCGGCCTGGCCCATGGCGGGCTCTGATGATATTTTCTGCAGGTACTGCACTGTTCGCCGCATACCCTCCAGCTCTTTGGGGAGTTTCTCCGAGACCATGTAGGAGTTGATCTTGATCTCCTCTTCAAGCCTCTTTATTAAGTCTGAAAGAGATGGAGCATTTAATTAAACACTTTGAGAGTAATGTGTTTGAAACCCTATCAGCAGTGGTGGAAGAAGCATTCAGATCCTTTACTTAAGGGGTAACTACAGGTTTTTTTCAACCTTCTTTTCCTATGTTTTTGTGTCTAAGTGACTGATGGGAACAACAATCTTGGTCCACTATTAAGCAAGATCGCTAGCTTGTTTCGCTGCTGCTGACTACAACAATCTTGCTTAACACTGGACCAATGTCAAAGACTGTTGTTCCCATCAGTCAGTTAGACACAATAACATAATTTAAAAAAAATCCAGTTTGGAAAAAACGGTAGTTACCCTTTAAGTAAATGTTCTAATACCACACTGTTATAAAACTGTTATAAGAAAAGGTCCTTGCATTAAAAATGTTACATAAGTAAAATTACAGTGCCTTGCGAAAGTATTCGGCCCCCTTGAAGTTTTCAACCTTTTGACATATTTCAGGCTTCAAACATAAAGATATAAAAATTTTATTTTTTGTGAAGAATCACCAACAAGTGAGACACAATTGTGAAGTGGAACAAAATCTATTGGATATTTTAAACTTTTTTAGCAAATAAAAAACTGAAAAGTGGTGCTGAAAATGATTGGGCCCCCTGCAAAATTATTTGTAGAGCCCCTTTTGCTTTTACAGCTGCAAGTCAAATGTCTCTATCAGTTTTTCACATCGAGGACTCTTCTGCCCATTCTTCCAAAGTTGTCCAAATGACTGAGAATAGATGGAGAGCTGAACAGCAGTTTTAAGCTCTTTCCACAGATTCTCGATTGGATTCAGGTCTGGTTTGAATTGGCCATTCTAACACCTGGATACGTTTATTTGTGAACCATTCCTTTGGGATTTTGTTGTATGTTTGGGATCATTGTCTTGTTGAAGATAAATCACCCAGGCAGGTCTTTTTTGCAGACTCCAACAGGTTTTCATCCAGAATGGTCCTGTATTTGGATCCATCAAAAACCATCTTCCCTTCCCTGCTTTAAACAGGCCCAAACCATGATGCTGCCACCACCATGTTTGACAGTGGGGATTTTGAAATGGAATGAGCTGTGTTGCTTTTTACGACCACTGCAACATATCTTTTGCATTGTGGGCAAAAAGTTTGATTTTGGTTTCCCTCTGACCAACCTTTCTTCCACATGTTTGGTGTGTCTCCCAGGTGGCTTGTGGCAAACTTTAGACTGAGAGACTTTTTATGGATATCTTTGAGAGAAATGGCTTTCTTCTTCCCACTCTTCCATAAAGGCCAACAATTGTGCAGTGTACACTGCACTGATTGTTGTCCTATGGACAGACTGGCCCACCTCAGAAGTAGTTTCTGCAAAGTTCATCCAGAAAAGGCCTCTTGGCTGCATCTAAAGTTTCTCCACAAGCTGAAAGTTTAGAGACACCAAACATGGGAAGATTTGGTCTGATCCATTTCAAAATGAAACCAAAAAGCTTGGGAAATCTTTTTGTATCCAAATCAAACTTCTCCAAACAGATATGTTTGCCTGGTGTGTTCCTTGGTCTTCATGATGCCTCAACACAACAGAACCCCAGACTATCAAAGCAGGTGGTGGCATACAGAGATGGTTTGGGCCTTCCATTTTCTTCAGTCATTTAGGACAACATTGGATGGTCAAGATCCTCGCTGAACTTCTGGAAGATGGATTGCTGCCAAATAAGGACCATTTTGAAAACCTTTGGAGTTTTTTATTTGCTAAAAAAGTTTTAAATATCCAATAGATTTATCTTCACAATTGTGTCCCACTTGTTGGTGATTCTTCACAAAAAATAAAATTTTTATATCTTTATGTTTGAAGCCTGAAATTTGTCAAAAGGTTGAAAACTTCAAGGGGGCCTGAATACTTTCGCAAGGCACTGTAAGTAAGTATCATCTGAAAATCTGACAATCAACTATGCATTTAATGGTCTAATCATTTCAGCTGGACTTGTAGGTCTATATATTGTTGGGTTGTTTCATTTATAATAAAACATCTTATCTTATAAACTAAATGTGTTTTGTGTGCAAAAAGCTTCATCTGTAATGTAACTAGTAACTAAAGCTGTCAGATTAATATAGTTGAATAAAAAGTGCAATATTTCTCTCTGAAAATGTAGCAGAGTAGAAGTAGAAAGTGGCATGAAAAGAAAAGATTCAGGTAAAGTACCTCAACATTTGTACTTAAGTACAGTACTTGAGAAAATGTACTTAGTTACATTCCACATTGCCTATCAGACTTTCCACCGCTGACTAGAAAAGCACAATATCTTTTATACAAGCAAACCTACTAAGCACATGAAATAACACACCATTAATATCTTAAGTAAAATGTGCTGACATTGAAACAGAAGTTAATTGTTGAAAGCCATTTTGTCATGCTGAACGGCACCCCGTTTAGGGCTGTGCAATTAATCAAAATGTTATTTGCTATTGCGATTTGGGCTCCTAATAATCACAAAAACAGAATAATCAAGAAAAAAACAAACATTATTTTGTACATTACGTGTTGCAAGTAAACTCTTATTTTGTCTTCTGTTCTGAAAAAGGGAAAAAAGTTCAAACGGCAAAATTATTAAAGGGAAATTCCACTGTTGATTTCTCTAACTGTTTCACTGTTTTTAAGTTTAATAATTGGAACATCCATAATGGAGCAGCCCTAACCCCAATTAGCATTCACAGTACTTTTTTGGACAAGCATGTACTGTACAATAATTGTGATAACTGACTTTAATTGTGCAGGATCCACCCAGGTCTGCATTGCATGGGTCATTTTAGAAGCTGTAAATGTGTAAATCTCTCCTCTGAGTGAAGAGCCCGATACGCACACAATGTCAACATTAGATAAGCTCTATTATAGCACTTCAAAGATCAGTATAATTAAAGGGTCTCAACAGATGAAAGCTGAGAGACCTCCTAACGCTCTGCTGTGTCCTTGAACTTCCCCTCCAGCTATGCCCTGCAGAGGCTACAGCTGGACACGGCTACTCACTCTCTGGGTCGGCATCTGCTGCAGCCTGCTGTACATCCTTCAACTGCTGCTGCGATCTCTGCAGTCTCTGCTCGGCCTGGAACAGCTGAACACACACAGAAAGGATTGCTTACACAGGTAATGTGGGAACATTAACGTTCACTACCCACTGATAATTAATTTGTTTAACATTAGGACTGCAACTAACAACTATTTTTCATTAGTGATGAATCATCTGATTATTTTCTTAATAAGTAGATTCACTGTTTGGTCTCTGGAATGTCAGAAAATAGTAAAGAATTCTCATCAAGTTTCCCCAGTGTTCCAGGTAAAGTCTTTAAAGTGAGAAGCTGGAAGCAGTCATTCTTTGGCATTTTGATTATCAAAATAGCCAATTAATTTTCTGACTACTCAACTGTTAGTTTTAGCTCTAGTCAACATATCTTAATAAAAGTATTAAAAGAAACAAGTGCCAAAAGATCTTGTAGTGTGAGGGCATAATCGTAAAGCGCAATCTATAGTTGTGCGGAGGCTCCAGGCAGAGCTTTCGCCATAGCCTACGTACGTAAAGTGTAACTAATTACATGCTGGGCATAAAAAGGCATGCCTGTGTAATGATGCACAATGGCTGGTTTTGGAGACAAACAGCAAGAAAACTTGCTGGCAAACGAGGACCAGTGGCCTCAGAGCCGGTTCCGACTCCCTCGAGCTGTCCTGTTGGAGCTCTGCTGTTTTGGGCCCAGCGTTACAGAGGAGAACACTGAGAAACCACGCTGTGCCTGTCACCTTTTAAGGGGTCAGCTCCGGTGTCCCGTGGCAAAAACCTTTTTTTCCTTTCTTTTGTTTTCCTCTCTGCTCATGGCGTCAGTATGAATAACTATTTAAGGGCAACTATGGGCGTGACATTTCGCAACATTTAGAGTTGATTATGATTCACAAAGGAAAACCGTTGTAGGACGTGCGTGCAGAATATTCCTGTGTGTACTCACAACCTATGTTTTGTCAGTACGCCATTTCTGACGCAAATTCGCCACACAGTTTTATAAATGGGGCCCCTTAGGTTCATACTTGTGCATTGGTGTGTGCTTCAATCTCTTTAAGAAAATAGCAGGGCCGGCCTGTGTGTGTGTATTTGAAGTGTGTGGTAGAGCGAGTGAGACAGTGACGGTGATTAGCTTTACAGCGGGTGCCGACTCTAGAGGCAGAGTGTCTCCCCTGTGATTTCTGGCAATGGTGGGAAATCTGTAGCAGTTGCAGCAACATGTAGTTACATTTTTTGAGAGGTGCATGTCAGGCGTAGGGTCGGTATCTCCACGTTCCTACGTACGTAGTCACGGCGTCGACCTAACGCAGAAGCATTAACCAGACTTAAGCCTGTGAGTAAATAATACATATGAGATATTACATGTTCATTTGTCTTCTCAGTCCTCCAAAGGATAGAAGACATTTTGTTTACCTGGTCTCTGATGTCTTAGTAAATTATACCAAGGGGAGCAAATGGAATGACAAACCACAATTGATCATAAGCATTTACTTGGTTCTTCTGTTCTTGCTTCTGGTGAGTCAGCGACTCCTCTCTTTCCTTCTCCACTCGCAGCTGTCTGGCCTGGTCCAGCATCCGCTGATGGTTGGACACGGACTCCACCTAGTGGATCAACAAGTTACTATGACAAGGTCCGACTGCAGGACATCACGTGGTCGGCAGAAATAACCAAGCACCTCTAACACAGTACTTTCCCTGAGTTTATCGAAGACTTAGGCGTGTATATTTGGCGGACTATTATCACCATACCTTTGTCTAAAACTTTGGAAAATTTAGAGCAGATAATAAATAAATACACTCACAAAGCTTAAAGACAAAGCTTGCTAAAGAAGTCCAACTACAATTATTAGATCTGAGAAAAGTCCTTTAGTTAGTTTGATGTTTTTATCAACATTTTTGGTGCTTTCTTTGCTGCTTTTGGCTCTTTTTTGCCGCACTTCACATTCACTCAGCCAAGGTGCTCCACCTAAGACTTATAATGTTAGGGAAAACCCTATATTTCACCTTTTGGCAGGGCCTACAAGTAAGACCAATTTAATCAACACACATTACTTAACAGCGTTGTTAAGATAGCCTTGTTAAGACAGCCTTGTAGCCTGTCAGATCCCTGTAAGGTCTTTGAGAGAAGCTGATAATATACGTCCGGGATCATGTTTCATTCCTTCCATTCCTCCTTAAGCCTTTTAAGCATCAGAAGAGACAGTCTGCCTTACCTTCTTCTTTAGCCTCTCCACACGTTTGATTAGTTGGTCTTTCTCTTCCTCCATCGCACTGATGTCCTGTTATTGGAGAAAAGAGCCGGGATTATGTTAGTGCAGTTTATCAACTAAGCTTCAGAAGGTGAATTATTATATCATTCATTAAGTTAAAACTGAAAAACAAATGAATGTTGATGATGACTAGGGATGTAATGATGCATACTTAATCGGTTAAAAATCAAATCAAATGTGTAAAGATTACAACCGGTTAATATAAAAAACAAATGATCGAATTTTCCAACAACCTAGGGCGTAATCTACTTTTGAATTTAACTTGTTTGACTTAAGACATCACTACGTGTTATTAGTTTATCTATTTATAGAGATGTCTATTTATTTCCTTCCTATTAATTTAGTTATTTTGATGTCGGATTTGTTTTAAAAATCAAATAATTTTTTTTTAATTTAAGACAAAATACAATTTCAGTCGCCTTTATCGATAGGAAAGCTTAGACATGAAAGGTTGGAGTTGAACCCGCGGTCGCTGCAGCAAGAAACGAGCCTCTGTACATTGTGTGCACGCTCTACCAGGTGAATTTGTATTCAGACTTTTTTTTGATTATTTTTCGGGGCATTTTTTCCCTTTATTAGATAGTGACAGTGGATAGACAGACCTTTGTGTAGACGCTCTGTTTTAGCTACAGAGTGAGGCATCACACTACTAGCCAGTCAGAAGCAGAGTATGAGGGCGTACTACGCCAACAGCTAGGCGAGCATTATAACGTGTGTTACAAAGTGTTGCACGTTCATCACAGAAGTAAAGGCTGGACTACAATAGAGGTGTTTGGAGCAGTTGGTGAACAGTGTTTTCTGTTGGTAAGTCCTTTTGGGATGGACTTTGGGCTTTTTCACTTTGTAAACCTATTACATGTGCAAAAAAAGATATATAACACAATACAGGAAAAAGCCAAAAAGCATAAATGAGCACTTTAAAATCCTGTATCAAATCATGAGTTGAGTGTATTGTTACATCACTAATCCCTATATGTGACATTTTTACACTAAGGAAAGGATTGTGGCTCAGTGGTAGCGCGGTCACCTGCCAATCAGAAGGTTGATAGTTCCAGGTAATCCCTGCAGTCCCATGTTGAAGTGACCTTGGGCAAGACACTGGGCATCGGAGTGTAAATGTGTGTGAATGTTTATCTGAGGAGCAGGTGGCGTGTGTAAATGGTTGAGATTGAAAGTGCTTTAGAGTAGTCGTTAAGACTAGAAAAGCGCTATATAAAAACAGTCCATTAATAGCTTCTAACAAACAGTGATTGTAGTGCCACTGAGTATGTTTTCACCCTTCTGATTTCTGCTGTGGAGAAGCCTGAAGTCCTCAGCAGCTCACACTCCTTGTGATAAGTCTTGAAACCTTCCACCAGCTCCTCGTACTGTAAACACAGTAATGCAAACATTAATGCATAGCCTTGTTTGCTTTTTAGGTTATTAGGCCATTTCACAAACTAGGAAAATGTTCCCCTAGACACTGGGGAAAACTTTCCCCCTGTGTATTGCAAGCCTGGCAGCCCACCACGCCTAAGTCACTGAGAATTATTTTGTAATGGATTTTTAGACCTTTTTACATTGTAGTGTGGGTGGTGCAGTTATGGTGGGGCTGCTCAGTTGGAAACTTAGACACAGTCATCATTTTGAATCTCCAGTTAGCTTTTAGCACTGACTTAATGTAAGGCCATATGGAATCGGTCTTATAGCTTTTTTTATTCTCACTTTTGCAATTCCATCCATGTCTCGTTATCACATAAACTACTGGGCTTTACATTAATGCTGTCATCAGTCTGTGACTGTCCACAGCCGGGCCCTCGTCAAACAATAGACACTTGCCATCCGGCTAAACATTTTTTCTGGTGGGAACCTGATGTGTAATATATTAAAAACCTGGTGAAAGGTGTCATTGATAACATCATCCTGCAGAAACTCCGCAGGCACCTCCAGTTTGACCAGAAAGCGAGCCAGATAAGCCCTTTTCTTCAGCTCAGGGAGCCTCTGCAGCAGCCAGTGCAGGATTGGGTGGACCACGGGCTTACTGCCACTCACCAAGCCCTGTCTGAAGCTACTCCTGCATGACACAACCAGAGCATATACAAGACATAAAAAAGGTGTTTCACTAAAAGAGGTGTAATTGTTTCAATTCTTAATGAATGTAAATACCTACACATCAGAGAGGTTGCCAGGAGGTTTATATTTCAGCATCCCCAGCAGAGCACACATTCTCTTTATGGTTTGCTCAGGCATTTCTTCACGGATATCTATAGCTTGCTAAAGACAAGAGTAAATAGAGTTAATCAACTCAATTTTATTTTAGACACACACCATGTCAGTAGACAAATATGTAAAGCACAACAACACAGAAAAGACAAAAACAAAAGTTATATAAATTAAAGTTCATAGGATCAAAGTGATTAAAACACACAGACATTTGTTCCAAGGTTTCCAAAAGCAAGAAGTGTACCTTGTGTCACTCTGTGTGGGGTCTTACACTGTTTACTGGCTATATTAGCCCATATGCAGAACCCATCCCTTTATCCTTGCACTATTGGACTAATTTGCACTACCCACCATGACACACACTCTCATAGAGCACCTTACCATAGAGCATCTTATGCACAATATAATTGCCCTATCACTGCAAACGTCTCATGCTTATACTTGCCTTAGTACATTCATGTGGATTTTTAATTTAGTATCTTTTCTTTTATTGTCTATATTATTCATATGGATTGGTTTGTTTTTTGTTATTATCATCCTGTTATGATGTATGTGTATGTTGTGTATGATGTCTGTAAGCTACTGGGACCTTGAATTTCCCCTTGGGGACCAATAAAGTATCTATCTATCTATCTATCTATCTATCTATCTATTTATAGCCATTAGAATATACATTTGTACATACATTTTCTCAACACAGTATGAAAGGTGCGAACAATACTTTTCACAAACATATGACTCGCACTTGTCCATGTTGGCAGTTTGAGAAAGATTCTGCAAACATTATTTGCTAAATGCCTCCTGAAGCTTTTCATTTTTGCCTTATTATAGCTGCACCACAAGTGGGCTGTATAGAGTGGAGTACATTCAGCTCTAAAAAGGACACTTTTAACATCATCTGTGAGCTTGTGAAAAAGCTACAGTTTGCAACACATCGTAGTCATCATATAAATAATAAATCATTTCTGATGATCTGACCCAAATATCTCACTTTGTTTCCAACATTTAAATTACTTCACGTTCAGACTAATTCAAGAACGCCACACACAGGCTAATACAGTATACAACATTCTGCCTTGTTTGCACTGACACAAAGCCATAAGCCTGGGCAATCGACGAAGAAGCTAGCTAGCTAGCTAGCGTCCCACCTTTGGGTCTATTTCAGCCAGAACATCATTCAGAATCTGTAGCAGCTGCATCGGTTCGAGGGAGTCAAACGTGATGAGGTTAAAGTTTTTCTTGAATGGGTCCTTGTTGAGCTGTTCAACGATCAATTTAAGCTGTTCGCTCATTTTGAACGATACCAAACTTGCTTGCTAGTTAGTTAGCTAAATTAAGAGTCCTCTTCTTTTTTTGGATTAGCCGCTAACTAACGTTAGCTCTTTCTGACGTCGACTAACAGGCAAACCAACCTGCAAAGAAACCCTTAAAAATCAATCCACCCGATATACTGGTGACGATGGCAAACAACTATTTACAATTGATAAAGACAAGTTTCCAATAGAGTTAGTTCGCCTGGCTAATTCCTCAACTTGCTAGTTAGTTAGTTAGCTAGCAAACAGAAAGGCAGCGGTTGATGGTTGTTAACAGCCCCATGGAAACCACGAACGGCGTCGCGGATTGGTTGCTAACAGGAAGTAGTTTTGACACTGTGATTAAGAGAGGATTGTTGCGCTAAATGTTTGCATCTCAACAAACATAAGAGTAAAAAAATAGATGAAAATTCGGCCGCATGTGCTTTATGGTCGAAAAAATGTGAACTAAAATAACTCATTGATGTGCAGTTGCATGTGGTTAGAATTATAGATATTAAACAATAATGGCATTTGAACATCTGAGAATTTATTTTGACACAGCCTTTATTATTTATCGGCATGAACATGAAACTGATTTATCTTGAATCTTAACCTTTGAATCTGATCTAAAGAATTAAATCAGGCCAATACCTACCAGGTAAAATTAAATCAAATTAAATGACTAAAGTCCGAAAAGTGTCTGTAAACAGGGCATGAATTTGAAATGCTGCATATAACTACGCATCACGTTGGGTTTGAACGCACCCCTCTGTCAGTATCAGTATGAACTTTTGAACCGTCAGATGGCGATATTTTCACAAGGCACGGCTGCAGGTTGCAAAACAATGAGTTTTAGTTAGGATTAACCACTTTTCCCATCATCATAACTGAAAGGACAAGTGCGCTGTGTCAGAAAGAGACGTATCTAGAGCTAAAGTGGGACATGGGGTAAATATTAAGCTAGTTGTTTTCCCTTTTGGGCTAACTATCAAGGCTGAATTTGAGCTACCAACAAAGGATAGTTGTTTTGAAAGTCGGGACCTCGTTTTTACTTCATCCACCTGACTTGTAACAGCCTGAAGATAACCATACCACCTTCCTGCTAAAAACCTTCATGTTCATCACGCTGTTGGAAGACTTTAAAATGTCAGTTTATCTTTTTTATTAGACCATGTGTCTTTCATCGCGTTTTTCAACATTTCCTCGGCAACATATGTTCTAATGAATATCCTCTTTTCGTAATCAGCTTTACCAGGGAACTCTGCTGACTAGCAACAACATTTTGACTTAACGTTATTATTGATTTTATTTTATTTTTGTATGTATTTGGAGTGAAGCCTAAATCACATCCATGTAGCCCCTCCTCTTTCTGCTGCAAATGCAACGCTGACGAAGAGCCACAATACCAGAGAGCTGGGAATCAGTCTGATACCAAGCACAGAGGAAGACAGAGGATCTCCCAGAGAATAGACGAGCCCAAGAAGAGATCAAGGATAAACTCACTTCTTGGGACCCTTCCAATAGGAGTAAATGATTGGACCAATGCTTTTGCCTCTGTAGGATTGTCTTCCTGTGTTTGTGAGTAGAGACTGTAAACTAAACAGATTTTCTTCCCTGTAAAGTGGATCCTTCCTTACTCTGGAGAACATTTCCTTTCTGTACTATAGCACTATGGAAGCTTTAGGCTGTAAACAGTCAAGTCCAGTTCATGCTTTAGAAATGTATATGTTTGTGTTGTTAGTTGAATAGTTTATGTCAGAGTGATAACAATGGTTGAACCGGTGGGGTTTGTGGCAGCATGGAGAGCCCAGTTCCCTGAGTCTGATCCCCCTTGCATGGAGCTGAACTCGCTGGGGAACATTGAACAAGAGCTGGACAAATGCAAGACCTCTATTAGGCACTTGGAGAAGGAAGTTAACAAAGAGCGCTTTCGTATGATCTACCTGCAGACTCTGCTTGCAAAAGAGAGGAAGTCTTATGATGGGCAGCGATGGGGATTTAAAAGCACGCCACAAACGAATGATGGAGACCTGCCCAGTGGCCAAGACAGCCATGGGCCCCACACAGATGAGGCCACAGTGGAGGAGCAGCAGCGGCAGAAAGAGCCTGGCAAGACAGCCAGGTGTAAGGCACATCCAGAAGGAGAGGTGGTTGGTGCGTCCTCAGCCAAACAGCAGGGTGGGGAGTCACCTGTACGCCAGGAGTCAGAGATTCCTGACTTCCCACCATGCACAGGCTCGGTGGCAGCTCTGAGATCCAACTTTGAGCGCATCAGGAGGGCCAACTCTCACTCAGCCGGAGACGGCAAGGGGTTGTCGGTGAGGAGCGTCCAGGAGAAACCTTTCTATGTGAACATGGAGTACCATCACGAGCGAGGGCTGGTTAAAGTCAACGACAGGGAGGTCTCAGACAAGATCAGCACCCTGGGCAGTCAGGCCATGCAGATGGAGCGCAAGAGGTCCCTGCACTCCCTCCCAGGGAACCTGTCAGCCGCCACAGGGGACATCGGCAAGGGTGTTCAGAGAGGCAGATCCACCGAGGGGAACTGCAGCTTCAACGGGTCATATGATGACGCCGAGGTCAGCTCACACTTCCTGAAAGACAGTGTCATGCGTTCCTCTGGGGGAAAGTCAGCGGAGTGCCAGCCTTACACCAGTGTGTATGTTGGGGGAATGATGGCTGATGGGGACACCCGAGTCATCCACATCAGGGACCACAGCATAGAGGAGGATGCACACCTCACCTGGCCGAGACGCTCCTACTCTCCCGGCAGCTTTGATGACGTAGGAGGAGGCTACACGCCAGACTGCAGCTCCAACGAGAACTTAACATCCAGCGAGGAGGACTTCTCCTCGAGCCAGTCCAGCCACGTGTCTCCCAGCCCCACCACCTATCAGATGTACAGGGAGAAAAGCCGCTCACCATCCCAGCACTCCCAGCAGTCCTTTGACAGCAGCAGCCCGCCCACACCCCTGTCTCAGAAACGCCTGAAGCAGCAGGTGATTGTGTCTGAGGCCTCCATTATCGGGGTCAGTAAAACGGGCCAGATCTGGCCCAGTGATGGGGACTCCACCACGTCCAGCAGGACCTCTCATGACAACAGTGTTCAAGGAGATCTGGGTAGGTTTGCAAGACACACTGCACAACACAGATGATTCATCAAAGCCTTTCATTTTCAGGATTAAAAACACAAAAGTATTTTTAATGGGTAGAGATGATCAAGTACTAAAAAGCACATTAAAGGTCCTCTAATCCCTGTCTGAAAGATGTCTGTGCTTGCCTTGAAAGATGTCTGGCCTTGATCTAAAATAACTTATGTGTCAAATGCACCTAATATTTAGACCTCATACACTTAATCCTTACTAAAATGTATTCTGGAGACATGAATATTATACACTTTATTTTTTAAAACACACTTTCTTGTTGTACTTTTCGCCATTTTCTTGACAGGTTTACTTGAGCGGATCTGAGCTGTTATGATTGTAATGGCCTACAAAAAAAAGAGGCAGGGTTTGATAAAATCCATCTTCTCATCCTGTTAATTAGAATTTCATTTGATCTCCTCACAGCTTTTATCCGTATTGAGTGTCAGAATGGTTAACAAATTCCAGTTAAGCATGATTCGACTTGGCACAAAGAATAAACAGGTAGGAGCCTGTAAAATGTCATCCTGCCAGGATGGGGTTGGGATTTACATACACAGATTCTACACAACAGTTACCCAGCGTTTTGCAGTTCTTTCAGGAGTGTTTTTTTTACCCTTTGTAGGCAGGCCTGCCCTCTCTTTTTCACCCCCTTCTGCTCTTCGGCCGCTGAGTGCTGCAGCACTCTCACAGAGATGCTCTGACCGAGACAGCGGCTGCCCTGGGGCTTCCCAGTCGCTCGGCCCTGTCAACCCTGAGTGTTTTTGTGTCAGCACACATCAGTGTTGTTGTCCTTGGTGCCGAGTAATTAACTTAAAGGGGTTCGTCTAGCGTGATCAATTTAGGGAGGCTTTTTGTTACGGGAGGCGGGTATGAAAAAGCCCTGACAACTCTCTCAAAAAAGAGGTTCGAGGGGATTAAAGTGTGTCATGCCACTTTCAATCAAAACGCCTGCCATCGGAGTTTCCTGTTGTTATGTGTGAACACAATAGGGGAATCACTCATTAAGCCAGAGTATTGACATGTTAACAATATAACAATGTTAAGTGGGATAAGGAGAGTGGTCTAGGCAGCTTAGTATTGCCAAGGACAGAAGGAGAGGCGGTTGTGCGTGTTCCTTTGCAAGAACGTTTGTCATGGTGAACGACACACAAGGACACGAGGATATTGTTGTTGGTTGAGGCCAAAGAGGGATTGGGATACACAGCAAGTATTAGGATTGGAGCTGGAAAATTGTTTGCCTCTACCCCCAAAAGAAGTGTTATCCACTGTGGGTCAGATTAAACAGATGAGCAGAATAGTGTGTTGTTATATAAGGTGATTCAGTCTAAAGCTCTCTGACACAAAGCATGTGACAAGCAAGCAGATAGTCTATGATATAATCGGCATGTGCAATTGGCATGTGCAATTGTAAACTAGCACGCTGCTTGGATGACTGAAATGTCCAAATTAATTTGAGTCAGGTCTGTGTCATTCCACAGGTGCCATTTGTTGCATTTTTTGCAGAAATATCAAGTTTCTAGTTCTCCCAAGAATGAATACATTTTTTTATACTGTATATAAAAAAAGTTACTTGTTTGAAAAACATTACAAGAAAAATCTTTTTTCACTTGAATATTAAAACTGAACTCCAATGATTTAGTACAAACTGCACTTCTATAAAGTTGTTGGACTTGCAAAAGACAGACATAAAAAAAGTGTAACTGATGCAAAAGTGGCCGAGACCTTCTGACTTTTAGTCCAAAAATGCCCTATCCTACGTTAACCATAATGCAATCTATATTATATTTGTATGATATAGTAGGGCTGGGTATCCTTTGAAAAATGATGTTACCAAAAGCAGTACCCTTAAAGGGATACAGGTACCAATATCTTTGATATGTTTTTACGTTGTATACCCAATGTAAACAGGTTGCGTTGTTTTTACAATGTTGCGTAAAATGTAATGTTGCGTACTCCTAGCTGCTGCAGTAATGGGCCAATCACATGTCGCATTAAATTGAGGAATGCTTGCTGTGATTGGTTCCAACGAAACCAGATACGGATAAGGATCAAAAAGCAGGTATCGTTTGACTGAAGAAGTTTCAGTTGTACTTGGTACTGTGTTATTTCGGTCGCTACCTTAAAGTTCTAGAGTACCCACACCCAGACCTCATTTATAGTCTCCAAGCCCAAGCTGATTACCCTGATGACATCACTATGGCAACATCTGGGGTGATTTTCTCAGACTTGACAAAGCTTCTCCTTCCAGAGCCACAGGGTGGGCTCCCACCTAAAGGTCCAGTTCCTAAATCAAATGATACGTTGCTTCAATCTTCCAACTTTCCAACCAAGAAATTGTCAACAAAAGTCATGTGGTGGAAATGTTGTTTGATTAGTGGTGATACAGTTGGCGGGTAAAAAGTAGGGGTGCACAATTAATAGCAATTTTATCGACATGCAATACGGACTAGTGCAATATCCATATTGCAGGGGAGCACAATATTTGTTAAAGGTAAAATATGTGTTATCATTCTGTATTGTGATGCTGCAGAGACGTCCCAGCCTACAAATTGTATCCTACAGACTAAAGAAAATTATGTCCATTTGGTACAGATCCATACAAAAATCACACTATAATCTTTTTCTAATTTTAATATTTTTCATTGAAAATGAGTATAATGATAACAAAATGATCATTGGCAATTTTGTGAATGAATCAAAAATATCAATCAAAAATAATTGCAATAAGATATTTGCCTCATATTGTGCAGCCCTAGTGAAAGACAAACCCCTCCCAATTTGTACCTAGATATTGGAGCATCATGGAGCACCATCAGGTTCGGTTTACATTGGTGTTGAGCTCAGCAAAAACGCATATAAATGCCTCGTAAGACAGCTGGTGTATAAAGAAATGTTCTTGAAAGCTGTGGAAAAAGCCAATAAGTGGACCCTGAGAAATTTATGTATTTTTTTTGTCAAACTACTTTTTCTATGGTCTGTAACGAAGTTTCGTGCACATTACAGAGCAGTACAATCCCGCGACTAGTGAACTGTCCCTTTTTTAAGTGTGAAATCTGTTGGAGTTCCCCTTTTGATGTACCCTGACCAGTTTGACACCTTCTGTTTAAAAGCTCCATGCTGCAGAGCCTGAGGCACAGCATTGGTCCAGAGGAGACTTGTCGCTGACATAATGGCACAACTGCCTCATGTGGACCTTGCTTTGTGGATTACCAGAAGTCTGGATTTATTTTCTGATGTTGTAATAACATTACTGTGCACGTTGTGGGATTAGGCCTTGGGCAGGGAGCCGGTTTGAAGCAAGTTTTTGCAATTAACGGCTCTTTGTTGTGGTCAGTGACTTTAAGGAAGCAGTTGGAAAGTTTTTTTGGTTGTTGTGTTTAACATAAAGCATTGCGGCATTCACTCATAAATGAGCCTAGAAAAGCTGGCTAATCATAGTGTTGTAAAGACACTTTGTGCTCCATCGTAGTGTTGTGTAACTAGACAAAGCTCCATGAACTGTACAACACAAGTCAGTGGTTAAACCTAAATGAGGCTCCCTGGACTATATGATTAGCTGTGTATGTTTATGTTCTGCTTGCTGTCATGGAACATGTGAACGCTACGGCAGACAGAGTGTCTGGCATGGTGGCAGTCTGTCTCTGCCTTGGAAACATAACCGACTTCATATTAGAAACACCGACTAACGGACACAAACAAACCCATACTTGTCCTGCCGCTACTCAGCTGCATCGCTGTGTGAAATCTTAGTGAAATGGTCAGTTTAAAAATACTTCTCAGGGGACCCTTTTCTATGAATAGAAGAAGAATAAGCGTTGTCTCCTGGTTTCTGGGTATCTAGGGCAATTGTCAAGCTTAGCTGTGAATATAGCTGCTGATTAGCTGTGGGCCTTTAAGGAGGCCAAGTCTCTGATGGGTCTATTTTGCCAAAATTAATTATCATCATGACAATGACATGCCTGTGGCCACAGCTTTCTGGATGGGTCTGATTGTGTAGACTGTCTCATGGTTAATGTATTACAGTGGGAGGGTATTGAGGAAGAGGTCGACCAAAAGGGAAATAATAAATCTCACCATTAGTTTAATCCCATTCCCTCTACAAAAATCAGGATATCGTCTTTAAGGATGCATTTATCTGAGGTTAGGATATGGCACGGTTACAGGAAGGTAGACAGGTATGTCTGGGATGACTGTGACGATAATAGAAACTGTCTGTCTGAAAAGGTGATGAAGGCTGTCTGAATGCCTTGGCCTCAGTCCAAAGATTGGCCTTACTTGCTGTCTCAGCAGGAATCATGCCGGTGCTGGTCTACACTCCCGGTTAATTGCAGACTCATGAATATTTGAGGTTCCTCAAGAAGAAGCCCAGACAGGCCTTTCATTATACCTGGATATCAACATCTGAGGTTTGGTGGTTAAGGAAACTAAAGATTTCAGCCTCTCCCTTTCCTAGAGTAAATGTGGGCCTACAAGAGGAAGTGCTGGCAGCCCTCGAGGGCAGCCAAGTTTGCGCCTGTGTGTATGCGTGCGTCTTTGTGTGTAAGACACCTGTTCATCTGTGCAGTGTACTGGGTAAAGTGGTCAAAAGCTGGCAGGCCATCAGTACACCAGGCCAGGCATTACCAGCTGCTCTCACACTAAAAGCCATGAATACTCTTTTGTTCCCTATCAGAACAAAAACACGTGTTTAGAAACTATGCAAGACAGTCCACAAAGATTGTCCTATTAGCTCCTCCCTTTACATTCTAACATACACGTTTCCATAGATAAACCTTAATAGAAAAATAATCTTTGGCATGTTTCTGAGCTTGCGGGCGTCCCCCGGCTCAGTGAGCCTCCCTCGTGCTTGGCCTCACCCCCTCTGGTCCTGCAGGCTCAGCTTCCCTCCCAGGTCCCACTCAAAGGGCACTCTGTGCTGCTGGCTGGCAGGCCAAGTGTTTATGGAATGTCTCAGCTGCTTGTGGGGTGTGGGGGGAAACGGCTAATTAAATGTTAAGTGTTGTATGCGTTCACCTCTCTCACCACAGCCTGACCCGTGGAGCTTTTTGTTACTGCTCAGAGTTTGTTTTCGTAACTGTTGAAAAAAAAATATGTTAACTCCATGCCCCCCGTTTTGTAATACACAGTTTATATTATAAATGCATAGTGTCTAAGATCAGATAATCCTGGGGACATCATTAGGGGGTATTTTTTCGCCTTTTGCTTCAAGCACAAATGATTTAACGCAAAAATCACTTCCGGGTAGGCAGTTGATTTGAATTTAGAGGATATGTGAAATCTTTGTTTGATACAACACATATGCATAAAACAAGAACACATACCGTAAGTATAGACAAGTAAAATTACACAACCACTGTTCCAGATCATGGCAGCTGGCAATTTGATGGCATGAGAAAAATATAACAACACAAGTAGCATAAAGACACAGGGAAAAGTGCATAGATGCACATTTGTTTCACTTTCAGCTATAACTAACGTTTACAGTAGCCTATAATATAACCACGACTTTCCACTTCCGAGATTGCTTTGTGTTGATATTTTAAACTCTGGTCGATTTATGAGGACGATGGTTAAGCTTTCTCAGATCTCTGCAGGGTAAATCCAGACAACCAGCTAGACTGTCTGTCAAATGAGTTTTCTGTTGCACGACTAAAACAACTTTTGAACAAACACGTTCCACCAAAACAAGTTCCTTCCCGACGTTATTTGGCAGAGGCGCCGGATCTCCGTACAGCGCCTAGCGCCGCTCAAGACCATTGTGATTGGTTTAAAGAAATGCCAATAAACCAGAGCCCGTTTGTCTCCCATCCCGGAATGCTATGTGGACTAGCCAGATCCTCCTCCGCCGAGCTGTGGAGGACGGTCTGGCAATGTGGGACTACGTTTACAGTAACGCAAAAGTCCGACCTATGTGACGTTGCTGCCCTGCTTATTTCCTGTACTGTGTTGCTTTGCTAGCATCTTTGAAAAAAAAAAATCAAAAGTTACGAACAACAACATCTCACCGCTGGTTGGACTGACTGCTAGTTTGGGTGGTGTTGTTTCCTTTAGTTTGTGGCCCAACAGGTAATTTAGGTACCCAACTTTATGTTAGTGTTGAAATATGAAAGCATGAAACATGCATCAGGTGATGGAGGTGAGTGTATATCCAGTTGTTCCTAGTTCCTGTTTGCTCAGCGCCGTTAAACTATACGTACAGGCCCCACGAGTTTTCTACCCGGCAGTGATCATAAACAAAGATTGTGATTGGGTCTATACCGGCTTGTTAAATGCGAACATGTGCTGTAAAACCTGTTACTGGGCAGATTATGACTGAGCCAATCACATTAAAGCACACCAGGTAAGGCCTGTTCACTAATATTTAATTCTTTTCAGACATGCAAATTAATATTTGATCATACCTGGAGGTCACTGTGATTTTTCATGTGGCTGATTTGAAGTGTGTTCATCATATGCCAATAATAAGCAGTGTCAGCAGTTGTATTCACTGTGAAAAACAAACATAAGGCTATATGAGACTGGCCAGACTTCAGTAAGAATTATGGGCTTTTTAAAACAAGTGAGATCAAAATGATTCCCCAATAAAATTACCAAGCAGGACCAAATAGCTACTGTATAATACTAGGCGTGCTGTTATTCTCTTCAGCGTCACTAAAGCTAATCCCACGTATAGCCAATGTGTATATGTGCTTTGTTGTCTGTGTTTATTGTCACAGACTGGAACAATTATTGGGCTTTGATTCTCTCTATGTTATGCTGCACATTACAAGCAGTAGTCTGACCACCCTGAGCTATTTCAACACACACTGATTAGTAGGTGAGCTGGGCAGGGCGGCCCAGTTGTGACCTACACTGCTCAATGACTGGCACTAATTTTAGGCTGCCCTACAACACATCAGAGACTAGTGCCGGTGGGCCTCACTGCCTCCACCAGCCCTGTGGTTGGAAGGGCCTCCCAAATGCAGCAGACACCACACTTCAGATTGCCCAGGATGTGATGATAATGTGTCGGCTAACATTTTCTTTTATAGGTTGCCAAAACACACAGCCATTGTCTGCATTTGACATAACATATGCCCCAGTTACAATATGAGGTTAAAGTTTACAAGTCAACATCAATTTGGGAGTACTACACAGCCTGTGAAAATGTCTTCAAGTGACATCATAAGAGTAACCGTGGTTTTGGGTTGGAGACAACAAATGTTTGCACATGCACTGTACATACAGCCTTAGTAGAGCTAACATAGCTGTAGACTCTTAATTTTTTTTAAACAGACGGCTTTACAAACAGCATTATGTGCAATGTAGGGTCTAGGAGCTTGATGCAAGATATGTTAGCCTCTGCTACATCCATTTTGATTTTGAATTTTTTCCCTTATGCTCATTTTTGAATATGTGCACACGCTTTAATGTTTTATTGTCTGTCTGAATATACCTGTATTCACCCTCTGTCTGCAACGCTCCGTTTTAGCGCCCGTCTCTTAAAGCCCCCCCAGTCAGCATTTCCAAGTCTTTAGCATCTGCACTCTTGGAGTCTCTGCACTGGCATTGCAGCCGGGGAATGACTGTATCAGCATTGTAGCTGCATTTTCTACATATAGTACAGTTGTGACATCACAACCGTATGGAATATATAAAGCACAGATTCTAAATACGGGCTGTGTGCATTTCTCTGTGGATTGAGGATTTTGATACTTTTACTGTATTAAGCACCAGAACCTGCTTTATAATCAGCCTCAGGTGTCATTTTCTGGAATGCTTCCTTAACATAGTGGCTCCGTATCAGAAATTGAAAACAATATACAATAAACAAATTACATCATGTGATGATAATAGGATTTGAGTTGCTGACAGAGAGCCCATTGAGAGTGTAGAGTGTAGTGTGGAGAACTAAATATCACCAAAGATCCTCTGTGAAGTGCATTACAGATAAATCTATCTAAGATTTTCCCACCTGTCATGAAGTGAGGAAAACTACAAGGGCAACAGGCCGGGGTCACTACATCCGGTGTCTGAAGAGCCACCCCCCTTTAACCAGTTCCCCTGCTCTCGCTGCCACCGCTGTTTCCCCGGTGACTGCACAGTCTGCAGGAGAATCTGTTTGCTGGAGCCGTAAAGTGGTGCCAAGCTTTTAACAACATCTCACATTGGCTTCTTCTGCTGCTTTCTTTTCCAAAGGTGCAACCTGTCTCTCAAGATCTATACAACCATTAGAGAGGCAACAGAAAGGCTGTCCTTCATTGTATCTTTTTTTCTGTGGTTAATTATTGATGTTTAAATATCTGTGTCTCTGTTAGATCAATCAACACATTTTCTATGTGGTGTTTATTTCTGGAAGCTCGCAATCTAAATTCTGTCCATCAGCTGGCTGATCTTTGTGTTGATGGTCAATATATTCACAGTGGGGAACAGTAAGTGGGGATCTGATTCTCGCTTTCCTTGTGAGAGCAGTACAAGCTATTTAAACACACTGATGATCAGTCAATGTGCCAGGCTGGGCAGCACTTTGCCTTTTCCCAGTGGTGAAATGGGGAATTATGGATGCTACTATTCTAGTTCCAGCTCTTTCTGGGACAAATCAATGGAACTCTCTGGTTGAGATTTTTGAGAATTGCTGTCTAAATGTATTCCCATCAGGCGAATAAGATTATTTATTATATATTGTATCTGTGGTACTTATAGCAGATACTTTAAATGGATCCAAATCTTGTTTCTCTGATCTGAACTTCTCACTTTTGGTGGTTTTCAGAACCAACAGCAAGCTCATTCTTCCCCATATTAAATGTCCTGCTGGGAAGTTAAAAAGGCAGTGCTTTTGTGTCCATGTAATGATGGCAATCCAGAGGTAAAACAAAAAAATTAAATATTTGTAAAAGCAAACCAAAGGGAACGTTCCCTCTGCTTTTGGTACTGCATGTTCTTGTGTAATAAAATAAGACCACACGATTATTTTTGTGATTGTGCGTCTCTGATGTTGTGATACTGTTTCAGCTGCACATCTGTCACTCCCTTTCTGCTTGTTTACCATAGTTCATCTCTATGGATTAGGATTAGGGCTTTGAATGTGTCTTTGCCTTGTCATCAATAGGACATCCAACATGTCCCCAGTATTTAACAGCTGTGTTTGTATTGTGAACATGGCTCTTGTTTGCATGCTGGAGGAAGGAAAAGTGTTTCATGATGATTGATGGTACTCCAGAAGGAGACTGGAAATGTTGGGAGCCAAGTTGTTTGGCCGAGTCCTTATATATCCTTGAATTCTATTTTTAGGTAGAAGGAGTATTCAGTGTGGTAATGCGGGAAAGCAAAGGCACTGTGTATTGTGTATTAAAAAGGTAAAGCATAATATTGCTTTTTTATGATTATTTGCATTAACCTGACATTTGTAATACCATGACTTGTGGGAATACTGCAAAACTAAATTCTTGAAAAACAGAATTATGGAAACAAAATCAGCTTCTATCTGATCCACAGCTCCACGCAGCTGTTGGGCTCAGCAATCTTATGTAATGGTATTAGAATGTATTTATTACAGCTCTATTGCACAGTTAAAACCATTTTAAGCTGCAGTAGGATGGGTATGGGACAGGGAGGACGTACTGTAGAACTGAAAGGATGGCTGTTGTGTGGGACTTTATATTTTTTGAATGATCACTTACCAGTTACTGCTAGGGCTGGGTTCCGAACTTAGATAGGCACCGACCAAATCGCCCCCATATTATTGAGTATCGAAAAACGCCTCGTCGTTCAATACCAAATTTGAATACCTTAGGAGTAATACTCATCAGTGTCAGTGAGCCAATGAGCATGCAACATGCTTGAACCAAGATCTAATAATGCTGGTGATTGGCTGTCTAACGTTACACGTTGTAGAGGCAAGCAGGAAAAACTGCAGTTTGTGTCACTCTAAAATGGGTGTAAAGTGTATAACGGTGTAACCTTGTTTCCTGGATGATATTTTCTATCTTAGATGATCAAACAGATGTTTATAAAGTTTCATTTTAATAATAATATCGTATCAAGACATAAATATCATCGTATAGTGAGGCCTCTGGTGATTGCTACCCCTATGAGCCAATAATATTAGCCAACTCCAGTTTATGACAGATATACTGAATCTGTATCAACGTACGTATGTGTTGGTCAAATAATAAGACATTGTGGTAAATATAAAAATTTCAAATTTGACTGCTTTTAGTTCAAAGAAACTGAATACATTAAAAGGACTTAGTATTCTAGAATTCCATAATTAGCATTAAAAAGGATTAAATTACAGAAACTGACTTTTGTGATTTTTTAAATTTGTTTTTCAAATGCTCAAAATGTGAGTGTTATGGTTAGTATATGGTATAGTGTATAGTGTTAAGATTTGAAACATTATTGGCTGTTTTATTTTTGAGTCTTAATTTTTTTATACATCAACTTTTCTAAATTTTTGTAGTGTTTGCATTCCTATTTATCATTGCTGTTGACCCACATTTCCAGATCCGTACTATATAAGTAGCTCTTTTAAACTCTGAAATATTAATCTTGTATTAGCTTTGTTACTATGTACTGTAACAGCTGTACATTGGGTTTTGCAGGTTGTTTGATGGTTTTAAAAAGAGCGGTCTGCTTTGGTTTATTTGTTCAGCTCTTGTTAAAAAGATTACATGCAGTTTTACTATCAGGACAAACAAAGGACATAAGAACAGGTAACACAGAAACAAGTGGGTGGGGGAAAATCAAGCGAGAAGAAGTGGGTCTTAAGTAAAACAGATTTGCATTTTGAGTTGCAATGGTTTCTTAAAAATAGTGTTTATATATGTCTGAACGTGTACAGTCTTTAGTTGCAAAATGCATCAAAGTTAGCCAGAATGTAAATATGATAGCTGTGGCCATTAGCTGAACGTGCGTGTGTTTTAGGGGTGGGAGAGGGAGCTGTTTGTGAAAAGATGACCTTGTGCAAAAAAGCCTGTTTCCGCTCTGAAGCAGATGAATAGCTGAATTTTCCGGGCAGACCTGCCTGGACACTTCCTCAGTAGCAGTCCTTGCGATCACTAGAACATTGTTGCTCAGGAGAATCCATTGTGATGTCCACTTTCAAAGCCAAACAAGCCCTGTGCATTAAAAAATGTTCCCATTAGACCGATGCACAAACGGAGACTACAAGAGGCACAACTGGACAAAAAAAGTTGGAAAAATGGACTCTGAAACATTACTCTCCCAAGCTTGTAAAATGCGTAGGCAATACCCAAGCTGATTTAATTTGGTTTTGTTTGCTAGTGAGTTTGTTGTTTCAGTGGTGAATTTAATATAAATAAAGATTTAAGTGGAGAACATTTATTTTTCGATTAAGACACAAATGGCTCAGTATTAAAGACTTAGGAACACATTTGTAAATCCTTCTCTTAACTTAGTCTTGTTTTGCAGTGTATTTCCAACCTCTGACTTTGTTTTTCCTGGAAGGAGATAGTTTGTGGGTCTGAGGCTGCTGCCTGAGAGAGGATGTGTTATTCATCCAATGCCGGGGCTGATGTATAATCTCACTGGAACACAGAGTGGCCTTTCACATGGACTTCCCCTGTGCTGTGAAGCTGTTTGGCCTGCCGTAGTCTCTTCCTCAAGTCAGTCAGTGCAGCTCTCTGCCTCTCTGCTGGGTCCACTGACTTTTGTTTGTTTGAGCCCTTTTGTCACAGCCTCTGTGGATGTCATCCTGTCAGTCCGCCTGTCTTTTCAGGCCTCTCCAGGGTGCCTCGGGTTTATCCTCTCCCAGTTTACGGAATCCTCTTTCCTGTTTTCCAGCTGAAGTGAACCAGTTTTGTTGGCTCTTCTGAACATTCTTTACATCCAGGGCTTTAAATTGACACCCACCAACCTGCCAAATGCTGGCAAAAATTAACTGGCTAGCAACATTGTAAAAATTAATAAAATTGTAAAATGATTACAATGCTTGTAGTGCTAGTCCTATATGTCCCATCAACTCCATGTCCTGATGTTACTACTGTTGATCTTCATCTACAGGTTGTCCTAAAAAGTCATCACGACATTACAGTGTTGACAAGCACAACAGGTATTTCTGACTTTTTCCACTTGTTTTTGGCAGATACTTGCTGTCTGCATGTTGTAAAACCTGTGGGTTTCTAATCCCAGAATTAACATCTTTTCTGGCCATTTTTCTTATTTCAGGAAGAACTGTGCTGCTTTCTGAGCTTTGAGACCTCTTTTATTAGGAGACTCAAAAAAGTAAATATTATATATATTATAGCATTTTCAGATTCTTTCTGATCCTGAAGGAGACACACTGTACAACAAGGCGGGGATGAGCAGAGCACATGTATTGCCCCTGCAGTTTCCGAAGCTTATTGCCTGGCACGAGCCCTCGGTGGCTGGCTAGGCTGTGCGGTAGATTTGGGTTGGTCACAGGTTTATAAATGTTAAAAGAGGATTTGATGTAAAAACAAAGGTCACGCTGCTTAGAGTTTATTGCCAACTGACAGTACTGGTGTTACAGCTTTTGTTAGACATCTATGTTCTTTCTCAATCTGAGAAGAATTAAGTTACATTTTTTTAGGCTTAACAGGCTTGTGGACAAAAATCTGAAACAACTTAAAATTTCATGTGATCCAGTCATGGCTCGATTAACAAACTTGGGGCCCCTGGGTTAAAAAATGAACTATAGGCCCCCACTTAGCCCTTGTTCTTATCACTCTCAGTGGCCGGTATGGTGTACACACTCTTCTTCAAGAACCTATCATTACTTAAAGTACCTACAGTACTTCAGTGCAAGAATACTGTGTATATGTGTCACTTAGGTCAAAGTAATTTGATACAACACATTTATTTAGGAATATGTAGCATGTAAACATCCCTCATTAACTGAAATGTTCAATATAATCTACAAGGATACAGCAACAAGCACAGGAATAAACCTAAAGTAACGAATAGTTTTACAATATTCAGGGAGAAAACAGTTTGACTAAAAGTTGACTAAATTGCAGTGACTTATCATCAACTAAAACTGGGCTTTTAATAAGTTTTGAGTTGTCAATGTTGGTATCGTCAGTGGTAGAAGAACTAAAAACAGTTTTTACGTAAATAATACTATTAACTATTAATAGTATGCTCAAACTATTGCTATCGAACAATCCAAGTCCTGCATTCATCTTTATCAGCAATATGTACTTAAATTGATTTAACGCCTGTTCGCTGAGCTTTCATTCTCTGATAAAATGCTGGTTAGTTTAATTAATGATAATAATACGTCATATTTTATTTGTTATATTTTATGAGTAAAATCTGAATCTCCAAAGTTACCAGTAACTATTCTCTGTCAAGTAAACATAGTAGTACAATGTTTTCTTCTGAAGGAGAAGTACATAGGAAGTCAGAAGTATACAGTTGAGTTGCATTGGGGGCCTTTTTTGAAATTATTTCCGGGTAAAATGGTTCTTGAGAAAGCTACAAGCCACAATACCACAGGCCAAGCACTTTAAACATGCACTGCAGTACAGTAGTCATATCAACTGAAATGATGAAGGCATTAACTATGAATTTCACAATGTTTCAATCAGTTTCTAAATAGCTTTGTTTACCACTGTATTAAAATACCAAAATAAAAATGATGTTTCAGTTTGCTGCATTACCCATGATGTTTCTGAGGGCCAGATGTACAGTGGGTACGGAAAGTATTCAGACCCCTTTAAATTTTTCACTCTTTGTTTCATTGCAGCCTTTTTCCAAAAATCAAAAAAGTTCATTTTATTTCTCAGTAATGTACACTCAGCAACCCATCTTGACAGAAAAAAACAGAAATTTAGAAATTTTTGCATATTTATTAAAAAACAAAAACTGAAATATCACATGGTCATAAGTATTCAGACCCTTTGCCGTGACCCTCATATGTAACTCAGGTGCTGTCTATTTCTTCTGATCATCCTTGAGATGGTTCTACACCTTCATTGGAGTCCAGCTGTGTTTGATTATACTGATTGGACTTGATTAGGAAAGCCACACACCTGTCTATATAAGACCTTACAGCTCACAGTGCATGTCAGAGCAAATGACAATCATGAGGTCAAAGGAACTGCCTGAAGAGCTCAGAGACAGAATTGTGGCAAGGCACAGATCTGGTCAAGGTTACAAAAAAATTTCTGCTGCACTTAAGGTTCCTAAGAGCACAGTGGCCTCCATAATCCTCAAATGGAAGACGTTTGGGACGACCAGAACCCTTCCTAGAGCTGGCCGTCCGGCCAAACTGAGCTATCGGGGGAGAAGAGCCTTGGTGAGAGAGGCAAAAGAAGAACCCAATGGTCACTGTGGCTAAGCTCCAGAGATGCAGTCGGGAGATGGGAGAAAGTTGTAGTAAGTCAACCATCACTGCAGCAATCCA
Source organism: Etheostoma perlongum (assembly GCA_026937815.1). Taxonomy (NCBI): domain Eukaryota; kingdom Metazoa; phylum Chordata; class Actinopteri; order Perciformes; family Percidae; genus Etheostoma; species Etheostoma perlongum. The sequence goes on from CM049375.1 coordinate 29,227,871, forward strand.
CCAGTCGGGGCTTTATGGCAGAGTGGCCCGAAGGAAGCCTCTCCTCAGTGCAAGACACATGAAAGCCCGCATGGAGTTTGCTAAAAAACACCTGAAGGACTCCAAGATGGTGATAAATAAAATCCTCTGGTCTGATGAGACCAAGATAGAACTTTTTGGCCTTAATTCTAAGCGGTATGTGTGGAGAAAACCAGGCACTGCTCATCACCTGTCCAATACAGTCTCAACAGTGAAGCATGGTGGTGGCAGCATCATGCTGTGGGGGTGTTTTTCAGCTGCAGGGACAGGACGACTGGTTGCAATCGAGGGAAAGATGAATGCGGCCAAGTACAGGGATATCCTGGACGAAAACCTTTTCCAGAGTGCTCTGGACCTCAGACTGGGCCGAAGGTTTACCTTCCAACAAGACAATGACCCTAAGCACACCGCTAAAATAACGAAGGAGTGGCTTCACAACAACTCTGTGGCTGTTCTTGAATGGCCCAGCCAGAGCCCTGACTTAAACCCAATTGAGCATCTCTGGAGAGACCTGAAAATGACTGTCCACCAACGTTTACCATCCAACCTGACAGAACTGGAGAGGATCTGCAAGGAGGAATGGCAGAGGATACCCAAATCCAGATGTGAGAAACTTGTTGCATCTTTCCCAAAACGACTCATGGCTGTATTAGATCAAAAGGGTGCTTCTACTAAATACTGAACAAAGGGTCTGAATACTTATGACCATGTGATATTTCAGTTTTTGTTTTTTAATAAATATGCAAAAATTTCTAAATTTCTGTTTTTTTCTGTCAAGATGGGTTGCTGAGTGTACATTACTGAGAAATAAAATGAACTTTTTTGATTTTTGGAAAAAGGCTGCAATGAAACAAAGAGTGAAAAATTTAAAGGGGTCTGAATACTTTCCGTACCCACTGTATGTACATTTGGGAATGTAGCGTTATCAGTGCTATGGCCAACCCCAGAAAGCGCGCACTGTGATACATCAGCTTACGTCGTTTTGTACCGAACCAGTTCATCGGGTAATCAGCGCCTTTCTCCGCCCATTATACCATAAATTGCCCACATTTGAAGGCGCAACTGAAGGGGCAATGTCAAAGAAATCCTGCTTGATGCGTGTTATTTCGGCATTAGTGGTAGGGAAACGTATGTGCGCTGTACCGAAGTGCTAAGTGCTATGGTGTGCTATGCCTGCTGACTGCAGACTGCGATATTCCCACTGCTGATGCTATGACTGTTTGAAATGATCCTGATGCCAATATTGTATGTTTTTATGTAATGCAGCGAGGAGTTTAACAACTGCTGGAATGGAATGTGAATGCTGAGTCAGAGATTCAATGTCATCTTTGATTTCTTCCAGTAACGGTAATATTGCATGGCTGCTTAATCTGTAACGCTTAATAATTGAACTGAAAAGGTGGGATCCTTGTGGCAAAAATCCTTTCTACTCGTCTCCTTGGCCTGTCATCATCTTACTCGGATTACTGCTTCCATTTCACCAGGAGGCATATGCCAGGAAACCCGCTTGTTTACACCTGCTTTTAAGAGGGGGAGAATTTTCTCCGCCAAATAGAGGCATGCTGTCACGGGAGGGTTTTGTACATACCACGGAATACTTAATTAGGCGCTCTTTACGCTTTCCCTCCCATCTCTCTATGCAAAACAAATATGCCCGAAGTGGGCGCAAAAGCGTTGGTACATCTGGCCCTCAGAATTTACTACACAACTTAACCATTTCAATGACACCCCATGTGACTATTGTCCTTTGTTTCCCACAGAGGCTCCCTACAACGAGACCCTTCCATCTTATGGCTATGACCTGGAGCACCCAGACGAGCACCAGCCTCGTCACGACACTCTTTCCTTCTCCGGATCCCCGTCCTCCTCGCCACGACTCTGCTCTCAGAGCCGGAGCAGCCGTAACACCCAGTCCTCTGGCTCCCTGGAGTCCACACTGTCGGTAATGTTACTGGGACAACTCCCACCAACATCTCTGACACGTTCACTGTGTCTTTCAGCTCACAATGCTGCTGCTGCTACTGCTGCGCTCCTTTCTCTGGCTGCTTTGCTGTTGTTCCCTGTCTACTGCATTGTCCTTCACTGTTCTCCCTCCACGCACCATACCACTCGTTCAGAAGTTGCGGTTTCTCATTCCGTGATGAAAAGTTGCCTTGCTTTGCTTCTTCTACTCTGTGTCTTTAGTGTAAAAGTAGCAAATCAATCCTAACAAGCTTCCTCAAAAGGACAGCCGATCATTTGTTGAAGCCCACAAGTTAATTTCAGGTTATTTCCATTGCTTAATATAATTCATTTAAATAAGGCACCAAATTCCATCATGCCAGTTTCAATGCTTTGTT